>JAJEJO010049193.1:146200-286226 GCA_020662805.1 Glaucomys volans
AGGAAGGAAGAAAGAAAGAAAGAAAGAAAGAAGAAAGAAAGAAAGAAAGAAAGAAAGAAAGAAAGAAAGAAAGAAAGAAAGAAAGAGGAAGGAAGGAAGGAAGGAAGGAAGGAAGGAAGGAAGGAAGGAAGGAAGGAAGGGAAAGAAAGAAACCTAGAAGGTAATAGACCATCATGCTAGGACCAGTTATTTCAGGGCATTACTTTTATTGTTTAAATTTCATCCACTTAACAGATATTTATGGTACATGCAGGATGTACTAACTTTCTCTGGGGGCAAGGACAGTATCTGGATTGAGTTAGTTTTCTGTGCCAATGTTTTTCAATTTACCAATGAATACCAGGTGCAAAGTAAATAAGTAATAAAAATTCATAGAAGGAATTAAATGCTCCTGCAAGGGCTCGATTTAGATCATTTCCATCATGCATGCCTGTATTTTCTGAAATTGTTTTTACAATGAACACACTTTACTCTGGCAGCCAGGAAAGGAAGGGGACTGTGGCTGAAGCTCCATGGCAGAGATCCTGCCTCGAACATACACGGCTCCAGGTCTGGATTCCATCCCGGGCGCTGCAGATAAAGACGAAAACTTGCAAAGCTGCGTGCATTAGAGAATGTGTGCCCGTAGGTCCCATGCCCCTCTGTGCCCCCTCAGTGCCATCTGCCTTCGTGGCCTCTGTTCTGGTTCCTTCAGCCTCTCCCCAATCCTGGGGCCCATACACCCCAGCTAATGGGGCCTAGTGAAGGGCTAGCCTCCTGTGATTAAGATGAGAAAACTGATTTCCAAATGGGGAAACGAGCTCAGAGAGGTGGAGTGACCTGTCCAGTGTCACAGCGATACACAGCTTTCTGCTCTTGCTACCCTGGAGTGGACTTGGGCTAAGTCGGGATTCCTTTCCTAGGACATTTTTGCTGGGCTCACAAAATTGTATCCCCACCCATGACACACGCGCGCACACACACACACACACACACACACACACACACACACAGGAGACACATTGGATTCCTCAGTTGGCCACACCAGAAATCACTCCACTTCCTGGCACACACCTCACACTGCTGCTGTTGGGTCCCCAAGCAGCCTAGTCTCAGGCCTGGTCCTCAAGGAGTCCCTACTCTGGAGGCAGAGCCAGATGCCATGTTTACTCTTACCACTATGGGATCAGGTCTGCCTGGAAGGAGGGACTGCATGAGACTGGAGGGCTGCCTAGAGGAGGGGACATGAGCTGGGCTTGAAGAATGAGTGGACATAGGCAGGGATGAGAGTTGGAGATGCAGCAGGGTGGACACTGGAGGAGCTAGGAGGAACGTGGATGATGTCTGTGTGGGGGGGAGGGTGGATGGAGAGGAAGATGAATGGACGGAGCAGCAGGGACTATGGGATTGGGGGATGGGAGGGTGGGAGGTGAATAGACAGGTGGGCAGAATAATGGATGGAGGAAATTAAAGGGAAGACCCAGGGATGACAGGATGGATAGACAGATGGGTGGATGGATGGATGCAGGGATAGATGGATGGATAGATGAAGAGAAGGATGGATGGATGGACAGATGAATACATGGAAAGTGGATGGATGGATGATGGATGGATAGATGAATGGATGGATGGAGAGACAGATGGACAGATGGATGGATGGATGGATGGATGATGGATGGATGGATGGATGGATGAATGGATATATAGATGGACGGATGGACACACGAATGGATGGATGAGTGGATGGGGATGTGTGAGTGCTGGATTGGAAAGGTGGGGCCTGAACAGCAATGCTTTTTAAGCACACTGACGATTCCCAGAGTGTCCCGTGTAGACGGCCCCCAGGGTGGGGACTCCAGCACCCCTGAGCATTGTCCCTCGTTCTGCAAGCTGGCCTCCACAGGTGCTTTCCAGTGCCCTCCTCCTGCCAGACTCCAGACCAGGGCCTGGTGCTGCTCCATACCGTGGAGACCCACTGACCAGGTGCCACAGCTGCCAGTGGGTGGAGGGCTCTGGCAGGTGTGACTTGGAAGTCACTGTGACCAGTTGCACAATGTGTGACATGGACTCTAGCATCACCATGTGTCCCAGCTGTGCTCTGAATGATCCCCCCAGTCTACACTGCCCCGAATGTGCCCAATCTCGTCTGAATGAGCCCCGCATGCGTGGCTGCCATCCAGGTCCATATGTCTGCGTTTGCCCTTGAGTTCCTCACTCACTCAAGCACCCAGGTCCCCAGGAAGGCCCCACCTCCCTGCACCCCAAGGATGCTAACTGCTGACTCCTGAGTACCTCCCACCTGGTGGGGTCCTGTGGGACCCCTGTATCTCAACTCCCTCCTGCCTCTGCTCATCACCTCCTTTGAAGGTGCCCCCAGAACAGCAGTGTCCCCAAGAGACCCCAAGGGCTCAGTCTAGCACCAGCCCAGGAGAACCCCCAAACCTGAAGGGCCAGCAGGGGATACAGACACCCCTTCCCCAACTCTGGCCTTTTGTTCTCTATTTCCTTTGGGGACTTATTCATTTAATAGAGAGTTAAGGAGTTTTGAGGAGTGGGGCCCAATTTCTTTTCTTTTGGTGTTGTGGACGGAGCACAGGACCCTTGCATATGCTAGGCAAATGCTCTACCACTGAATCTCCCTCCAGCCCTTTTTATAAGATTTTATTTTGCAGCAGGGTCTCACTAGTTGCTGAGGCTGGTCTTGAACTTGTGGTCCTCTTGCCTCAGCCTCCTGAGTCTCCAGGATTGCGGGTGTGGGCCACCACGCCCAGCTCCGTGTGACCCTTTCTGCCTTTCCTGTAGAGGTCCTCCTTCCCCAGCCTGGGGACGGCAGGATCCCCGTGGCCTCCTCCAGGGCTGGAGGATCTCCCTGCTTCCGGAAGCAGATGTTTTCCTCCTATTGGTGCCTGGCATCTCAGAGATAAGACCCGGGGCCAGCGGTCAGGGCCTCGTGAGAGAGAGGAAGGCAGGACAGGACAGGAAGGGGGTTACTGAGGTGGGCTTCCTCCCCAAGGCCTGGGAGGGTGTGAGCTCTGAGTCTGTGGCCATCCCTAAAAACAGAATGAAAGTGGTAGTAACAACGTCATGTCCACGCATGGTGCAGGGTACCCTCTGTGCTGCAGTAACCAGTGAGAGCGGCGTCAGAGTCGCCTCGGTCGCTCATTAGGCAGCTGCCTGGTCAATCTTACCCACACATGGAAAGGCCGGTCATGCCCCTCTCCCGCTAAACAGCCTTCTGTGGCTCCCCAGGACTCTGACTCTAAAGTCCACATTCCTCACTGGGGCCCACAAGTCTGTGACCCTCTCTGCCCACACGCCTCCCACTCTCTCCTTCACTCTGCCCCAGCCACACCCACCCCACACTGCTTCAGGGGCTTGAGCACATTCTCCCTCAGAACCTTCCCCCTAAATCCGCTCCTCCTCAGGGAGCCTTCAACAACCACTCTAGTCTTGGTCTGTTGTTTTGCTGGATTTTCTCCTCCTAAGATGCTGTCAGAAGTTATCTTATTTAACTGGACACAGTGACTCGCACCTGTAATCCTAGTGACTCAGGAGGCTGAGGCAGGAGGATCGCAAGTTCAAGGCCAGCCTCAGCAACTTTGGGAGACCCTGTCTCAAATAAAAGGAACAGGGGGTGTGGCTTAGTGTAGAGTGCTTGCTGGGGAAGTGTGAGGCCCTGGGTTCCATCCCTGGAGCCACACACACACACACACCACACACACAAACACCACACACACACACCACACACACAAAGCAGGGGAGGGTAAAGGTCAGGCCAAAAGGCAGATTATGGGCCCAGCCTCGGCCTTGAGCTGCCACAGTGGTGTCTTGGCTCCAGCTTCCCCTCTGAGCACTCCCACACTGGACCATGGTGCGGCTCTGAGAGGCGCGGCTCGGCCTGGGCTCCAAGAAGACCCCAGCCTGGGGAAGAGGCAAAGTCAGACACAGAGGCCTCGACCCCGCTTCCCTGGGCCAGAGCTGGCGGAGCTGGCAGTGAGCTAGGAAGGCTTCCTGGAGGAGGGGTCTCCACGTGGGCACTCCAGGCCATGGGAGCAGCCGGCCAAGGGCAGTGGGGAGCCGAGTCTCTGTGAGGACTTGGGGAATCCACGGAAGGTGCTGGAGCAGAGGAAAGAGCAGCGCGGCTGATAGAGGCATCCCTGGTGAGGGGGCTGGCGCCGGCATCCCAGGGGGCACAGCCACGCTGCTGGTGGCCAATGGGGACCGCACCAAGGACCAGGAACAGCCTCCTTCTGGCAGACTGAGAGAGGAGGCTGTGGTGTCTGAGTCACTGCTGCTGGGAGAACATTCGGCGCCCAGAGGCCCGCGTGGGCTGTCACCAAGCAGGAACACGGCCCCCGGAGCCCCTCCATGCCGCCTTCCCTGCGGCCTCCCGCTCTCTGTTCCCACAGCTGTTCCCTCAAGGCCACAGAAGGAGCGTGGGATGTGGGGGGCAGGCAGAGAGGAGGCTGGAGGCTGGAGGCTGGAGGCCGCTCGACCAGCATCCGGGAGCTTCCAGGTGGGGTGGGCCTCCCTGGCTGAAGGCCCAGAGTAACCCAGGGTCACCTGCATCTTAGGACTGTTCAGAATGGGGACCCGGGGCTCAGGGAAAGGCAGGGTCTGTCTCCGTTCTGCACATGCATAGACATCTCGTTCCCTCTTACCAGCTGAATCCCTGCCCGGGCCTGTGGAAGAAATCTGAACATGCCCCTCCCTCCCTGGCTCCAAACTCTCCCATGGCTCCCCAGCACCTTCAGAACAAAACCCACGCACCCCACCACGGCCCACAAAGCCCTGCTCAGCTCCCATGACCCCCACCGCAGGTCTCAGCAACCACCCCACCCTTATTCCACCCTGGTCACCCAGCCTTCCCAGTGTCCCTCCAATAGGTACAGCTTGTCCCCACCTCAGGGCCTTTGCAGATGCTTCTGCCCAGAGCAATCCTTGTGAATTATGACACAAGAAGTCATGAAAGGTCACACACCCAGGAACACACAGCGAGCCAGTGGGAATCGGGATTGGAATCCAGGCCCACCTGAAGCCCCAGCCCCTCTCTCTCCCCAGGGCTAGGTTGGAAATAAATGTTCAGGCCAACGCGCCATGGAGCTGACTGGTTCTCAACTCCAGATCCTGCTGCCACTGGCCAGGCGCCAAAGACCCTCGGGCCTTCAGCCCCAGCCCCCCTGCTCAAGCGGCGCCAAGGCCACCAGAACCCCAAGGCTCTGGCGTCCCTCCTGTTGTGTCCGCAATTTCTCCGCCCCACTTTCTGCCCTTCGCGAGGATGGATGCAGGAGCCTTCAAGGACAATGAATCCAAAAATAATCGGGCGACCTACCTCCCAAAAATGGGGCAGCCCCGCCCAGCCACCTGGCGCCCGGGAGGTAATTAGTGCATGTGGCAAATTAGGGTAATTAGGTCTGCGGGAACTGAACTCGGGATCCAGCTTTAGGGGGGCTTCAGCACGGCCTCCTCACACCCCCTACCCACCCTGGTCCCGGGATATCAGTCCACAACCAATTCCAGACCCCCACCACCTAACCCCTTCTTGCCCGGCATTAAGGATGACCCTGGCTCTGTCGCTTCGGGGGCTGTTCATTGAATGAGTTAACTTTGGCCTTGGGCAGAAGACAAATTCTGAATAGAAGGCAGGGTCTCCACCAAGAAATGTGAAGTCACCAATATTACCAAGTCACCAAACTCCCCTCGCCACGGCCCCCAGGGTCCAGCCCGTATACGGAGGGGCACTAAGGCTGGGGGAGGCAGAGGTGGGCACAGATACTGGCAGACCCAGGGGGTTAGGGCTGAGTCAGAAGGGAAAGGGGCTGGGTGGGGTCTAGAGGAAGAAGAGGGAGGGCCTCCTGGAGATGGGGGCATGGGGAGCAGGATTTTGAGGGATGGATAGGAGTTTGTCAGGGGGCTGTGGTCTGCGGGCTGGCCTAACTAGCTATGGCTAGGGGTTGGTGGAAGGGGCACACGAGGGGATGGAAGCCGTAGATTTCAAGATATAATGCGAGTTGGACCCATTTCTGTCCTCAAGAACTCATGCCTTGTTGGCGCCTTTAAGGCCTGAAAATGAAAATCTTAAGAATTTGGTTCAGGTTTAAAGCCATGTATGGCAGCTCAATATCATGTTTATACAGCGAGCGTTTATTAAGCACCCAGGGTCGTGCTCCTTTCACGTGAGAACTCACTGGGTCCTTACTATAAACCTCAGAATTGGGCACCATGTATAATGCCCAGTTTATAGATGGGGAAACTGAGGCACACGGAGAGGAAAGTGACTTCTTCAGAGATGCACTGCTGATAAGAGGCAAAGCTGGCTCATGTGACTCTGGAGGCCCTTGAGGTCCAAGGCTGGAGCCTAGGGATCGCCGTTTTTGGAAAGCATCTATGGACATCTGCTGCAGGTCAGGCTTGTTCTAGGTGCTGGGACGGAGTCATGTAAGGAGTGAATGGTAATCAGGTCTAAAGTGGTCATTGAGGCCGACACTAGGAGGGTGGACACGCAGCATTGGGGAAGAGTAACTGACCTCTCCTGCTCTGGTCGGGTAGGAACCCTCTGGAAAGAAGAGGCAATTTAGCTTCGGCCCAACAATTGAGTCAGATTTAAGCAGGGGGAGACGGAGCCTGTGATCACAGCAGTCTCTGCAAATGCGGCTTCGCTCGTGCTGAACGAGCTGTCCTGGTTCTTTCTTGGTCTGTCCTGTGACAGGACGCTAGCACCATTCGCTAGCACCACTCCTGCGCTCCAAGGGAAAGCTGTCACATCTGGTCAGCCGCCTTTAGGTGGTGGCCACTGCCTGCCCTTGAAGGACATTCCCATCCCTAGAAGAGAGGCCTCAAGACCTAGGCAGAAGAGGGCTTAGGCTGAGCGCTGTCTATACCCAGGGGACAGAGAAGTTGCTGGTACTGCCTGGACCTTCCCTGCCCTGCCCCCCACCTCCAGCCCTGCAACCATCAGCCCATTCTCCAGGCTAGAAAACTGAGGGCTACACTGAGGAAGCTACTCCCTCAGCCTGCACTGCGCTTGGCGGACACAGCTTCAGGTTGAGTTTGCTCCAGGCCAGCCTGGTCCCAATACCTCCCAGAGGCCTGAGAAGGAGGTTCAGGGAAGCAACTCAACTCGGCACTCTCTCCCACATTCTGTTTCTGTCCACACAAGGAGCAAAGTCTGCCTGGGCCTCTTGCCCAACCACCCCCCTAGAATAGCCACACGGCCCCAGCGCTGCAGCCAGCCCAGTACTTGGCAAACTGTGAGCAGTTTTCAGAAGACTTGGCCCTTCCGGCACCTATCCCAGATACTTTTTTTTTTTTTTATATTTTGTTGGTAATAAGAAAAAGTCACTCTCTGAACGGAACAGACGGTATTTTCTTTGTTCCCCACAATGTTCAGACATTCATGGCTCCAGGCCTGAGAATGAAGCCAAATCCTTTGCTTCTGCACATGCCTCCTGGAGTTAGAAGCAGTCGGGGAAACTGAGGCACGGAGGTGAATCCTTGTGCGCATGCTCTGAGCTCTCGTGAGCAGCAAACTGGGGCTCCAGGATGGGCAGCCCTGGAGACGCACCTAGACCCGATCCCAACCCAAATGATAAACAGGTAACCGACACCAGGGCCCCAGAAAGGAAGGGAGGCTCTGGTTAAGATCCCTTCCCAGCCCTGGGAAGTCAGAGGCTTCCTGGAGACGGCAGGGCTTGAGCAAGAAGAACAGGAGGAAGAGATGCTTGCAGAGAAGACCTTCCAGGAGGAAGGAACGGCCTGGGCAAAAGCCTGGCAGGAAGAGATCAGATCATGGCTGGAAACATCACCCAGAATTCACCCACAAGTGACTGGAAGGTAGCTACCAGCTCAGGGATGTGACTCACGGGCGGAGGAAATAGCAATAAAAGAAGAGGGAAGGGAGACACGCTCAGAGGTCCCTGAGATGAGAAGCGACAACTTCTGAAGAAGTCAGGAAATTCAAGGGTGAGGCTCAGAGCTGCAGGGAGCTGCAGACCTTGGTCCTGAGGAGCTGCAGGGACTTTGCCCTCCAACCCAAAGCACTGTGTGACTTTGGAGAAGCGTCCAGAGAAACAGCTGCGAGAGGATTCACAAGTGGGGCCTACAGGTGGGCTCAGGATTGAGGAGGCAGATCCTGTTGAAGTTCTAGAAGGCTCCTCTCCTGATCAGTGTGGCAAGAGAGAGGGCTCCCTGTGACAGACCCAGGTCACAGAGGTCCAGGGGATCCACGCATTGCGTGGGAACTGGGTAGCACATCCCCCAGCGCTTGGATTCTGGGAACCACTAACATCATGTAACCTTGATAATGACCCAGCCATGCTTTTCTTTTGGGGGCTGGGTGGTGGGATTTCAGGCTGCCCTCCAACCTGGCTCAGCCTCCCCAGTAGCTACTTTTTTTTTTTCCCCCTGAGGGTGGATTCCAGGGCCTGGCCTGCTAGGCAAGGGGTACACTGAGCCATCCCCCCAGCTCCATCGCTGGCATTTTTTACTGTGGCCTTGGGGGAGACAGAGGTAGACAGATATCCCGACCCAGGGAATCAAGACTGGGAGGAGGACAGGTCCTACTTCTAGTCATTTCCCTGCCAAGGCCTTTTCAGTTTCCTGGCAACACCCATTGAGCACCTATTGTATGCAGACCCTGGGAAAAATTACTGCACCCCTCCATCCTCCCCAACTCCACGGGCGGGGGAGGGAGCTGACCCCCAGCACAGACGGAGGGTGATGACACCGGGCAGCAACGACCTGAAGGGTCGCGGTCCACCCTCGGAAGGCAATAGGAGGGTGAGGTCACAACTCTGTCTTTCCAACTCTGTCCACCTGCTTCCTGTGCCTCCCCCTCTCTGGGTTCTCTGTTTCATCCCGGATGTCTGTCCCTCTGTCTCTGCATCTCCAGCCCCGGCTCCTGCCCCCCCCCCGACCCTCCCCTCCCCACTTCCACCCCCGTCCCCCTTCGCTGCTGCTCCCCAGCTCCCGGTCCCCTGCCCTCCCCACCCCGCCCTCCCTGCTTCCTCCCTCTCCTGCCCGCCGCCCAGGGCCGGCAGGGGGCGCAGCGGGGCGGCCTCGGCGGCCCCGGGAGGCGGGGCGGGCCGCGTCCGCGTCGGGACCGGCCGCGATGGGACCGGAGGCGGCGCGGGCGGCGGCGGCGGCGCAGACAAAGGCGCGGGCGGCGCGGAGGGCGGCGCGGAGGGCGCGGGCCCGGGAGCCAGGGAGTGAGCGGGGCGCCGGGCTGCGCCGAGTCAGCGCCGCCACGGGGGCCGCACCCGACGCGCGCCCGGACACTGGCGGGCGCCGACCCAGCAGGGTGAGCCCGGCCGGCCGATCCTGCGCCCGGAGCGCGGCGGCCGCCCAGACCGGGGTCGGGAGAGGGCGCGGGGACCCCCAAGTTCCGGACTCGGGGCCTGGGGGCGGCGCGAGCAGCTCTGAAGTTCCAGGGCTGGGGGACCACGGGGGTCCCGAAGTCCCGGAGTCGGAGTCGGGGAGGGGACGGCGCGAGAGGTTCCTAAAGTTCCGGACCCGGCATTGGAGAAATCCGCGAACGGGTCCCCGAAGTTCCGGACCTGGGGTGGGACAGCGGCGCAGAGGGGGTCCTCGAAGCTCCAGACCGGGGACTGCAGGGTTGGCAGGGGCCCCTGAAGTTCAGGGGTCGGGATCGGTGCTAAGGTCTCCAAAGTCCCGGACCCGGGGTTACTGGAGGTAGCGCGGGGCAAGGGAGGGAGGTCCCCGAAGTTTCGGACCTGGGGTTGGAGGAGGCAGAGGAGATGTCCCCAAAGTTCTGGACCCGGAGTCTGGGCAGCGTTGCGTGAATCTGGGAAGTTCCAGGGTCTGGGAGGCGCGTTGTGAAGTTGGGGTGCATACGGGGTGCCCTCCTGACGCGGGTGGGACAGGATCCTGAATGAATATCAGGCCTCTGGACTGGGGCGCTTGGGATGAGGCCTCGCCCCCGGCCCGATTGGGGGTTCCTGGGCGCCGCGAGGTGTTGGACCCCCCTTGGGGAACCCCGCTGCCGGCGGCGTCCTAGGCGCATGACTAGTTGGTGAGTAACTTTCCCCAAACGCTGCAAGTCGGGGCAGGAGCAGCCGGGCCGGAAGGGCTGGGGTTTTGGGGACCCCTGCAATCCTCTACCCCTGTCAGACTCAGGATCCGCCCCCAACCCAGGCCTGACCTGCCGCTCCTCCCCCACCTAGGGGCTCCGGTTTCAGACCCTGTGACCGGGACTGCAGCTGCCCGGGACACGATGGGGGGGCATTCCCCGCTCTGACCTCGGAGGCGCTGGGTGGGGCCTCCCCTCCCCCACCTGGAGTCCTGCTCCTCCAACCCCTACTGGATCCCCTACAGGTCCCTGGGATGTAGCTTCGGGAGGCCTGAGGACCAGGAAGTCCCCTCCTATCAGCTGTGCTGGCTTCCTGGGGTGGTGGCTGTTGGAACCAACTGGGAGGCTGAGGAACCCCCTTCTTCTAGTCTTGAATCCCACCCTGCCCGGGGCACCCCGGATTGGCTGTTGGGTTACATCTCTTTTTTGAGATGGGATCTCCGTTGTTTCCAAGACTGGTCTCTTGATTCCTGGGCTCCAGCCATGCCCCAGCCACAGCCTCCCAGTGATGGGGCTCCAGGTGCCCACTGGTGCACATCTTGCTCTGGGCGCCTGGGGATTTGGATTCTGACTCCGAGGTGTACTCTCCCTAGGGTGGTAGTGGAGGGGTCCCTCTGAGGGTATAGTGAGGGCCTGGTCTCTCTTGCCTGAATGTGCTGGAAGGTACTAAGCAGAGTTGGCCTTGGGCTTGCCCGTCAGACCCTGGATGGAGGAGGCTTCAGTGGGGGCACCCAGTGACCACAATGATGAGAAGTTTACATTATGTTTAGGGGCCACCTGTCTCCTCCAGGGATGCTGCTGCCCAGGATGTTGTGGGCATCCCCCAACAGAATGATGGGGTCCTTTTTCTCTAATCCCTACCCATTGTCTTGCCTTTTTGATTGAAGTTCTCTAAATGATACACCTGGTGGTGTCCTGAGATTAGATATGTTTGACCTCCTCAGCCTGACCTGAGGGATACTCACAGGACCCCTTCCTCCCCAGGGGCCAAGCCAGCCACTCTTGCCACCCCTCTGGCTGTTCCTTAGAGCCCACCCAGCCCAGCCTGACCAATGTCCACAGCCAGGTAAGCTCCCTCCTACCTTGCCCAGCCCTGAGCTCCTTGGAGGTGCTTGTCCCCCACTGAGTGCCCTGTCCCCCTTTAGGGAGCAGCCAATCTTCAGTACACGGGCACACGTGTTCCAGATTGACCCGGCCACCAAGAGGAACTGGATCCCTGCGGGCAAGCATGCACTTACCGTCTCCTATTTCTACGATGCCACCCGCAATGTCTACCGCATCATCAGCATTGGGGGTGCTAAGGTCTGGACACGGTCTGGGTGGGGTGTAGGCACCAGGGGTCCAGGTGACAGGCCTGGGTCTGGTCACTGCCTTGCTGGGTGCACTGGGAAACAAGGAACCCTGGCCCTTTCTCAGCTGCCAACTCTTCCTCTGAAATGGCTCAGAGCGATGACCTCTGAGGCCCTAAGACAAAGTGGTACTCACTCGTCCAGGGACTCATGTTCATTATTATCATGCCCTTCAACCTTGAATTTTGAACCCCCACAGGCCATCATCAACAGTACTGTTACCCCCAACATGACCTTTACCAAAACCTCCCAGAAATTTGGGCAGTGGGCGGACAGTCGTGCCAACACAGTCTATGGCCTTGGCTTTGCCTCTGAACAGCACCTGACTCAGGTAGGTAGCATGGGGGAAATGAGGTGAGAGACAGGCCTGGGCCTAATTCTTGACCTGGTCTCGCTAGGGCACCGTGCACAGGACCTGGGCCTCTATCTACCCAGCTGCAGAATGGGCACACAGAGCCAGGTGTGGTGGTGCACCCCTGTAATCTCAGCAGCTCAGGAGGCTGAGGCAGGAAGATCACAAGTTCAAAACCAGCCTCGGCAACTTAGCGAGGCCCTGAGCAGCTTAGCAAGACTGTGTCTCAAAATAAAATATAAAAAGGGGCTGGAGATGTGGCTCAGTGGCTAAATGCCATCCTGATACCAAAGGGAAAAAAAAAAAGAAAGAAAGAAAGAATGGGCACACATTAGATAGGCAGGTGGCACATGCCGATAATCCTGGTTGCGGGAGAGGCTGAGGCAGCAGGATCACAAATTTGAGGTCAGATTCAGCAACTTGGTGAGACCCTGTCTCAAAATTAGAAAAAAAAAAAAAAGGCAGCGGCTGGGGTGTAGCTTAGAGGTAGAGCTGGTTCAATCCCCAGTTCTGGAAAAAAAGAAGGTGAGCAGGAAGCCCCTTCTGCTCCCTGGATCGACTCCCAGTTCTGCTGGCCACTTGCTTTAATTGTAGGCACACCCTTGAACTCTAGGTCATCACACTGGTGCCTGAGCTGGGGGCCCTCCCCACCTCCCCAGCCAAACCTCAGCTGTCACCTCCCTTCTCTCTACTTCAGTATTGTCTGTATCCATCCATCCTTTCTTTCTTCTTTCCTTCCTTTCTCTCTCTCTCTCTCTCTCTCTCTCTTTTCTTGATGATTAGTACTTCCTGTACCCTGAAGTTTTCTCCTGTTTCATTCTAGAAGCATAATAATGTTCTTTTCAAAGTTAGGTCTTACAGGCATGTGTCACTGTGTCACTGCGCCTGACTCAGGGGGCTTTTTCTTGTTGTTTTTTTTTTTTTTCCAGTTGTAAATGGACACAATACCTCTCTTTTATTTATCATTTTTACGTGGTGCTTGGGAACAACCCCAGGGCAAGCTCGGCAAGTGCTAGGCAAGCAAGCGCTCACCACTAAGCTACAGCCCCAGCCCTGGGGTGGAGGCAAGGGTTTGAAAAGATGATTTCCCCCAGTGAATTCCACCGGATACCATTGCACAAATCTACTAGTGTGACTGTAAATAATTTCTTTTAAAAAAAGTTTTTGTTTGGAAGTGTCGGGGCTCGAACCCAGGGCCTTGCCCATGCTGAGCAGGTGCTCTACCACTGAGCCACACCCATGCCCTAAACATTTGTATTTATTTGTTTGTTTATTTATTTATTGAGATGGGGTTTGGCTGTTGCCCAGGCTGGCCTTAAACTCCTAGGCTTAAGTGATCCTCTTGCCTCAGCCTCCTACATAGCTGGGAACACAGGGCACGCCATCACACCTTGCTAAACAATTAGTTTTAAACGAAGGGAATTTATTTTACAGTGAAATAAGAAAAAAAAAGACCATTTTCTATCTTAACTGGAGAACCAGTATTAATTGCCGGAGATAGGTGGTAGATGTCAACACAGTGAAAACCAGAAGGAGGGATTGCCCTGACTCTTTTTTTTTTTCCCCTCCTGGTGCTGGGGATCAAACCCAGAGCCTTGTGCTTGCGAGGCAGGCACTCTACCAACTAAGCTACATCCCCAACCCTCCCCTGACTCTACAACCCTACCCTGACTGTTGATACCTCTCACAGGCTCCAGGTCCAAGACCTACTCTCTGTGTTGTAAAGGGCTGTTAACGGGTGTGAGAGAGGGATTAGCACCAGCCTGAGGCTCTCCCTGTTGGAATAAGCATGACAGAGAGGAAGAGGGAATCCCATTCGTAATACCGCTCAGTGTTCCTACTGCCACCTCCGAACATCCCTCCCACCAGGATACCCCTTCTGCTCATGGGGACATCATTTTCCAACCTCCCCCTTTCAGTTTGTAAGATAAGGGTTTTGCACAGTTCCTAAGGTCCCTTCCAAGGTGACAGGGCTGGCAGTGGGTGGGGGTGACCTGGTGGAAGGCTGGGGAGGGGCTGGAGGGTTTATTCACTGATTGCTCCCTCTTCTCCCAGTTTGCTGAGAAGTTCCAGGAAGTGAAGGAAGCAGCGAGGTTGGCTCGGGAGAAATCTCAGGATGGAGGGGAGCTTACCAGCCCCGCCTTGGGGCTTGCCTCCCACCAGGTCAGCATTCCCTGCTTCTCTCTCCCAACCCCACCCCAGCCTCTCTGAATCAGCCATGCGCTTGGGGGTCCAGGCACTCTGTGGTAGCCAGGGGGAAATGCTCACAGATGACCTAAAAGTAGACCCGGGGCATGGACCAGGGAGGCAGGGCTTGGGCCATGGAGCACACCATAGGAGGTCGAGCTTGGATTGGGTTCAGATCAGCTCAGATGACAGAATTGAAGACTGGAAGTTGAAATAGCTAAGACTGTGGGGGGGAGGGTGCAGAACAGCGATATGTCTCTGGGCACTATCCCCATTCATTTATTTTCAGCATAATTTATTGAGCACCTGCTGTGTGCCAGGCCCAGGGCTGGGCACAGAGGTTACAGAAATGAGAAAGTTGCTGCCTCTGCCCTCAGGGCTACAGGCAGTGAGGTCACTCCTAAATTGCAAATCAGCCTGGGGAGGGCATCCTGCGGCCAATCTTGGTAGTGTGTAGAAATCTGTCTTAGGGAAGAGCAGTGCTAGAGGGAACAGCTTGGAGCATTTAGATTCTGGGCAGGTTTTAGCTTTGCAGATTGTGTATCAGGTTCGCCCCTGAGGGGTTGGTGAAGCCCAGCCAGGCAAGGTGGGAGGCTCCAAAGTCCAGTGCAGAGGTCACAGGGAGCCATAGAGGGTGGGTGAGGACAGGAGGGATGTCCTTGGATACCAATACCGGGAAGGACCTACTAGGGTCCACAGGACCTTTCAGACCTTCTGACCTTGGTCATGACCACTGTGCCCTGACCTCAACCATGACATTCTTAACTGTTCCTGACCGAAGCCACCGCTTTCATCCTCACCCGCAGGTGCCCCCGAGCCCTCTCGTCAGCGCCAATGGCCCAGGCGAAGAGAAATTGTTCCGCAGCCAGAGCGCGGACGCCCCGGGCCCCACGGAGCGGGAGCGGCTGAAGAAGATGCTGTCGGAGGGGTGAGGGGCAGGGAGGAAGCGCCCAGACTGGACCCGGGATCTGGGGAAGGGGAGGAGGCTGACCCAGATCGCCGTCGAAACGCACCAAGGACACACCCCTGCATTAACCACGCCTCCCCAGGGCTGGCTCCGCCCCTATCTCATCTGCGCCTAGGGTCCTACCTCCCACGTTCGGGCCACTCCCTTATCCCATCTGACCACGTCCCCGTGGGGTGCTTCAAGTCTCCATTCAGACGAGGTCTGGGGAGGAGGGATTAATGTCGTATGCCTATTTTGACCCTGTTGTGGACAGGACTAATCCTACCTGTCACAGCCCCATTCCCTAGCTCCTTGCTATTTTGGCCCCGCCCTGCCCCAGCCTAGCCCCGCCCCCAGCCCGGTGGCCCTTCCCACCAACCCCAGTTTCTCCGCAGCTCGGTGGGCGAGGTGCAGTGGGAGGCCGAGTTCTTCGCACTTCAGGACAGCAACAATAAACTGGCAGGTGCCCTGCGAGAGGCAAACGCCGCTGCTGCGCAGTGGAGGCAGCAACTGGAGGCCCAGCGTGCAGAGGCTGAGCGGCTGCGGCAGCGGGTAAGGGCAGCCTTCCCTCCTGGACACTGTCAGGCCCTAGCAACTGCAGAGGGGTTCCCAGGGTGGCCGTGTGATTTCGGCAGATCACTTCCTGTAGCTCAGTTTCGTGCTCTGTAAAATGGGTCTGAGACAGTGAGAGCCTCAGAGGGTGGGTCATACTCTAAAAGTCCAAGCTGCCCAGAGAAGAGGGGTACCACCAACCAAGAATGAGTAGGGGGCTGATTCTCCAGCGCTCTGGGGAGCAATGGGACGCACAGGTTGGGGTGTTGTGCTAAGCTTCCTGTGGGTGTAGGTGGCTGAGCTGGAGGCCCAGGCAGCTGCGGAGACAGCTCCAGTCATTGAGAAGGAGGTGCCCAGTCAGTCGCTGGAGCAGCTGGAAGCCCTAGTGCAAACCAAGGACCAGGTGAGCACCGAGTGTGTCCCAGAGTCTGCCGTCCATCAGCTCCCCCTGGGGATCCAGGATCCCCAGAACAGACCCTGGGAACCCTTCTCCCCTAGGAGATCCAGACGCTGAAGAATCAGACAGGTGGTCCTCGAGAGACCCCGGATGCTGCAGAGCGGGAGGAGACCCAACAGAAGGTGCAGGTGTGTGTGGGTGCCAGGGTGTGTGGTGACTGAGGATGGGTAGCAACCCCGGGGTAGGACAGACTTGGGGTCTGTCTTCCTGAGCGCCAATTTCTTCATCTGTAAACGGGTCAGGACAGTATCTACCTAAGGTCATGAAGAATTGGGAGGACTGGCCCTCAAGTCCTGATACCTAGTAGGTGCCTCATAAACAGCAGTTAGTACAGTTTCATATCCATCTTTCATTCAGCAAGTGCTCTTTCAGTCCTTGCAAATTCTGGTCCTCAACCCCATCAGCTAGGCTAGGACGTCAGGCTAGGACATCAGGCTAGGACATCAGCCTGACGTTCTAGCCTGAGGTCCCAGAGCCTGCATTTGAATCTAGGTCTGGCTGGCTTAGCTTTCCTTGGAGTCTTTGAGAAATATTCATGGGGCACTTCCTGTGTGCCCAATATATGAAGATATGAAAGGACCTGGTGCCTCCCAAAGATTCCTGGGGAGAAAAATTGGGGAAATGATCCCTGTTGTCTCCTGGGCAGAGGGTACAGCACGTGAGGTGTGAAGAAAGCCTGCAAGGCGAGGGAGGCTGAGTAGAATGAGCAAGGAGAGCCCCCCACCACCTAGGGTTGTGCATTTACTCCCAGGGTCGTGGGTCAGGCATAGGAGGGCTTTAAGTAGGAAGAACATGATTGGTTCTAAGATGCTCAAAACGGCTGGGGAACAGGGGGTGCTGGGCAGAGCAGAGGCAGCCCAACATGGGGGTTATGGGGATGGTGCACAAATGCAGGGTGCCCAGTCAGGCCTGGGAACCTTGAGCCTCACTGGGATCCCAAACCACCACCCTCTCCTCGCAGGACCTGGAAACACGCAACGCAGAGCTGGAGCACCAACTGCGGGCAACAGAGCGCAGCCTGGAGGAAGCACGAGCTGAGCGGGAGCGGGCGCGGGCCGAGGTGGGCCGGGCAGCACAGCTGCTGGACGTCAGGCTGTTTGAGCTGAGCGAACTTCGAGAAGGCCTGGCCCGCCTGGCGGAGGCCGCGCCCTGAGCCTGCTGCGAGGCCTGAGCAGGAGCTGGTTCTACTGACCGATCCCGCCCGGGGTGCGGGCTGGGCCGCAGGCGGCACAGTTGGGCCTGTTGCCCTGGCAGGGACCAGGGAGCCGACTCAGGCTGGGGTGGGCCTGGCCACAGCTCCCCAGCTGGCTGTGGCCACTCACAGCTTGGGGCCCGTTTTTGAGCTTTTCATTGTGTAGAATTTCTAGAACCTACGGGCATGCGCTGGTGCCCAGATTACATTTCTAAGAGTGACTGTGCGTGCGTGGTGTGTAGGCACCAGACCCCCGTCGGCCCCTTCACCTGCCTCCTCTGGGATGGACCTGCTGCCCTGAGAGGCACGTCCAGGTCATGTGTCCTGGAGCCTGGCTCTGCCTGGTGCCTCTGCCTCATCTGTGGGGGGCTTAGTCGTTGTTTGGCCAACTTTGTTTTGTTTGTACAGGGGACTGAACCCAGTGGGGCTTCACCAC
The DNA here is from genome assembly GCA_020662805.1 of Glaucomys volans. Taxonomy (NCBI): domain Eukaryota; kingdom Metazoa; phylum Chordata; class Mammalia; order Rodentia; family Sciuridae; genus Glaucomys; species Glaucomys volans. The sequence continues at coordinate 163,738 of JAJEJO010049193.1, forward strand.
TGAGCTACATCCCCGTCCTTTTTTTACTTTAGGACCAGGTCTTACTAAGTTGCTGAGGCTGGCCTCAAACTTGCAGCCCTCCTGCCTCAGCCTCTTGAGTTGCTGGGATCAGAGGTGTGCACCACCAGCTTTGGCCTTCCCTAGCCCCTGGTTAAATCTCCCTCACTCTGGCCACAACCCCCAGGTGTGGGGAGGCAGGGAAACTCCTAGAACACAGCTGAGCTGTGCTCACCAGGCACAGGGCGATCACACCAGAATCTCCTGCCTAGATTTGAAGTGGTGCAGTTGCTAAGCCTATTTTCTGAGTTAGGAAACTGAGGACCAGAGAAAGGGCTTTACAGACCCAAGGTCAAGTGGCTGGAATGGCGGTCATGCTGGTGGTGTCTATGGAGCTTTGGGCCCGAGGGGTTGGAGAACTGGGGTTTTGGGGGACTTGAGAAAGGCAGGCAGTGGCACCCCACCTGTCCTGCTCCCATTTCTAAGTCAGACTAAGAAAGCTGAAGACCCATTTATTGAGTGCCACGCACCACAGAAAGCTGTGCCCTGGGGCCCATGCCGCCCTTGGGGATACATGGAGTGGGGTCCCACCTCACAGCCAGTGCTCATTCCTCCTCTGCAGCCTGACTCCAGGCCAGGGCCCTGGGAAAGGGCCAGCTGGGGCTTCAGGACGAAGAGTGGGGACTGCATGACGTGGGTGTCCCTGGGTTCCACTGAGGGGGACAGGGCAGGCCTGAGGGGAGGTCCCTCAGACCCTCAGCCCAATAAGGAGTCCCAGACTGGGCAGGAGGGGACCATGCTGAACTCAGGCCGGGCCCTGGGTAGGTGCCGGGGCTGTGTGGGACCCCGGCTGGGCCCTGGGGGGACGTCCCCTGTGGCCCGCCCTGCTGGCCCTCTGTTGCTGCAGTGTGCGTTCCACCTTCTCCTTGAAGCGCCGGTTCTTCTGCTTGATCTTGGCTAGCTCGGCCTTGCGCTTGGCCTCCAGGTCGGGGTCCTGGCATGGGCGGACCAGGAAGCAGCTGAACTGGACATCCTTCAACCTGGGGACCCACATCACCCCACCTGCCAGCCGGCACGCACCTTCCCCTCCAGAATCAGCTGCTTCCGCTTGTTGATCTCTTTCTTTTCGTCAAAGTGGGCCGCCTCCAGTTTCTAGTGAGGGAAGGGACAGGCTGGTCATGGCTTCTGTCTTGGGGGGCACAGCGGGCCCTGAAGTTTGGGCAGCCCCACCCGACACTCACGATCTCACACTCCCTCCGCACAACGTTGACTTGGGTGAGGATCTGCAGCACCTTGGCCTCCTCCACAGCCAGTTCCTCCAGCTGCTTCTCTGTGGGGACAGTGGACGGGGAGGGAGTGAGTTCCCCGAGGGGCATGCCAGGCTACCCAGGGTGTGTGGGTCAGGGATCTCAGACCTCAGGAAGGTGGGGACTACCACCCTTTTATTTTTCTGGTGTTAGCAACACTGTGAACTGGAACACAGTGGCCCTCTGCACCTCTGCAGACCCTACCAATCATGGAGGGAAAATATTCAGAAAAAAGAAAACTGCATCTGTCCTGGACACGCTCAGACTTCTTTGTGTGGTGCTGGTGGCGAAGCCCGGGCCTCACTCACACATGCTCAGCAAGCGCTCTGCCCCCAGGCCAGACTTTTTTCCTTGTCCTTAGTCCCTAAATAATACAGTACAGCAACCCCTTCCACAGCTTCCATGCTGCATTAGGTACTCCAGGACATCCAGTGAGAGTCCGAAGTCTGGGAGGGTGCGTGGAGGTTCCAGTGCATGCTGCACCATTTTCTAGACGGGACTGGAGCATCCGTGCATTCTGGTATCCATGGGGGTCCAGGAACTAATCACCCCCTCCCATAGACACCAAGGGCCAACTGGATTCATTCCTTGGACACAATGTCCTTTAAAGTCAAAGACGGGCGTAACAGCAGACATCCATGGTGTCAGCTATGCAGGAGGATCACTGGGGCCCAGGAGTTCATGGCCAGCCAGGGCAACACGGTGAGATCCCATCTCATTAAAAATAAACAGAAGTGAAGTTTCTGACTTTAGGACAATCTGCAGGCCCTGGAGACGCTGCGGCCAGTGCTTCTGTCTCAGCCACACAGCAAACCACTGGAAGGGACTGCAGCATGCCCAGGTCCTGCCACAGTGGCGTCTGATGCCATGCTGGGTGGTCTCGGGCCATGTCCCTTCTCTGGTCTGAGAAACAAGTCCCCTCCCCCTGGACATGGCTTCAGTGGACAATGGCCCCTGTGAGGAGCTTGTTTTGATGATGGCAATGGGAACATCTGGGCTGCAGAGAAAGGGAAGCCCAGCTCCACCCTGCTCTGGAAGCAGCCTCAGGGAGGGATGGGGGCACACAGTGCCACCCAGAGGCACCCGAGCCCCTGCCCACTCACTGATTTGTTCCTCAATGGCGTGCACCAGGTGGATGTCGTACTGTGTCACCAGCGTGATAGCCTGTCCCTGCCGCCCTGTGGGGACAAATCACAGTTACAGGACATGGAACCAACCAAGGCAGGTCTGGACAGCCAGACAGCTCTGGGCTCCCCTTGCAAGGTGCAGAGGAAGAGCCCAGTGGGAGGAACCAGCTCGGAGCACCAGGGCTCGCCCTGTGCTAGGGGAGCCACAGGACACGGGAAAGGTGGTTCTGCTGCCAGCCTGGCCTCACACGAGGGCAGGTGACATGGCTGCTTCCCCTTTTCATCTTGGCGGCCAAGGGAGCTCAGGCTAGGTTATGTCGGACATTTGTCCTGCTGCGCCTCAGCCTCGATCTCTGCACCCGTTTCTGTTTCCCGTATCTGTGACGGTGACGAGGGCTGAACTCTTGGCGGGGAAGGTCCATCACCCTCACAGGGCTTCAAACAGGTGTCGCCACCCTCATCCCCGTCATTTGATGAGGCAGTGAGACCCAGGCAGTGGATGCAACCTTCCCCCCGGCCAAGGTCAGGAAGGAAGGGCCCAGCGCAGAACAACCCGGGAATGACCCTCTCCTAGCCCCAGGAGTGAGGGTCCACGGACACGGTCCCCTCCCTGATGGAGCTGGGAGCAGACACGAGGTCTCCTTGGTCCTTTGGCCAGGGTCGCCGTGAGGGCCAACCTCAGGTTGCCAGCACTCTTCACCTACTGCTGGTGGGCCCCACATGGCAGCCCTGACACGAAGGGGCCTGGGTGAGGCCACGGAGGTGGCGGGGACAGGGCGGCATGTACCTCTGCCATTGCCCTTCTGTTCTGCGGGACTGGGTTCAAATCCGGGTCTCACATATGCGAGGCAAGAGCTCTACGCCGGGCCACACCCACCCGCCTTTGCTCCTGAAGGACGATGCTCCAGCCTGCAGAGGGCCACAGTGCCTGACCTGTGGGCTCTCCACACCCATATCCCACCACATACAGCTCTGGCTGCTCAGCATCTGGGGAGGCTAGAACGACAGTCCCCACAGGCCACCCACCTCATCTAACCCCACCCACCCTGCTCACCTGCACGGGCCGTCCGTCCGACTCGGTGGATGTAGATCTTGGGAAGTCCGGGGGTGTTGTGGTTGATGACCACCTGCACTGTGGGAATGTCCAGGCCCCTGCAGGCAGATGCTAGTCATCCCCACTGTCCAAGGGGGAAACTGATGCTGAAACCCACCCCCAGGGTCACCCATGACCAAGACTAGGCTCCCTGTCCCTCCCTGGGGCCTTGGCAGCCACTGGACAGGGAATCCCCTGGGGAGGGATGGAGCATGGCCCTGTGTGCTGCTCACCGAGAAGCCACATCTGTTGCAATCAGGATTCGGTATATGCTGGATTTGAACTTTGCCAGGGCAGCAAAGCGTTCTTTCTGTGCAGCGTTGGGGAGAGATTTATGAGTGGGCTGGGGAGGGCTTCCTCTGTGGGGAGCAGGGACAGGGTGGAACCAGGACAGCCCCTACCCTCATAGGGCTCACTGTCCAAAGAGGGTGGTAACCCAGAGGGCAGACTGGGACAACTGACGGGAGAGAGAGACATTGCTAAGCAATGACAATGGAGGCCAGGGAAAGAAGGCAGCAGGAAGTGGGTTCTGGGCAGAGTGTGGGCAAAGGCCCTGAGGTCAGGGCGGGGAGGCTGCAGCCACCACGTTCCCTCACCTGCTTCATCATGGAATGCAGAGCGACTGTGGGGAAGTTGAATTTACGCAGCATCATGCACAGAATCTGGCAGGTCCTGGTGGGAAAGATGTGACTGTCACTGGAGCCCCTCCTGCCCTGGCCCACCAGAGACACCAAGCAAGGTAACCCTGTGCCACTTAGAAACAAGAAGGAACACAGGGGACTGGAGGTCCTGCCTGCCTGCTGTCCTCTGCTGACCCTTCCCTGGGCCTGAAGTGATGATAATTGGCCTTGGGGGTTGGGGTGTGGCTCAAGGGCAGAGTGCTCGCCTAGCATTCGGTCCTGGGTTCCATTCCTAGAACCGCACACACGCATGTGCACAGGCGCACACACACGCCCAGGCACAATATGTCCTGGGACTGCTGCTCTGATTTGTGTTGGAACCATCAGGGCTGAGAAGCTAGAAACTGAGCCACGGTCACAAGGAGGGCATGGGCTCCCAAAGGGGAGCTGACAGAGGGACACGGCTAAACGATGGGTGGAAAGAAACAATGGCGCTTGGGAGGGTGTAGCTCAGAGGCGGTGCCCAGGTTTACCCTTGGGGTCCCGAGTTCAATCCCCAGCGCTACCCTCCCTCACAAAAAGCGGTCCTGTCATGGAAGCTGCTGGGTACTGCCATGCATAACAGTCACTTTGTATCCAAACTTCTCCCTTTCGGGAGCCAGGACATTTGGACTGTTCTGATTTCTGTCCCTCCAACTCAGACAGGAACAGCCTGCAGCCTCCTGACCACATCCCCAGAGAGCTCAGAGGGGAGCCAATGTAAACCGCCTGCAGGCACCTCTGTCGGTGCCAAGGCAAACCAGGCAGGCCTCAGTTCATTGTCACAGCTTCCCACCAGGGTGCTGGAGGCCCAGGAAGGCCAGTGTCACCCCAAACCATAATGACCAGGCTGCTGAGATAGCTCTGCAGCTCCTGAACCTTCCATCAAAGATGGGGTTGAGCCCCTCCCTCAAAAAACCTCCTGTCTGAGCTAAGGCAGGGGAGTGCCAAGCCTGGCTGTGTCCCAAGCCTGTGACTTTGGGCCACCTCTAGCGAAGGGCTATGGCAGGGAAGTGGGTCCCACCCCCCCAACTCACTTGCATGTGTTGGTAAAGATGATAATAGACCAGTCCTCGTGCTCATCTTGGAAGCTCTGGATCAGGTGGACCAGGTACGCATCCTTGACCTTCTCAGGCACCAGCAGGTAGCGCTGGTCCAGCTGCTCCACAGTGCGCACCCTGGGGAACAGAAGGTCATTGCGCCTGTCTCCCCTTCTGTCAAATGGAGCTGCTGCCTTGTCTGGGCATGATCCCCAACCTCGCCTGCCCGACAGTGGCCAAGGACTCACGGGGCCTGTGCCTCCCAGAAGAAGGGCTGGTTGGTGGCCAGGCCCTGCAGCTCCTTGAGCGTGTCTGTCAGTGTGGCACTGAAGAGCAGAGTCTGCCTGCGGGCTGGGACAGCTGCCAGGATGGTTTCCAGGTCCACCGTGAAGTCGGTGCAGCCCTGCTCCAATAGTCGGTCCGCCTCATCCATCACCTGCAGTGTCCATGGGGCAGGGATGGAACTGGGCCGAGGGTGCTGGCTGTGACCCCAGGCCTGGCCTGGCCTTCCCCACCCTGCCTCTTCCCGAAGCGTGGAGGCTCTGAGGCTTCCCACCAGGTCTCAGCTCAAGGGCACCTCATCCTTCAAACCTCACCCCCCACCATTTTCACTAGTACTGGCTTCCCTCATTTTGGTACCTGATTGGGCCTTGTCACTATGTCTAGCACTTTACTAGCTGATCCATGGGACCCCTCCTTCCCAAACAGATGGAACAGTGCTCCTGGCTCCACCCCATGCCTAGAGGCCCCAACTACAGCCCCAAGCACAGCGCTGGGTCAGCTCACCAAGAAGCGAATTTTCTTTATGTGGAACGTGTTGGAGCTGCGGAGGTGGTCAGCCAGGCGCCCTGGCGTGGCAATGACCACATGTGGTTTCCGAGAGAGTTCCAGCGCCTGGGCCACCATGTCTGGGGGTGGAGGGCAACAGGTGAGGCTGGGTGGAAGATCTGTAGCTGTGGGGCTTCCATGCCCAGAGCCCACCAGCCCTAGTACCCATGCCACCGACGATGATGCAGTCTTTCAGACCCAGGGGCTTCCCCAGCACCCGGAACTGCTCTGCAATCTGGTAGGCCAGCTCCCTGTGGGCAGGAAGGGGCCAGATGGGTCAGGGAGCAGTTCTGTGCCTCCCATTCCCCACACTGTCCCCAGGGCTCCTCCCTGAGCCCCTGGCTTCCTGTCTCTCCCTCTGTTTATACACTTTCCACTGACTCCCAGTGTTCCCTAGACAAAGGCTCTGATACTGAGTACAAGAGCCTGTGTGGGTTCAGCCCAGGACATTCCATGACACTTCCCCCACCAGCCCAACGTAAAATGGCCTTGGCATCTCCCCCTCCCCCAAACGTACACCTTCTCCTGTGTCCCCTTCTCAGTAATGTTGGCCTCAACAACTTAGCCAAACCAGAGACCCAACCAGCAGCCTCCTGTCCTCTGGGCTAGTCAGTCTCCAAAGCCTATCCTTGGTGTCTGCTAGCCCTTTCTCTGTTCAGGCCTTTTCCTGGCCTATGAACCCACTTCCTGGCCTCCTTCCTTGCTCCTTCCTGTTCACATACCTGGGAATCAATTCTAACCCCCTGCCTAGCATCTAAGTCTTTCTCAAGCTGGCTCTAACATGCCTGGCTACTCGTACCCTTTGCATTCCCTGTTCCTCTCTCACTTCTGTGTGGAGGACCCTCTGCCTAGAATACTTCTCTATTTCTTTGGATGTAAGACTGTTGGCAACTGCCATTTGGCCAGTTCTTGTCCTGAGCCAAGCCCTACACTGAGAATTTTTCATGAACCCCTGTTCATGAAACCTGTCCCGTTTAATTCTGCAGCACCCTTAAGAAGAGTGGGCATGATTTTCATCCTGTGGGCAAAGTGCAGCTCAGAGAGGTAAAGGCACTTGTCCATGGAGAACATAGCCATTTAACTCACATGTCAGGGGCTTGTTGGGAGGCTCACCTGGTGGGTGTCAGGACAAGGCAGAAGATGCCGTAAGGATCCTCAGATAGCTTCTGCAAGATGGGCAAGACAAATGCTGCTGTCTTGCCACTTCCCGTCTTGGCACAGCCCAAGCAGTCCCGACCTGCACAGAGGGCAAAGCAGTATCAACACACTCCAGGTGCAGAAAGCTAGTCCCTCAGGCACATTGGGCATAGTTTGGAATAGCTAATGTTTGTTTGCTCACTTATTAATAGGGCTGGGGATGGAACCCAGGGACTTGTGCATGCCAAATAAGTGCTCTATCACTGAGTCCCCCCACAATGGCTAACACTTAATGAGCAGTTGCTCTGCACCTGCTATGCCTTTTCCACAGGAACTGACAAATCTGACAGATCAGAGAGGCTGCTATTGTCTCTATTTAATAGAAGGGGAAACTGAGTCTCAGAGACTTGCCCAGGACACACAAGTGGTGAGTGGCAGGATCAACCAGAACTTATATTCCACTGGCCAAGATGGTGAAGATATTGCTAACCACCACCTAATTCTGACTCTTTTCTGAACTATCTGAGCTTGAGGAACCCAGAATTCCCCTCCTCAAACTGCATCCCATATTCCCCATTGATTCATTAATATTTGTTTACATAATCCCTCAATTTGTCACATCCAGATTTCCTGTGGGCTCTCTTTTTTAAAAAACAAATTCTTTCTTAAGTATTTTTTTTAGTTGTAGGTGGACACAATACCTTTAACAATACCTTATTTTGTTTTTATTTGGTGCTGAGGATCAAACCCAGTGCCTCACATGTGCTAGGAGAGTGCTCTACTGCTGAGCCACAACCTCAGCCCATAAAAACAAGTTTGTTTGTTTTTTAAATTTTTTTGGTACTGGGGATTGAACCCAGGGGCACTCGGCCACTGAGCCACATCCCCCGCCCTATTTTGTATTTTATTTAGAGACAGGGTCTCACTGAGTTGCTTAGTGCCTCGCTAAGTTGCTGAGGCTGGCTTTGAACTCGTGATCCTCCTGCCTCAGCCTCCCAAGTGCTGGGATTACAGGCGTGCGCCACCTCACCGGGCACAAGTTCTTTTTTAAAAAAATATTTTTAGTTGTAAATGACACAATGCCTTTATTTTATTTATTTTTTATGTGGTGATGAGGATCAAACCCAGTGCCTCACATGTAGTAGGCAGGCACTCTATCATGGACCTACAACCTCAGCCCCCTCCCTCTCTTTTTGAGAAGGGGTCTCACTATGTTCCCCAGTCTGGCCTTGAATTTGCAATCCTCTTGCATTAGATTCCACAGTTATTGGGGCTGTGATTATAGACTGTGAGCAGCAGCCTGTGAATATCTCTTTAATGGCAAAACGACGGTGGTGGTGGTGCATGCCTATAATCCCAGGGGCTTGGGAGGCTGAGGCAGGAGAATTGCTGAGTTCAGAGCCAGTCTCAGCAACTTAGCGAAGCCCTGTCTCTAAATAAAATGCAAAAAAAGGTCGGGGATGTGGCTCAGCGGTTAAGTGCCCGTGGATTTAATCCTCAGAACACACACACACACACACACACACACACACACGAGGCTGGGTCATAAGACCGAGAAGAGCAGTCCCAGGACCACGGAGTCCTGGATTCAGTAATTCTGACAGCCTCAGCTTCTACTTGCAAAGTGAAAATAGTGCCACCCCTTCCAAATTTTCACAGTATTACAATTAGTTGTTCATCAAACTTTCCGTGTGCTAGGAGGCTAGGAGGAAGTTTCAGAAGCGACATTACTTGTGTGCGTACACACAGCGAGTCAGTGGAGCATGCTAAACGTCAACACTGCCCGGTGTGCCTCAGAAACCCAGGTTCGCCCTACCACCTCGCCTGTGAGACCCGCCTGGGCAAAGAAGGGAAAGGTGGAGCAAAGAGCGGAGATGACTCCGAGGGAAGCTACACTCACCCTCCAGGATGGCGGGAATACAACCGAGCTGCACCGGCGTGGGCTGTTTCAAACCCAGCTGCCGACATTGTTCCACGAGCCACGATGACAACCCAAGCTCTGCGAAACCTGCCATCCTAGTTGCAGGCCTTACGGCTCGTGTGATCCGCACTTCCGGCGGATGTATATGACGTCAAGACCATCCCTTCCCAATCATTGGTTCTGCCTCCTGCGTGGCTCCACCCTCTGCAGCTTACTTTGCCAATCCCTGCCCGGACCGCATCTTTTTTTTTTTTCTTTTTTTTTTTTTCAGTTGTAGATGGACACCTTTATTTGATTTATTTACTTTTATGTGGTGCTGAGGATCGAACCCAGGGCCTCATATGTGATAGGCAAGCGTCCTACCACTGAGCCATAACCCCAACCCCTGGACCGCATCTTTATCGTGTTTTCCTGAATCCCAGACTCTCGCAGGATTAAACGAAACCACACATCCCGAGATGCCTGGCGAGACGCCCTTGCGTCCCCCGCCCCCTTACTTCCGTTTACGAGCCGCCTATTGGCGCGTTCAGTGCCACTCCGAAGGCGTTAACTACATTTCCCATGGTGCCCCTTTTCGGGGCCCTGCTTCCGGCCGACGTGTCTCTCAGGAAGTGAAGCGACTGAGAGGCCAGCGCTATGGCACCACCAGTCTCCGGCCCTGCCTCCGGCGGCTCCGGAGAGGTAGACGAGTTGTACGACGTGAAGAACGCCTTCTATATCGGTAGCTACCAGCAGTGTATCAACGAGGCGCAGCGGGTGAAGGTGCGGATGTGCCGGGGCGGGGGGACGCTCGAGGTGGAGGCGGCTTCCTGGTGGCCGGGAGCAGTCTCCTGTCTGCTTCTAAAATCTTTTCCTGTTTTCACGGCATCGTTTTTCTACGCCCCTTGCCAGAGAGCGGCAAGGAATAATCATTTTGGGTTTTGTCCCATGACAAAAAACAATCATTCATATTTATCGAGCGACTGTTGCTTACTTTACACTTGACAACACCAAGTTCTCAGACTGGGAAATGACTTTCCCGAGGTGACTCTGGCCGACTAGTCTGGTTATTTCTCCCAAAGCTCGCTTAATTTTCATTCATTCCACTTCGAGCATTTACGTGGATCAGGCACTGTTCCCTCTGGACCCAGAGGGAGGCAAAAAAGGCAAGATTCCCCGCTCTCTTGGAACTTAAGCCTAGCAACAGAGACAGTGAACCATGGAATGGTTAAGAAGAATGTTGACAGTGACCTTGGGTGTTTGAGGGCAGACCCAGCCAGTAAGGAGCTGGTGACAAGAAGGGAGCAACAGGGAATGTTTCTTGCAGGATCTTTTAAAGAGGAATAGGGACGTTACTGTCACTTTGAGGGGGAACTGTTGGAGAATATGTAAATGCAGTGAATGTGGCATCACAGCCTAATGTTTTAAAAATTGTATGTCTGGTCGTGTAGTTCAGAGGTAGAATGCTTGTTTAGCATGTGTGAGCTTTTTTCCCCAGCATGGGAAAAAAAGCAGAGGAGTAGGAGGGTATCTCAGTGTTAAAGTGTGTGCTTAGTATGTGCGAGGCCTTGAACTCAACCTCCACATAAAAAATAAAAAAGACATAAGCCAGTGTAGCAGATATGGAATGAATGAGGGAGGGCAGAGAATGGGATGGGCAGGGCCTTCAGGGCCATGGCAGGGTTTGGATTTTGAGAGGTAGACATCTTTACTGATACATGCAAAGGGTTGGGAGGAGTTTGACTCTAAAGTAGAGAAGACTTTCTTTGTTGCTGACCTTTGCCAATGTATCTGATTATCCTGAGGATTGTCTGTGGGATGGGGATAAAACCTGGAAAAGGCCAAGCACAGTGGTGCACATCTATAGTGCCATCTACTTGGAAGGCTGGGGCAGAAGGAGTACTTCAGGTCAGCTTGGGCAATACTGTGAGACTCTGGCTGAAAAACAAAACAATCTGAAGCAGACTTCAGGAAGCTGTAAGGATTTGTTGAAGCAACATTTGCATGGTTGTATTAATTTTATTTCGCTGTTGTGATAAATTATAGTCATCCCTCAGTATCCACAGGACACCTGGCCTCCACAGATACCGAAATTCTGGGATGCTCAAGTTCCTTTTATAAAATGGTGTAGTACTAGGGACTGGGGGTGTGGCTCAGTGGTAGAGCACTTGCCTTGCACATGCCAGGCGCTGGGTTCGATCCCCAGCACCACATTTATTCTCTTCCAGAGAATCTACGCACATTCTCCAGACTTTAAATCATCTCTGGATGACTTACAATTAGTAATAGAATAAATGCTATGGGGGCTGGAGTTGTGGCTCAGTGGTAGAGCGCTTGCCTGGCATGTGTGAGGTCCTGGGTTCGATTCTCAGCACCACATATAAATAAATAAAGTAAAAGATCCATTGACAACTAAAAAAAATTTTTTTTAAATTAAAAAAAAGAATAAATGCTATGGAAGTAGTTGTATTCTTTAGGGAACAATGACAAGAAAAATAAGTCTGTACACATTCAATACAGATATAATTTTTTAAAAATTTTGTTTAGTTGTTGATGGACCTCTGTTAATTGTGGCTGAGGATTGAACCCAGTGCCACACATGCTAGGCAAGTACTCTACTACTGAACCACAACCCCAGCCCCAGATGCATTTTTAAAAATATTTTTGAGCCGGGCGTGGTGGCACACGCCAGTAATCCCAGCACTTGGGAGGCCAAGGCAGGAGGATTGCGAGTTCAAAGCCAGCCTCAGCAACTTAGCAAGGCTCTAAGCAACTCAGAGAGACCCTGTCTCTAAATAAAATAGAAAATAGGGCTGGGGATGTGGCTCAGTGGTGGAGTGCCCCTGGGTTCAATCCCCAGTACCAAAAAATAAAATTTTTTTTGATCTACAGTTAGTTGAATCTGCAGATGCACAACACGTGGATGGCGGAAGTGACTGTGCCACAGATGGCTGCTCTAGACAGCACGTAGTTATTAATCTCAGTTTGTGGTGGTCAGAAGCCAACTAGGCTCTCACCAGGCTACAATCAGGGTGTTGCCAGGGCTGTGTCTTTCCTGGAGATTCTGAGAAAGAACCCACTTGCAAGTTCAGGCAGATGGCCACCTGTAGGCTAGAGGCCACCCTAAGCTCCTAGAGGCCTCTCTCCAGTCCTCAGCTTCTCCTGTGACCCTTCCGTCTCAACCAGTCATGGAGCATTGAATCCTTTTAACTCAACCTCTTGGATTTCCCCTCCTGGTGCATTTCCTGTTTTCTGATGTTACAGGCATGTGTGACTAGACTGGTCCCACCAGATAACCTAGCATAGTCTCATCTTAGTGTCTGTAATTTAATCACATCTGCAAAGTCCCTTTTTTTGGTTTTGTTTTGTTTTTGCAGTGCTGGGGATTGAACCCAGGGCCTTGTGCTTGTGAGGCAAGAACTCTAGCAACCGAGCTATATCCCCAGCCCCAAAGTCTCTTTTCCATGTAATAGAAGCTATTCTTAGGCTCCAGGGACAGTGGGGGCTTCCTCCACTCACTCACAACTTGTGTGCACCTCCCCTCTGGGTACTGCCAACTAAAAAGAGCCAGCCACACCTGGGCTCAAGATTTCAACTCCAGGCACCTCTCTGAGCCTCAGATTCCCCTCTGTCAAGTGGTATAGATGACACCTAGCTCATTAGGGTCGTTGTGAGGGTCAGCATTATGCTCACATTCCACCTTCCAGCTTCTGCCAGAATTCTGTTCTATTGAATTTTCTTGCATCATAACATTGAAACTTCTGAGAACCAGTGTGACCTGCTTTATGTAGATAGCGACTGGAAATACAGATACCAGACTGGTGGTCACTCTGGCTGAACCCAAGACCTGTGCCCTCTCCTTAGGGATGTGGGCACCGAGCAGATATTCTCCCTGATGTATCCAGAGGAATGGGAGTATTGTTCCCATTCTGCTCCACAAGTCACCTAAACCTCTTGAGAATGTTCTAGATTGAATGGTGTCCCCCCAAAGATAGTCTACCTGCAACCCATAAGTGTGGCTTATTTGGAAAAAGGGTCTTTGTGGATGTAATTAAGTGAAGGATCCCTAGGTGAGATCCTCCAGGATTTAGGATGGGCCCTAATTCTAATACCAAGTGTCTTCCTATAAGAAAAACAGGGAAATTGAAGACAGAAAAGACTGAAACAGAGATTGGAGTGACACAGCCACAAACAAAAGAACGTCACAAGCCACAGGAAGCTGGAAGAAGTAAAGGACCTTCCCCTAGAACCACTGGAGGGAGCTCCACCTTATGACTGCTTGATTTTAGACTTCTAGCCTCCAGGACTATTAGAGAATAAAATTGTTACTGTTTCAAGCCACCCAGTCAGTGGCCCCAGCAATCTCAAATAGGCCAGTAGGCCACTTAAGTTGACCCCAGGTAGAATACCTGTTGTGTCTTTTTGCCCTTTCTTGATTGTAGCACCTTGTCACCTCTCATGATATTTCCCCATCTGTCAGACTTTTATCAAGTGTCCACAAGATGGCAGGCACCACCCAGGTGTTGGGGCCAAAACCACAAACCCTTGAGTTCCTGATGGTCCATTGTGTTCAGGTGACTCAGGGCCACACAAACAGTGGGAGAGGACACCATCCCTTGAGATTTCTGGCTCCAGAGCCCCCACCCTATCACCAGCCTCTCCACACAGCACCCCATCCCTCGACCCTGGCTGCACCTCTGAGCTCCATGGGAGGGGCCAAGCTGAGCCCACCCCAGGGGCAGGTGTCCTGGTGTTGTAGGTTTCTAAGCTCCCAGGTGACTAATGAGCAGTTGGGGTTGATGACCAGAGGGCTGACCTGGTGGGATACCTGAGTCCCCATAGTGCTCATGAGACTGGCTGTCTGGGGCCACTCCCAGAGGGTCTGAGTCAGTGAGTGGGAATGGGCCTGAGACTCTGCCCTTCTGCTGCACTCCCGGTCATGCAGGGGCAGCCCTGAGACCTTCCTGTACCCCCTTAGGCAAGCCTCCTGACAACTCAGCCTCAGGTATTACCACTCCAGTTTGCCTGGAGTGGTGACTGCAGCCTCAGGGTGTCATGGTTGCTCAGCATGGGCTTCAGGCAAGCTCCCTGCCACGTTCACCAGTTCCTGGAACATTTCAGTCTGATGGGCCTTGGGGCCAGGGACCATGTCTGACCACATCATTTACCCTGTCCCTTGGTAGGAAGGGCAGTAGGTCTCCAGTCTGTTTTTAGCAGTGCCTCTCTGAGCCACACCCCAAACAGGAGGTTCCCACAGGCCACTTCAGGCCCAGCAGATGCTTGCCAGGTGATGATCTGCTGGGTGGCACAGTGTCGGGCATGGTGGTGAGCCTGGCCTGCCTTGAGTTGGTAGCTAGGCTGTGCTTGTGTGCCTGGCCATTTCCCTGGGGTGCAGGGGTGAGTGGTGCCATGGACCCTCCCCTGTAAAGCATAGGCCCTGACTCTTGGTCCTCAGCTCACTGATGACCCCAGGTAAGAGGTGCCCAAGAAGCACTTGTTCAGAAAGGCCACCCCTGTTTCCATGTATCTGGGGATCTCCTTGACCATTCATATCATGGGTTCTGCCCAAGTCCCCATGCAGCTTCTTCCTTTCCCTGCTCTGCTTTGGCTGGCCTAGTCCAGCCTGTGGTTTTGATCTCCTGGGTAACGGACAGATGAATCTCTTATAAGGAGTCAGGCCAGAGTCGGCTCCCGCCCCTCTGCAGCAGGTGGTCATGTCTATACTTGCCCACGTTCTCTTTACCTGCTATATCATATTTCCCTGATGGTGACGCACTGGGGTTTATTTAATTACTCCTCTGTTGCCGGGCATTTGGGTCACTTCTGACTTCAAGCTGGTGTGGGCGTGTCAGCAAACATCTTGCACCGACCTCACTTCATTCAAAGCTGACTCCTTTACGCCCTTGCTCTCCCACCTCAGAGAGATGTAGGCTTCCCCTTCAGTTTCCATGGAATCAGTGAAACATGAATATTGAGGAATATCATGAAAGTTCCAGAACTACTCCAGCCTAAGGTTCTGGAACCTTGATCACTCATGGTCCTGAGTCTGCACATCTGTCCTTGTTCCCACACTTCTGGCTATGAGGTTTTTTGGGGACCTTGGAGGCCTTCATGGTTCTGCAGGGCTGGTGACCCTGCCTGATTTGCGCATGGGGCAGCTGAGGCCAAAGGGTGGCCTCCAATCTTGACCATCCCATTCCCCTCATGGTGTCACACCATGTCTTCACCTCAAAGATACTAAGAGCTGGCGTTTATCTCTGTGTTTCTTGCTGAAGGTGGTTTGGGGACCCCAGGCTAGTTGTCCTTGCTAGTGTCCACCTCTGAGGGTCATTTGAGAGCTACTTATTTAGTAGATTCCACATTCTAAATCATGGTTAGATGCCTAGTCTGGCCACCAGGGCCTCAGCAGAAGTTGCTGGGGTTCCTCAGTGACACCAACTTGAGTCTGACCGGGCCAGGGTTCCACTGGTCTACAGTGAGGACACATTTGCTGCCCACATGCCTCTCTCAGGCAGGGGAGAAGGAAGAGGGCCAGGGAGCTAGAATCTATGGTTCTTGGGTTCTTGGCCTCTGGGCCAGAGCAGTCCTTGCACGCCCCCAGCAGTGTGCTGCCAGGTCCTTGTCCCTGTGTTTTGGCAGCTAACAGACCAGCTCCCAGGCCCCATGGTTTGTAGGCTGTTGGCATGGCAACTTCAGGACCAAGACCTGTTCCCACTGTACTTTCTTCTTTCCTAGCCCCTGAGGTGGCCTGTGCCAGTGTCCCCAAGTCATGGGCTGAGCTGCACTATGTCCTACTGCCCCCAGGCACTGCAGGTCTTCCCAGGAAGCCAGTCAGCACCCAGGAGCCCTGTCCACAGTTGTTCTCCTGGAAAAGGGTCCCCTGCCTCTCTGCCTGACCAGGGCTCAGGGACTTCCTCATGGTCCCAAAGTGTATGTGGCAGGAGTCACCTCACTTCCTGTTCCTGACTGCATGCAGTGGCCGAGCTGAGGCATGTGGCCTCTGCTCCCCAGGCTCTTGCTGGCCAATGGAGGCAGATCCCTGCACTGGGGCGGCCAAGCCAAGCCCTCTTGGAAAGATCTTCTCACTGGGGACAGGGCGGTCATCTAAGTGAGGCAGATGTGTTTATTGTTTTTTTAAAATGTCTTTAGTAAAGCAGAACAGGAACAAGGCAGTAAGAGGCCTTGTGTCCAGCTGTCAGAGGTGTGGTCTCTGCCCTGGTTCCCTGCTGAGTGTTTAGAGCAGGGACTGCCCTTGGGTTCACCTAGGGTGACAGTCAAGCCTCCTTCCTACAGTGGTGGTGAGATGGAACACGATCAGGCACCTTCCACCCTGCATGCCCTCAGCACCCTGCATGACACCCAAGGTCATAGGCAACTGAGGTCTTGGGCTGGGACTCAAACCCTGGATCCTGCTGGGGAGGCTACCCACTCCTTCCTCCAAGGGCCCATCAGTCACGTGACTCTGTATAGACTGTTCTGTGCCTTGACCTACCTCTGTCCCTACAGCTGTCAAGTCCAGAGAGGGATGTGGAAAGGGATGTCTTCCTGTACAGAGCATACCTTGCTCAGGTGAGTGTGGGCCCAGGAATTGGGACATGATCCTTGAGACAGGATAGTAACCCACAGAGTGCCAGGGCAGGGGCCAGGGGGCAGGAAGGTGCCACAGAGTGGGTGGTGGGACTGGTAGACACAGCAAGGATCCAGCCTTCAGGGCTCACCAACCAGTCAGTGGCCTCCATAAATATGCCCGTGTCACTGAGGCCCTGGACAGCCAGGTCAGGGCACCTGTGATTAATAGATATTTTCTTTAAAAAGATAATTAATAGATACTATGAACCAGGGATTGAACTCAGGGACACTCGGCCACTGAGCCACATCCCCAGCCCTATTTTGTATTTTATTTAGAGACAGGGTCTCACTGAGTTGCTCAGGACCTCACTAAGTTGCTGAGGCTGACTTTGAACTCGTGATCCTCCTGACTCAGCCTCCCAAGTGGCTTGGATTATAGGCATGTGCCACTATGCCCGGCTAGATACTATTTCTTTTACTAGTTTTTTAAATATATATATATAGTTGTAGGTGACACAATACCTTTATTTTCTTTTTATGTGGTGCTGAGGATCAAACCCAGGGCCTCGCATGTGCTGCATGAGCACGCCCCCACTGAGCCCCACCTCCAGCCCTCTTTTACAGTTTTACAGTTCTAGGTTTGTAAAGCACATAGCGTTCTATGTGCTCCCTTCTGCCCTCTCTCTCTCTTTCTTGGTAGTACTAGGGATTGCTATATTCCCAGTCCCTCCACCCCCGCTTTTTTTTTTTTCATGTTGAATTGGGGGTCTCACTCAGTTGCTGAGGCTGGCCTTGAACTTGCAAGGCTCCTGCCTCAGCCTCCTGAATAGCTGAGATTCCAGGCGTGCACCACCATGCCTGGTCACTTTTTTCTCTTTTTAAACAGTGTTGGGAAATAGACCCAAGACCTCATGCATGCCAGGCAAGTGCTCTACCGCTGAGCCACACCCATAGCCCTGTGGGTGTTGGTACACCAATTTTGGCATGTGATTAATTGAAGTTGTTACCCAGAGTCCACAGTTTACACCAGGCACTAGGCTTTTTAAATGCAGGTTACCCTGATAGTACAGTAACAGTGTATTCTCGTGTTCGGAAAATAATCCAAGCTGGGCATGACGGCATAGACCGGTGGTCTCAGCTACAGGAGGATCACTTGACCCCAGGAGTTTGAGACTAGCCTGGGACACATAGTGAGTCCCTGTCTTAAAGAGAAAAAAAAAAATATTAGCTGCTGGGTACAGGGACACACACCTGTAATTCTAGCTAGTTGGGAGCCAGAGGCAGGAGGATTATAAGTTTAAGACCATCATGGGCAATTTAGCAAGACCCTGTCTTGAAATTAAAAAAAAAAAAAAAAGAATAGAAAGGGCTAGGGGTGTAGCTCAATGGTAGAGTGCCCCAGGCTCAGTTGCCAGTACTGGGGAAAAAAGTATTTAGCACATGGTAATACACAATGAAAGCATCTGGAAGGAATGCAGCAAGGGACAGGTCCTGTGACTCCACAAGTGACCACCAGCATCAGTTGGTGTCAGCAGGAGGACCTGCTGGAGGTGAGCTGGATGGGGTGCATCACTTGATAGAAGCACATGCCCAGGGCTGGTCCCTCCCATCAGCTGACGCTGCCCTGCCCCAGATGACATGCCCACCTCCATCTGTCCCCTCTCTAGTAGGGGTGGACAGCTGAGAATGGACAGTGGCCTTCCTGGGTCTCCAGCTAGAGTAGTGGGCAGCATGGGTAACAGATGAGGGCACATCTAACTAACTGCCTGCTGCGTGTGACAGGTGATGCCGTGCTGGCTTCTGCAGTGCGCTCTGGGGAGTAACCAAGGGCGGGCAGAGTGAGGGCTTCCTGTCTTGAGGTACCAACAGAACAACACTCACAGCTGGGCTGAGGACACAGAAATCCTTCACTGGCTAGGCAGGGCTGGCACGGCTGACGTGTTTGTCTTAACCACAGAGGAAGTATGGCGTGGTCCTGGACGAGATCAAGCCCTCCTCGGCCCCCGAGCTCCAGGCTGTGCGCATGTTTGCTGAATACCTTGCCAGCGAGAGTCGCAGGTGAGGCCCAATCATGTCGGGGGCCCTGGGCCACAGGATCCCTCTGATGGCCCTCCAACAGCATCCCTCCTCCTCAGCCCCTCACCTCCTGGTGCCTCAGCTTCCCTCACTGCATGCTAGCAATGGACACTGCTTCAAAGGGCTTTCTGGGGGCTGGGGATGTCATTCAGTGGCATATGTCTAGTGTACATGAGGCCTTGGGTTCCATCCTCAGCACTATAAAAGGCGGGGCTGGGGAGTTGGAGACTGTGGAAATCATGGTGTGTGTCTCAGTGCTGTGCGGCGCTCCCTGGACCCACAGCTAAAAACCTCACCTAATGTCCAGTCCTTGGCACTGCCAAGAGATCCTGCCAGAGACAACAGGGCAGTAGGGAATTGGGCCCTTCGGGTCTGTCTGCTGGTTGGGGCTGCTCACCCATCCTCAGGCAGGGCCTCCCAGCTGTCCTGCTCTGCGAGGCAGCTGCACCCCTATGGGTTGTCTTCCCTGGAGCACAGGAGAGGGCAGGTGGTCTGCCCGAGTCCAGACCTGCCTGTGCTCCCCTGTTCAGCACAGCCCAGCAGGATCAGGGAGCTCCTGAGCCCAGGGTAGCGTGGACAGCACAGCTCCTGGCACTGAGGGCCAGGGGAACTTGAGACGCGAGGGGTTGCTTCTGCTGCTTTCTGGGCGGAGCCAGACTCTGCCCCTCCCAGACGACAGCCTCCCTTCAGGACCTGGAGTGCCTGGTCCCACTTTTCACAGCCTCAGCTTCCCAGTCTGCCTGAGGGCTGAGAAGTGCTTTATGGGAAGATGACAGGGTTCGCAGCCAGGTGTCAAGGGCCTACACCCACTGGGGCATGTTGGGGTTGCTTGGTGCTCTGCAGAGACAAATGGGGCCATTCTGTCACCTGCTGCTGTGCACCCCTAGAGGCCTAGCCCACCCTTTCTGGGCCTATCTACACCTGTTGGATGGGACCCTTCAGAGTCATGCCAAGTGTGAGGTACGCCCTGCCTGGCCTTGGGCCCTGAGCAGCCTTGTCTTGCAGGGACTCTATCGTGGCTGAGCTAGACCGGGAGATGAGCCGGAGTGTGGATGTGACCAATACCACCTTCCTGCTCATGGCGGCCTCGGTGTACTTCCATGACCAGAACCCAGATGCAGCCCTGCGCACCCTGCACCAGGGGGACAGCCTGGAATGGTGAGCTGCTGCCCTGCCCTAAGAGGACTTTTTTCTTTTTCTTTCTTTCTTTTTTGAGGCAAGGTCTTACTATATTGCCCAGGGTGTCTTTGAACTCCTGGGTTCAAACCTCCTACCTCAGCCTCCCAAGTAGCTGGGACTCTAGCTGTGCACCATCATGCTCAGCCAAGGGGACTTAGTCTGTTTTCTGCCACAATGGACGCTGCAGATTTGGTCATTTATGGAGAACAGAGTTATATTTGGCTGACGGTTCCCAAGGCTAGGAAGTCCAAGAGTATGACTTGGGCATCTGGTGAAGGCCTTTGTGCCATGATGTGACATGGTGGAAGGGCAAGTCACGGGAGGATGGGGGTAACCTATCCTTCTATCAGGACACGCCAGTGATGATTAACCCACTCCCGTGATAGCCCATTCTCCAGGGTGGAGCTATTGACATCTTATTACTTCTTAAAGGTGCCACGTCTCAAGACTGTCACAGTGGCAATTAAATTTCTGTGTGAGCTTGGGAGGGGACATTCCAGCCATGGGAGGGGACATTCCAGCCATAGAAGGGATGTCACAGGAGCAGTGAGTGACCCCTCCACATCTCTAAGCAGCATAGGGCCTCACTGGCTGTTGTCGTGGGAAAAATGATTGAGGCCACTCAGCACGGCGGGCCTGGCCTCCCATCAGTCTCCAGCTCCCATTCTTGGACCAGAGACATTCTCATCTGCATGACTGGGCTGGCACTCCAAGGACACAGAGCTGGGGGCTGAAAACCCTCTGTTCCCAAGGGCAGAGCAGAAAGCACCTTTGTCTCTCCTCTCAGCTTCTGTCCTCCACCCCCATGCAGCCTTCGACTCCTCTGTCCTGGGCCCTGATCCAGGTCTCTTGTGCCATTCTGGCCCCACAGACTGGCCAACCAGCCCTCCCTCAGCACACTCTGGGCTGGGGCCACCCTGCACCCTAGGGGCCTTTCTGGGCCTGCATTGTATCCAGGTCATGGTCATCTCATCCCTCCCAATGAGCTGAGCTGTCTCTTTAGCACCTTGCTTCCCTCGTTAATCAGTTGTGACATGTTGGCTGTACATTTATTCACGTCCCATTGCTATCCAGTAAGGGGATCACAGCAGTTTCAAAATTGGGCTGGGAGTGGGGGTGAAGCTCAGTGGTAAAGCACTTGCCTAGCATACGCAAATCCTTGGGCTCCCTCCCCAACACCAAAAAGAAAAGGAAAAGAAATAGGGCTAGATACTGTGGCAACTTGGGAGGCTAAGGCAGGAAGATCACAAGTTCAAGGCCAGCCTGGGCAGTTCAGCAGGATTCTGTCTCAAAGTTAAAAATAAAAAAGGGCTGAGATGTAGCTCAGTGGTAGAGCAACCCGGGGTTCAACCCTGAGTACTAGGGGATCGGGGGAGAAGGGCCTGGGGGAAGAGAAAGGAAAGAAGGGAAGAAATAGGAATGGCACAGGGGACTAATGAGTCAGCTGTCATCCACTGGTTTCCTGCTGGCTTCTGTCAGGTGGGAAAACACATGGACAAGCAGCCACACTGGTAGTCCAAGCCGGAGGGGGCTGAGAGGGACGCTGAGGAGAGGGGAACAGAAGGGCTTGGGGTGTGGGGGGTGTTATGTTCAGATACCTCCATAGGAACAGGAGTGGCCATGTGTCCCTCCTCTCTGGCCTTATCCTGGGCCACAGAGTTAGGTGATATCAGGAAGTCCAGGGCAGGTATTCTCATCCACAGGCCTGAACAATGCAGCTCCGTCCACAGGTGGACAACAGGAGGGCCAGGCCTGGAGCCTTCTCCCTGTAGACCCTGTGGGACATCCTGGGCTGAGCAAGCTTGGTGGTGAAGTGTAGGAGCCAGGGTGTCCCCTTTGCAGGATGGGGCTGGTGGCCCAAGATCTTGTAGAGGAAATAAGAATGTTCTGGAAGGTACTGCCTCACGGGATGAGCCCCTGGGGGGGCCTGCAGTGCTTCTGAGGTTGTCTGCTGACCCCACCTGCCCTGTCCGCAGCATGGCCATGACAGTACAGATCCTGCTGAAACTGGACCGCCTGGACCTTGCCCGGTGAGTCCCTTCCTATCTGTGTCCACCTGGTGCTGCCACTCAGGTGTTCATTTGACAGGGGGTGTCTGAGCCGCAGCCCACCGCGTCCCAGAGCCTCTGTTACTCAGTCATTGTTATTTTTTTCTATTGCATTGAAGTGCCCTACCATCCTTTATCCACCCTTCCCTGCAGTACATTGCCAGGGTCAAGGGCATTACTGCCCATGCCTGTTTCCCTCTGGGAGACTGGCGGTGCACCTGACCTACAGGGTGGGGGTGGGCTTCACAGAGAGAGTAGAGGAGGCCGAGTCTGCTGGTGCTGCTACAGTGCCTATGGGGCCTGTGTAGCCCCCACTAGGTCCTCTCCTCGCTCAGAGCCTGGAAGCAGCATCACTGAGTCAGGGACTGTGGGGGCCATTCAGGGACCCCCTTGCGCACTTTGCAAAGGCCTTGCTTAAGAATTGTTCTCAGGCTGCAGGTGTGGCTCAGGGGAGGAGCACTTGCCTGCACGTGCAAGATCGGGGCTCCATCCCCAGCACTAAAAAAGAAAACAAAATAAAACTTGTTGTCCCTCTACCTCTGTCACTGCTTCCTTAGTCTGTCCCCAGGGAGAGGGAGCACACTTCTCCTGAGCCCAACCTCCACCTCGGAGGGGCAGCAGGCAGGGCCTGGCCTGCCCTTGCGGGTGTGTGGCAAGGCAGGGGAGTGTGGAGTGGGCCAGGCTCAGACTCTGGGGACCCTTGAACAAGGAACAGGGCGAGCATCAGGTGGGCTCCTTGGCACTTAGGGCCCTCTGTCCTCTCCCCCACCCCTAGGAAGGAGCTGAAGAGAATGCAGGACCAGGACGAGGATGCCACCCTCACCCAGCTGGCCACTGCCTGGGTCAACCTGGCTGTGGTGAGCCTCTTGACCTTGCAGAGTCTGGGGAGATGGGGATTGATGCCCCGCTGCTGCCGGCTGCCAGGGGGACCTCACTCCTATGGACTCATCCCCTCCTGGCCCATGTCCTATCTTGACCCCATCCCAGGTCTCTTGAATCCAAGTGATGTGGCCAGAGTCAGAATGAATAAACTGGGGGCGGGATCCGGACCACAGGCAGCCTGGCAGCCGTCCTCCTCCCAGGTCCCCCTGGGGTTTGTGGGGCTCGCTCAGCTTTGTTTATCACATTCCTGGTACTGGGCCAGGCAGGGTCTCAGTGTTCCCACCAAAGCTGTGGAGGTGTCCTTGGCCCGGCGCTGCCCCATGTCCCACCCTCCTGGCAAGAGCACCTTTCTGGTTTCTGGAACTTGGCTTCCTTTTTGAGTCCCTCTTTTGTCTGGGCCTTGCAAATGTATTCACTGCCTCTGCTTCTCTGGGGACTAAAACCTCACTCAGAGGGACTTCTCAAGTCCTTCCATTGAATGGGACAAACTCCAACACAGTTTTCTGATAGTTTTGTTTATTTAGTATTTTTTATTTTCTTTTGAGATGGGCCTTCACTATTTTGCCCAGGCTGACCTTAAACTCCTGGACTCCACTTCTGCCTCAGCCTCCAAGTAGCTGGCACAGTAGGCACGCATTACCATGCTTGGCTTAGTTGTGTATTTCTTCACAGCCCATGTTGGTCTCAGGCCTCCCTTGCAAGTGTCACACTGTATTGTTAGCAAAGGGACAGGTCAAGTATGCTGGCCATGGAGCAGATGTTACCTCTGATGAGCCCTGAGCTGGTGATCCAGCACAGTCCCTGTGCTGCCCCCATGCACTGAATCTCCTGGAAGCTTCCTTCCACATCTATAAACTAAGTGCTCAGGGAGTCAGGTGTCACATGGGGCATGGTGTGACCACTGCCCCGGAACTTGTCAGCAGTCTGCTGGTCACACAGGGTCTCTGCCAGGAGGGGATGGCAGGGCCATGAACTGAGCCTGCCACATTTGTCTCTGCAAAATGGCACAGTCTGGGCTATATGGGGAGTAGGCAGGGGCCAGTCTGGGTGTCAGTGTTATAAGCAGTAATGTCACTGTACCCTCAGGGTGGCGAGAAGCTGCAGGATGCCTACTACATCTTCCAGGAACTAGCGGACAAGTGCTCCTCTACCCTGCTTCTGCTCAACGGACAGGCGGCCTGCCACATGGCCCAGGGCCGGTGGGAGGCAGCTGAGGGTGTCCTGCAGGAGGCACTGGACAAGGTAGGCCCCCTCCCAGGAGGGACTGAATCGGGCACGGCAGTGACCTTGACTTGTGGCCCCACGTATTTTCTAATGCCCCATCAGCTCCTAAGACATAAACTATGGGATTGCAGATGAAAATCCCAGTCCAGGCTTCTCTTGCAAATAGAAAGATCCAAGCACCATGGACCATGTTGGCCTGAGCTGAGCGGACACATGCTCTAGCCTGTCCTTACCATCACCTCAGCTCGCTGGTCTGGGGGCTTTCAAATGTGACTCCTCATCTGATTCTGACCTGGAATTGAGGAGCTGCCCACCAGTGGTGATCCAGAGAAGAGCTGGGCCCTGTGTTCCCTGGGCCCGTCCCTGCCTGCCAGATGGTGGTAATGTCTCCTGACAGAGCTCTGAGGCCGTTCTGCTGAGTCTGTGTTATTTTTATAATCAGAAAGGGTGGCAGGTGGGCCTCTGTGTTGGGGGAACATCTCCAGCTGATGGGAAACGCACACCGATAGGAACTTCTCTCCCATTGTGTTCCGGGCGGTTTTCATCGTTGCAGAGCAGGGCAGGCTGTGGGGCACAGCGCAGGAGTCGTGTTCTTCTCGGTAGAGTCTGCATTCGTGCATTCGTCTGTCCATCCATCCCTGCATCCATCTGTTCATTCTGTGGTGCTGGGGATGGAACCCAGGGCCACGTGCACGCTCAGCACTCTCTCCCCCACTGAGCCACAACCCCAGCCCAGGGTCCATCATTCAGTCTGTGGTCAGAGCCAGTCAGGAACTCCCAGCCTGGTGTGGCATCTCCATGTGGCTGTGTCCCCACTCCTTGCCCCAACAGGTGAGGCTGGCAGGGTCCTATCCCCCACCTCGGGATGCCCCATGTCTTGTGTCTGTGACCGCAGCCTCCAGGGGTTTTTGTTGCACCTCACAGGTGATGTGTCACGTGACTTGCCAGTTAGCCAGCTCCCATCTGTCCTGAGATGCCAGCCAGGGCTGGCTTGTTGTGCTGTGGCCCTGGAGGCCTCCTGTGCCTTGCTCCTGTTCAGGTTCCAGAGGTGCTCCTGCCCCCCTCTGCTGCCTTTTGGAGCCACCTCACTGCTGTCTGTGAGCACAAGCTCTTGACTGTTACAGCAGAGGAGCCCGAGATGTGGTGGAGTTGGGTCCCAGAGCTGCCCAGTCAGGAAGGGCAGCCGTGAGCTGGGCCTGCGTGCTTCCTGGTGGTGCATCTGCTCTAATCAGGGCCATCCCAGCCTTGTGACCACTAGGACTCTAGCTGGCTCTCCTGGATGAAGTGGTTCCCGGGATTTGTGTGCCTGTGAGCCAACGTGGGCAGGATGGGTGAGGTCACCTGCCAGGAGGCCTTGTGGAATCTTCCAGCATCTTCCTGCCAAAGGGCAGGGGAGCAGTCAGGGTGGTGGGTCTGCCTCACAGCAGCAGATTTCATTAAGCTCAGGTTGTCTTGGCCTGGCCTTGGTGACTTTGGATTAGTGTGGTAAATGTGCCCTTATGGACAAGCAAGGCCACTGTGTCCTAGGCTGGTCTCCTGGTGGGAAAACTGGTCTGCAGAAGATCTAGCTGGCATAGGGTGTCAGGAAGGCATGGGGCTGCTGGCCCCTTGCACCATCTCACCCCTGAGGTACCACCTTCTAGAGCAATTGGAGGGGGCCTCTGGGGCCTGCAGCTGGCCCCCCTAAGAGGTGATCTTGTATGGTTCAGTGCCCACTCCAGGGCAGTGGAGGACATCATCCCGCTGGAGATGGGGATGAATAGACATGCTGGGGGTGTCCTGGAGTTGCTGACCTTGCCTACCCCACCTCTACCTATTTCCAGGACAGTGGCCATCCAGAGACGCTGGTCAACCTCATCGTCCTGTCACAGCACCTGGGCAAGCCCCCTGAGGTAGGCCCCGCTTCACCTCCTCACCAACCCAGCCCCTGGCCAGGTGTGGGGATCCCAATCCCTGCAGTGCCACCCCAGGGTTGGGTTAGGGGCTTGGGTCAGGCTGAGGTGGAGGCAGGAGCCCACTCTCCACCAAGGGGACCCAGGAGTCAGTGGTGTGGGTGTCCTCTGGGCAGGGTGGTGGGTCAGTGGGTCCTAGGGTCTGGAAGACGAATGGACTCAGGGTTGGGGCTGCCTGGGCTGGGTCCCCAGCCGGTACCCCCTCAGGGTGGGCATGGGCACAGGACAAAAGACCCAGGAGGGTGACTGTTGAGCCCACCCCATTTAGGATGAGAAGGGAGGAGCTGGGGCACCAGTTCATGTAGGTGATTGTGCCCCACCTGGCCCCAGGGCCATGTGGTGGTCATTCAGCGGTCCCTGAGAAAGGCCCCCAGGCAGGAGCAGGGCTGAGGTGGCATAGGGGAGAGAACCCTGAGATGGCACTGGACCCAGGCTCGGGGAGACAACACCAGATGGACACTCCCAGCCCGCTCGGTCAGGCTGAGGCCAAGTCCAAGGCTGGACTGAGACTGGGGGCAGCTCTGCTTGAGGTCCAGGTTCTTGTCCCCAGGCCTCGGTCAGCCTTGGCACAGAGCATGGTCAGAACAAGTTCACCTCCCCTCAGACAGCCATCTTCCTTACTGCCCCTGTGCCCTGATCTGTCCCGTCCCTCCTGGCCATGGCCTGGCCACTGTTCCTCTCCTGGGGCCCTTCCTGGCCCACTGCCCTGAACCCTGTGTGCGACCAACCCTGCGTGGAGTGCTGGCTCTGCCTGGCACCCTTCCAGGGGTTTCTCTCCTCCCTGCCTGAGGCTCCTCCATGATGAGCCCAACTCCAGTCTAGGTGAGGAGTCCCCAAGGGGACAGAGGAGCATGGAGAGGAAAGCAGCCCCTCCTGTCTGGGATGGCTATGGACCCGCCCCCCAGTCCCTCCCCTGCAGGTCAGAGCTGCCTTGGGATCCCCGTGTTTGCTAACCCGGCCCCACCTCCCCACAGGTGACCAATCGCTACCTGTCACAGCTGAAGGATGCCCACAGGTCTCACCCCTTCATCAAGGAGTATCAGGCCAAGGTGAGGCGTGCGAGGCCTGTGCTGAACCCCAGCCTGGCTGGGGAAGGCTGGGAACCCAGCAGCTGCCTCGTGTGCGTTCTCTCCTTCTCTGTCTCTTCTTCCCACCCTGTCTCTCCCCCACTCCCCTCCCTCTCTCCCCCACCTCACTACACCCTCTTCCTTCTTGTCGAAGGAGAATGACTTTGACCGCCTGGTGCTGCAGTACGCCCCCAGTGCCTGAGCCAGCCCCAGACTCAAGTCCTGGACCTGGAGATAGCAATGCTGGGGGACGTGCAGACCTCCCAGATGGCACCTGCTCCTCATCCCCTCTTTGGGCTGGAGGTCTGGCCCTGCATCCCTTACCTGCCAATAAACATCTTTACTCTGGGTGTCCCCACCCAGTGCTGTGCTCTGGTCACTCTGGTGGGAGGGAGTAGGAACCAAGGCTTGGAGGGGAGGATCCAGGCCTCTGTCACCCAAGGTCTGCAAACAGAAGTGACTGTCTGCGAGGACCCCCCCTCCCCACTGCTGCTTGTGGGCCACAGGTCCCACACTGCTGAGCAGCAGCTTGTGGAGCCTAGGCCCTCCCTGTGGCCCTCGTGCCTCAGCCGCAGTTGGCATTCGGGGAAGCAGACACAGATCCATCATGCAGCCATCATGGCAGGTGTCAAGATTCAAACCCAGAACCCTCAGGTGGTCTGGAGGTGGGGAGAGGAGCAAAAAGCACCCAGGCCCCCGCTCCTTGCTGCTGCCCTGTGGTAAGTCACCTGCCAGAATTGAGACTTGGCAATAGTTGGGGCCCTGGGACCCTGGGGCCCTGGGATGCCATGGTGGGCCAGGCACCAAAGATCCCCACCCTCCCAGAGAGACATCTGTAGAGTGCTGGACAGTAGAAGGAGGTGGGCAGCAGGGCTGGGGTTGGGGGAGGAATGGCCAAGAGCCAGTCGGGTGAGGTCCTTGAGCTGTGCCCATCTGAATAAGCAGCTTCCAGGCCAGTGGAAGCAGCTTCCAGGCCAGTGCCCCTTTCCTGGGGCAAAGCATCCAGGGCCCAGACACTTGTGCAGGGACCCCGTGTCCCCTCTGGGCTGTCATGGTGAGCTGGATGGATGATGGCTGTTGGCCAGTGTCTGGGTCTGGCTTCAGCTTATCTCCTGGGGAGGAGATATGACACTTGGGTTCCGGGCCTTGGGAGTGGCCACCTGAAACAACCCGGGTCCTGGTTGCCAGAACGTGACAACAGATGACCCCCAGGTCCCCAGCTCCTTCTTGCCCAGCTGGGAGGGACGTGGCGGAAAGGACATGTTCTGAGGGAGGAGGCCTGTCCTCTTGAGGCAGGGAAGGCATGCCAACCTCATGAATGCCCCTCAACAGCCCCTCACCAGGCTTCAGGTACCTGCTGCCAGCACCAGGCGCCACTTTCCATTCCTCCCTGCACCCACCCATTGGTGGCCTCCCGACTGGAGGCACCAGGAAGAAACTTGAGGCTGAGCTGGGCTGGTGGGTAGGCAGCCCTTCTCCCATTACTGATGGGCACCATGGTGACCAGATAGTGCTGAGTGGCAGGGTGGACAGAGGAAGTGGGGAAGATCCAGGGCTGCCCCACAGGCCAGGTCAGACCTAAGGAGTGCATCCAGCCAGGCCTGAGCCCCCGCCCCTCCCTCAGAGGCTGCCATGTTAGTCACCTTTCTGGCCTCTGGCTGGGCCTGAATTGACCAGGCCAGGCCTCCCACCACCACCTACGCAGGCCTGCTGGGCCTGTCACCTCCCAACACAGACAAACCCTCCCCACCCCAGGACACATTCAAGAACGAGTAGGATGAGGCTGGGGTTGTGGGGTGTGGTAGAGCATTCACCTAGCACAGAACCTCAGAACCACATTAAAAATAAGCAAAATAAAGCTGAAATACTTAAAAAAAATAAATGAAAAAAAAAAAAAAAAAAACAGACTTGGTGGCACATGTGGCCCGGGAGGCTGAGGCAGGAGGACCATGAGTTCAAAGCCAGCCTCAGCAAAATCAAGGTGCTTAGCAACTCAGTGAGACCCTGTCTCTAAATAAAATACAAAATAGGGCTGGGGATGTGGCCCAGTGGAGGAGTGCCCCAACTTCAATCCTGGGTACCCGCCCAAAAATAATTCTTAAAAAAAAAAAAAAAAACTTAAAAAAAAGGATGAGTAGGACGAACAGTGGGGCAGTGAGGGTGGGGCTCGGGGATGTGCGCTGAGTAGGTGACATCTGATTAAAACCTGGACCCAGTGAGCAGGAAGAGGGAAGAAGTGCACCAGCCCTGAGAAAGACCTGCACATGGTGTTGGAGGAACAGCTTGAGACGTGTGGCCTGAGGATGCAGCCAGGGTGGGGGGGTGAGGGCAGGTGGGCTGTGTTGTGGGGAGCTGGGTTTTTTCCTGGGTGAGATGGGAGCCCCGGAGGGCTGTGGGCTTGGAAGGAAAGCACCCTAGTGTTGGAAGGTCCCTTTGGCCTCTGCGTGGGGTGGAGTTGAGGCAGGACAGCAGACAGGAGGCCCAAGGTGGTCCGGGCAGCACAAGGGGAAGTGGCCAGATTAGGGACACCCAAAGCTAGGGCTAACTGGCTGAGCCACAGGACTGGATGTGCAGGGAGAGGCAAAGGCTCCTGTTACCCCCTCCCCCGGTCTTCCCTTTGCACCTCAAGGTCAGGGCTGGCTGGTGATTGTGGAACCCAGTCTGGCTCCTGTGAGGCCCATTCCTGCATCCTGACCCTGGAAGGCCAGGTAAGGGAAGTCTTAGGAGCTGGGCGGAGCAATGCCAGGGGAGGTGGTGTTTCCAACGAAGGTGACCAGTGCCCTCCCTGAGAGTTGTTGGGGACTTTGGGCACAGGCTGTTCGGTGGTTGTTGGAGAGTGGCCCCTAGGGTGGTTTCAAATTATGATCCTGATCCAGCTTCTGAGTCTTCCCACAAGGACACCCATTCCCTTGGCCTCCCAGCAAGGCCTGTGTTGACCTGATGCTGGGGAGGCCTGCTGGTCTCCAGGGTCTCTTAGAGCAGCAGCAGATGACCCTCAGACTGATCCAGCTCTATCCGTCCTCCAGGGAGCCGCCTAAAACCAGCAGCCCCAACCTCACAGTCTGCCTCTGAGTCCCTAAAGATCTGCCACTGACCAGAGGAGCAGAAGCTAGGAAGTGTCACAGGTCCCCAGGCCAATGCTCCTTCCTCGTGGGAAACAGGGTGATCTCCACAGGGGAGTTTCCCTTAGGTCTGCCGTGGGCTCTGTCCTTTTTGAGAAAGAGAAGCTTCATTTGCCCCACCTTTCTTAATGTGCGAAGGCCACAGGATGGTGCCTGAGACTAGATTTGAGTGCCAGACCTCAAATCCACGAGGTTCAAGGGCTCTAGGAAACTGAGGGTAGCGGGGACGGTATTGGAACAGGAGAGGCGTACTGGAAGGCCTGGAAGAGAGGGTGTCGCCGGCCGAGGGCAGTGCCTGCTGGTGCCCGCCAAGCCCCAAGCCGCGGACATTGCGTGGTGGGTACTGGAGCGCGGGGCGGGAACGCGGGTAGCGAGAAGGGGTCGCGCGGAGCCTGCTGGGGATTTAGGTCCACCCTCCTTCTGTCCCGCCTAGATGTCCGCGCTGGAATGGAGGTGCGAGCTAGGGCCGGCCTCCAGGACGCCCCGCATCCCCTCTGCCGCCCCCCTCCGCGCCCCCGCCGGGGCGGAGCTTGCGCTGACCCCGCCCCTCCGTCCTCTGCGCTCCAGCCGGCGCGCCCCCGGCCCAACTGCGGCGCGTGACGCGGGGCGCGCGGCTCCGGCGGCCACCGCGGGCGGGCGCAGGCGGCGGGGGACAGCCGGCGAGCGGGCGGCATGGCGGCGGCGGGGACCGCAGCAGGGCCCGCGGGGCCCGAGCCCATGCCGAGCTACGCGCAGCTGGTGCAACGGAGTTGGGGCAGCGCGCTAGCGGCAGCGCGGGGCTGTGCGGACTGCGGCTGGGGACTGGCGCGCCGCGGCCTGGCCGAGCACGCGCACCTGGCGCCGCCCGAGCTGCTGCTGCTGGCGCTCGGCGCGCTTGGCTGGACCGCGCTGCGCTCCGCGGCCACTGCGCGCCTCTTTCGGGTCAGTGCGACACGGGGCCGGGACCAGGGGACCCCGGGCTGCAGGGAGCGGTACGGACGGAGGCCTTAGACGAGGGATTCAGGGCCGCCACGCGTCCTTTTCTGTCAATGCTGGCCAAGGGGGCATGTTATTGGAATGCGGGGGACCTCGGGCTGGAGGGGTCCGGGACTTCGGAGCCTCCGGACCAGAGATCCTGGGCCGCTGCGCGCCCTTTTCGATCAGTACGGGGGGGGAGGGCGGGGGTGGATGCGGGGGTGTGGCCGAGCTGGGGCGATCCCAGGACATACGGCGTCCCGTGCGGGTTAGGTGTTCGGGCCATGGGAGAACTGAAGCACAAGTCCCAAACTGCGTGGTGGGGGGACTCGGGCCTCTGCGCTCTCTTTCAGGCAGGGCCGAGCTGGGTACCAAAAAATCCAGGACCCGGACCAAGAGGCCTCAGCTCAGAGGCCGCCGGTGCCTTGCATCTGCATGGCCTTGCGGAGCGCGCTGGAGGACTGGAGGCAGGTCCGCTGCTCAGCCTTCGCCGGGGCTTGTGCAGCGGCGGGGCCCGCTTGCCCATTGGCAAGAGGCAGGAGCCGCCGGATCGCTGCCTCGCGCCCGTCTGGGGTTAGCGCCACCCTCCGATCAGAGATGGCAAATGCCTGGGCGTCATGGCCACGTTTGTGGTCTCTCTGCCTTGGGGGTGACATGGCCTGGGTCTTTGGGCTGGACTATGCTGCCTCCAAGAGGCGATGACCGAATTACTCAGTTTCTGGAAAGCCTGAGGAGGCCATCTCCCCGGTCAGAGAGTGACAGGTGGTGACATTGACGCTTGACCCCACTCCCTTTCCTGGGGAGGGATGTCTGTGGCTGGAGCTGGTGGAAAGGCCAGGGCCTCTAGCTTGGCTGCAACTCCCCAGGGCCCGGCCGGGGGTCACCCCACCCCAGTATGACTGGAGTTGGTGTAAAGGGTGCGGGGGACAGAGCGCCCAGTGCCAACAAAGGGGCCTTTCTCTGCTGGCTGGGAAGAGGCTGGCCCTTGTTAGGTCAAGAAGGGGTGTTGTCTGGCTGCTACTGTGCCCACCCCGTCTCCATATCACCCACAGGAGGGAGAGAGCCCAGCCCCACCCTGCTGGGGGGGGGAGGGGGCGAGGAGGCTGCTCCATAGGTTAACTCTGGTCTTCATCTGGCTCCACCACCCCCGCCCCTGCTTCCCAGTTTTCAGGGTCCCAGGCCCTCGAGGGTGAAGGCAGGCAGGGAAGGGTGATGTGGCCCCTCTGGGACCACCAGGGCAAATAGGTGCTTCCTCCCAACGTTCCCGAGTGACCTGGTTAGGGCATCACAGGACCATGCACATTCCCACTTTTGGAATCCAGGGAGGCTGAGCTCCTGAAGCAGCCCTCCCCAGCCTGGGTGGGGTGTTCTCCCCAATCCCAGCCTCACCCTTCCCAAGAAATGGGTGGAGGGGCTGTCTGGTTCTCCAAAGCTCATCTTCTTGGCAGCAGCCTGGTTGCCTGGGGTTACCAGAGCTGGCTCTGTCTCCATGACAACCGCTCTGGGCTCCTCCGGCCCCCTCAGCCCTGGGGGAGGGGGTGGGGCTTGGCCTCTAGCTCTGGAACCCCGCCCCTAAAGAACTGGAGGTTCCTCCCCTTCTTGTCGGTGACCCTTCTAATTCCTGGTGGTCCGCCTTGCATGACCCCCTCCCATGCTCTCTCTGATGTTCCCTGAAGCCCTGGTTTGCCTCCCCGTCCCTGACACCCCCTCTCCATCCTAACCCCTCTTTCTCCCTCCATCCCCACCTTTTCCTCTTTTGGTCCCCCCAGCTGTCTCCGCACATGTACCCGCATCCTCGCCGGCCCTCAGTTCTTCTCTGGTTCTCCCAATTCTCCCTCCCAATTTCTTCCTCTCCCCTGCACGTCTCCCCCATGGGGATCCCTTGCATTTTCCAGCCTCCCAGGTTCCCCCGGATGCTCCCAGATGTCCCCTTCATGGGCCCCCAACCCCCTCATGTCTTTTAATTCCTTCCTCCTGCTATCATACTGGTGGCTCGTGCTGTGACCAGAGCCCCCTCCCTAGTTCCCCCAGGCTGACCCCCTGGGTCGCCCTCACTTAAGCCCCATGTCTCCCTGCTGGACCTGCCCGTCATCCCTCTCCTTTTCCCACAGGGTCTCCCCCTCTCTTCCCTCCCCAGGGCTGGGGTCTGGGCCAGCTGGACAGCTGGGTGCTAAGTTTAGCCCTTGGCAGACACACCTGGGCTCTGGTTGCTCCAGGCAGTTATGGGCATGGAGGCTGGGCCCTCCCCGGGCTTGCCCTTCCTGGGGAGCTGGTGGGCCTGTGTCCCCACCCTAATGGAGTGGTTCTGGTCCTCAGAGCCAACTGCCACCTGCCTTCTCACCCATAGCCCTTGGCCAAGCGATGCCGCCTTCAGCCCAGAGATGCTGCCAAGATGCCTGAGAGCGCCTGGAAGTTTCTGTTCTACTTGGGCTGCTGGAGCTACAGTGCCTACCTGCTCTTCGGCACTGACTACCCCTTCTTTCACGACCCACCCTCTGTCTTCTACGGTAGGGACTCTTCAGGGGTGGGTGGGGAGGGCTCTGCTTAAAACACACATAAAACAGGGCACCAGGTGCTGCTGGGGTCAGAGGAACCCCCTGGAGGAGGTGATTCCTGTGGGGACCAAGGCGAACATTTCAGGAGTCAGTACCAGCATATGCAAAGGCCCTGGGGCACTTACAAGGTTGTTACTTGAGGCCAGAAAGGGTGACTGCTTCAGCTCAAAAGATTGAGTTGCATTCTAAAAGCGATGAGTTTAAGAAAGGGAAGGACGAATAGGGTTTTGTGGATGGTGAAGTGTTTCCTCTAGCAGCTGTGTGGAAGTGGGAGTGTCCCCAGTGTCTTGGACCATCTTGGTGAGGATGTAACGATGAGAAGTGGCTTTCCCCAGTTGGTGGGATTTGATGTGGGCATCATAGCAGTTGGGCAGGAGGTGGCTACCGAGGCAGGGCAGGGAGCATCGGCCACGTGGCATGGAAGAGCTGGTCCACAGGGGGGCTCTGGCTGACCTGGGCCACGTTTCCCAGGTGCACGTGAACAGCCTTTCCTTCCTGAGTGGGCTTCCAGGGGCACCACGCCAGGGTGGGAGGCTGAGACCCGGGAGGCACACACCGCGCAGGTTTTCCGCCGCCTGAGTCCTTGGAGGGAGGGACTGGGGCTGCTCTGGCTAAACCGGAATTGATCTTTTCAGGTTAGGGGCTTGGAGTTGCCTCTGGCTTCTTATCAATTACGCTGCAAGTAAGCCGTGTCCGTGTGCATTTATTGAGCACCAGCTGTGTCCCAGAGGCTGTGCTAGACCCAGCGGGGCGGGTGAGAAAGCACCTTGTTGGTGCGGGGCTGACTGCACGGGACGCCGGGGACGCCGGGGACTCTGTCTGCTAATGAGAGAATCTGGGCGGGCAGAGGAGGAGTGGGCATGGGGGGATAGGAGGGCAGGTGTCTAGAGGGACAGGATGGCCTCACTGAAGGTGGCTTTGAATGAGGCCAGAATGTGGCCAGGTTGGTGGGGACCGAGGGAGGGGGCCGAGGCTGGCTGAGGTGGTGGCTGGAGGCCAGAGGCAGATGCCCAGAGACGCACTTCTGGGGCTGGGTTGGAGAGGAGCAAGGAACTGGGGTGCAGAGCAGTGGGGAACTGGGGTGCAGAGCAGTGGGAACTGGGGCGCAGAGGATCCGGGTGCTGAGTGCAGAGCCCCCTCTGAGTCTCGGCCAGCTCGGGGGCAGAGCAGGAGGAGGCGTGGGGGCTGCAGAACGGCTGGCAGCAGAGGCGGCGCTCCCGGGAGGAGGAGGGTGTGCAGGTGGCCCTCTCCCCTGGGGTGAGGGGCCGTGGTCCAGGGAGGTGACCATGGCCTGAGATGCCCCAGGGTGTCAGTGGAGTGGACAGTCTCGCTCAGAAGCAGCCCAGGGTGAGGGTTAGGTTAGGTCCCTGCCTGTGCCCCAGGCCCATGGCCGAGGCTGGAGGAGGAGTGGCCTTATCTGTAGGGAGAGGAGCTTGGGGGCCAGCGGGCAGGAGCTCCAGGTTGGTGAGTGCATTGTCCCTGGGGGTCTTCAGCGGAGATGGCTGTCCTTGGTCCCCAGCTGGCTCCCCTCCCACCTCTCTGGGTCCTGCAGGACACAGCTCTCTTCAGAGGCCTCCCGGTGACCTCAGAGGTGACTGCCCTGTAGAGGAGGCTCGGGACGGGTGTGTGGCAGCGCAGAGGTGCAGGGCGCAGGCCCACCTGGGAGCAGCGAGGAGGTGACACCGGGTGCCCGTGGGCATGGCTTGAGAGTCAACTCCCAAGTGACGGGCAGAGGCGGGGCTGCAGCGCCCCAGGTGGCCGAGGACAGAGCGTGAAGTTCTGGCCTGGAGTGTGGCTTTTGCTTTGTGCTTCGGGGACCCAGGGTGGCTTCCAGGGTGGGAGCTGGGGAAGGGGCCTGATCGAGGGGTGTCTCCTCCGTGGTTTCTGTGGAGGTGCGGTGGACGCAGCCTGAAGAGCATTTTAGCGAGTCACCAAAGGCAGGTGCTGTGTGGTCCTCTAGGAGGTCCCTCAAGTTGTCACACACACCAGAGGTAGGACGGTGGGTGCTGGGGCCTGGGGGAGAGGCAAGGGGGAGGCTAATGGGGGCAGTTTCCGTTTTGCAAGAGGAAGAGTCCCGCACCATCTGAACATGCTTGGTGCCACTGCGCTCACCGGGGGCCCGATGGTGGTGGCATGGCGTGTCTGTCTTAGCACCGGCTTTAAAAGACAAGCCAGGAGTGGTGGCGCACGCCTGTAATCCCAGTTCTTGGGAGGCTGAGTCAGGAGGATCTCGAGTTCAAAGCCAGCCTCAGCAACTTAGCGAGGCCCTAAGCAACTCAGTGAGACCCTGTCTCTAAATAAAACACAAAATAGGGCTGGGGATGTGGCTCAGTGGCCAAGTGCCCCTGGGTTCAATCCCTGGTTCCAAAAAATAAATAAATAAAGATAAATAAGAGCGCCTGCCTCACAAGCACAAGGCCCTGGGCTCAATCCCCAGCACCGCAAAAAAAAAAAAAAAAAAAAAAAAAAAAAAAGAAGGTGAACAATTCAGAGGCACATTCACAACATTGTGCAATCACCAGCTCTATCTAGTTCCCCAACATTCCCATCACCCACAAAACAAACCCTGTCCCCACCAGCATCCCTCTCTGTCCCCTCCCCCAATCCCCGGCACCCACTTACCTGCTTCTTCTCTCTGTGGGTTTGCCTGTTCTGGGTGTCTGGTATCTATGATCTCTCTCCTCTTAGAATGTTTTACCTTACTTCATTTTGTATTAAAATGTTTAAATCGGGGCTGGGGTCGTGGCTCAGTGGTAGAGAGTTTGCCTGGCATGTGTGAGGCCCTGGGTTCAGCCCTCAGCACCGCATATAAATAAATAACATAAATACATAAATAAATAAACAAATACAAATAAATAAAAAATCCATTGATGACTAAAAAATATTTTTTAAAAGTTTTAAAAATATTTAAATCGTACACTTTGTGGGGTGCAGCGAGATACCTCAGCATGTGCACACAGCACGTGGGGACAAACCCAGCCGCCCTCATCCCACGCTCCCCTCATCTCAGCCACCCTCTTGCTATAATTGCTCTTCTATTCTCAGGTCAGCTTGTTTCCCTTTTTCTTTTTATTCTCCACCTAGGAGAGAGAACTGCAGCGTTTTCCTTCTGTGTCTGGCTCAGTTCACTTAACACAGTGTGCTCCACTTCTATCCAATTGGCTGCAAATGGCAGGATTTCATTCTTCTTTAGGACTGAGTAATATTCCACCGTGTCTCTGTGTCGTTTTCTTTGTCCGTCTGTTGACGGGCTGCAGGTTGAGTCCACAACTGAGCATCTTTGAATAGGTAAACGTGGGTATGCAGGGGCCTCTTTGGTGTTCTCATTTCATGTCCTTTGCATCCCACCTGAGAGTGCCATTGCATGAGCACATGCTAGTTCTCTTCTTAGTTTTTTGAGGAACTTCCCTACTTTTCTCCGCAGGGGCTGTGCCCATGGGCAGTGCATCTGAGGTCCTTATTTGCCACATCTTCACCAGTATTTGTTATATTGTGTTCTTTTGGTTTTTGTTTTCCTATATTACCTATTTTAACTGAGCTTAGATGGCATCTCCCTGTAGGGGTTGGTTGTTTGCTTTTTGTTTTGTTTTATTTTGTTTTTTGGTGCTGGGGATTGAACTCAGGGTGCTGACCACTAAGCTGTATCCCCAACTCTTTCTCTTTTTTATTTTCTTGAGACAGGGCTTCACTGAGTTGCTGAGGCTGGCCTCAAACTTCTGATCCTCCTGCGCTAGACTCTAGACTCACATGATTGTAGTTTTGTTTTGCACTTCCCAGTCACTCTGGAGGCTGAGGCAAGAGGATCACAAGCTCGAGGCCAGCCTCAGAAACTTAATGAAATCCTGTCTCAAAATAAAATAATAAAAGGGTTGGATGTAGCTCAGTGATGGAGTGCACCTGCGTTCAATCCCAGTAACACACACACACACACACACACAAATGGTTTCACTATTCAGAGTCCGTTGTGCTTCCATATTAATTTTAGGGTTGTTTTTTCTCTTTCGTGAAGAGTGTCATTGGTGTTGGGTGGGGAGTGCACTCAACCTGTAGATTGCATTGGGCCTCCGTAGGGACATTGTGACCATGTTGATTCTTCCAATCCATGGACATGGCTACCTTCCCACCCATGCTGAATTCCTTACAGCTGCTTCAGCTGTTGTCAGAGACTTGAACACAGTGGGTACAGAGGCACGAGGAGACCCGCTGTCTCCAGGAGCCACAAAGGGGTGGGGACACTAGTGGTGTGGGCAGCTCATTGTGTGGCCACTCCTGCAATGGGCTGGTGTCCCCTGTCAGGTGCTGTAGTGTCCTCAGGCAGGGAGGGGACAGAGCCCTGCTCCTGACACTGCAGCTGGCATTCGCAAGGGGCCTGCAGCCCCTGTCCCCCAGCCAGGCCCTGCACAGGGGCGAGAGCCCCCGGAACCGGGCGCCCCTGCTGGGCACACGCCTTCCCTGATGCAGCCCCTGCCCAGGTGTGGCCGGCGGTGGCCAGGGAGCAGTGCTCCCCTCCCAGCCCCTGCAGCACTACGCCGGGTCCTGGCGGGCTGGCAGGGGCAGCAGTGACCCCAGGGCCCTTGGCATGGCTGCTGCACCCCTGGGCTCAGAGGGGGAGCTCCGGTCTCCTGGCACTCAAGGCCAGCGCTGTGCCGTGACAGCCACCCCCTGCAGTGCTGGCACCCAGTGGGCTTGGGTGCTGGGGTCACGACTGCCCTGTGGGTCCTGGAGGCGGCAGCCCTTAACCCACTGGGTCCCAGAGAGAAGCCCCTGCAGGGCCTTCCGACGCTAGGTCACGCCCTGCGGGAGACCACCTCCTCCAAAAGCCAAGCTAGGGGGCACCACCCAGGCCACTCCCTAACTGGGCTGCAGGCCTGTGACACTGGGACTTGCCGGTGGCTGGGACTGCCGGTGCGCGTGCTGACAGTTCGCCGGGACGCCCGTTCGCCCGCCCGGTGCAGGGCGTGCTCCCCGCACGGCGCTGCCACTGCCGCGCCCTGGGTCCTGGTGGAGGAGGAGGCAAGGGCCGGGAGCCCCTCTCCAGGTCACCTCGACCCCCCACTGTTCTGGACATTTCTATACATGGAATCTGACCGCCTGGCCTTCGTCTCTGGCCTCCCTCACCCCACAGTGTTCAGGGCTCCTCCTCCGGTAGGGACGGGGCTCGGGCCCTACGGCGGTGCTGCTGCGCGTCCGCTCGTCCACCAGGGGGCGCTGGGGCGCCTCCGGCTCTCGGCCGCCCCGACGGAGCTGCGGAGGGCGGGGCGCAGGCCTGGGGTGAGACCTGGGCACGTCCGAGGCGCGCATACCACGGGTCACCGTGGTATGGTTTGTGGGTTCACAGCCACCGAGGGAGTGGGCTGACTGGGTGGGAGGCCAGGGGGTGCTGGACAGCCCTGGGGGGGGGCCCTGCTGCCTGACCAGGGTGGGGACAAAGCGGAGAGGGGAAAGGGCAGAGGCACCAATGGATCGTTCATGAGGGACGGTCACTGATGTGGGGACGTGGGTGCATCTGGATCCCCGGAGAACGTGAGTCCAGCTTCATGTCACTGCGGCCAGAAGCAGGGACCCCCAGACGGAGCCCGGAGAACTTTCTTTTTGAGGGGTGGAGGGTGGCCAGAGGGGAGGGACAGCACAGGGAGGTCCAGGCTGATGCCAGCAGGGCAGTGGTGGTCCTTGGCCTGTCGCTGATGGCCCCTGGCCACTGCGACTGG
Organism: Glaucomys volans; assembly: GCA_020662805.1. Lineage (NCBI taxonomy): Eukaryota > Metazoa > Chordata > Mammalia > Rodentia > Sciuridae > Glaucomys > Glaucomys volans. Next base: position 203,162 of record JAJEJO010049193.1, read on the forward strand.
CCGAGGAGGAGGCGGGGTGGGGGCTCCTGCCTTGGCCTGGGGGAGCACAGTCTCCAGAGTCTGGTGGACAGATGGACCCAGAGGTTGGAGAAGGGCAGGCGGGGGCAGGGCTCCTGCTGGAAGACCCTGGAGACTCAGTCTGGGCAGGGGGAGGTGGAAGGCAGGGGCCTCCATGGAGATGGAGATTTGTGGGAAAGGGGAGCCCAGGATGCTGACTGGACAGGGGACACATGAACTGGCAAGAGAAGATGGGAAGGGAAGCCAGGGACAGAAATCCTGCAGGGGAGGAATTTCAGGGGCAGGAGCATTTTTGAATGCATAAAACAGTAGTTTAATAATAACGTATCTGAGCCAGGAGCCGTGGCGCATGCCTGTGATCCCAGCTGCTCAGGAGGCTGAGGCAGGAGGATCACAAGGTTGAGGCCAGCCTCAGCAACTTAGCAAGGCCCTCAGCAACTTAATGAGATGCTGCCTCTAAATAAAATTTTAAAAAGGACTGGGGATGTAGCTCAGTGGTTAAACACCCCTGGGTTCAATCCCTGGTACAAAAAAAAAAAAACTATGTACCATCCACTCATAATTTCTAGAACTTTAAACTGCTCTATCAAAACACCTATTAGTATAAAATAGGTGCTGGCTCTCTCACTGGGAGCAGAGAGCCAGCAGGCAGTCCACCTGCAGGGACTCGCAGTCACTCAGAGCCACATGCCCAACATGGGGGGGTCATGGGGTCACAGGGGCAAGGGTTCCTGACCACAGGTCTGGCTGTCCCCAGACTGGACGCCAGGTATGGCGGTGCCGTGGGACATTGCAGCCGCCTACCTGCTGCAGGGAAGTTTCTACGGCCACTCCATCTACGCCACGCTGTACATGGACACCTGGCGCAAGGACTCGGTGGTCATGCTTGTCCACCACGTGGTCACCTTGGTCCTCATCATCTCCTCGTACGCCTTCCGGTGAGTACAGGGTGCTGGCTGGCACAGGGCGTGGCTCCTGCAGAGGACTGGGAGCCCGCTCGGGCCAGGGTCAGAGGCCGCCGCCACCGTGGACCCGCAGGGAGGCCCTGGGGAAGGACCCATCCGGGCCTGGAGGGGGCAAGCTGGGAGGAGTGGCCTGAGGAGATCGGAGCTTCGGGGAGGATGAGTGAAACTGGCCCAGAGAGCCACCTCGCCACACAGCCAGCGTCCCTGCATCTCCACCGGGACGGTGCCCCCGACTGAGGCACAGCCAGGGTTTCTCAGAGGCACATCTGTGCACACCGTAGACAGCCGGGCATTCTAGAACCCAGCTCCTGAGGTGGCTGGGCACAGTGGCTTGGGAGGCTGAGGCAGGAGGATCGCAAGTTCAAAGCCAGCCTCAGCAACTTGGCAAGGCCCTGAGCGGCTTAGTGAGATCTGTCTCAAAAAATAAAAAGGGGGCTGGGGACGCGGCTGAGTAGTAAAGCCCCCCTGGGGTCAGTCCTCTGTATCAAAAAAAAAATGTGAAAAACATGTCAGTCCCTTTGTTATCTTGGATGACCTACCAAGATGGCAGGATTTTGGATATACAGTTCATATCTCTCTCCAAATATATATGATATGTATATATATGTATATGATATATACTGTATTACCATATATGATTTACAAATAAATCATATTTGGTAATACAGTATATATATATATATATTATATGATTTATAATATATTCGTGTGTGTGGTGTGGATCTGGGCGTGAAACCCAGAGCCTCCCATAAGGTACCACTGAGCTACACCCCAGCCTTGGTCTACATTATTAAAATTAATTTTTCCTGTTCTTTTTTCCTTTGTTTAGAGCACGAGGCTCATAGAAAAGTCAGTGACATTAGCAGCTCACATTCTGTTCCCACGGGGCAGGCAGCCCAGGCGATGCCCGCCACAGCTGGCTGGGTCCATTTGTCTGGTTTCGTTCTGTCTGTAGATCGGCCACCGTATTGCCCAGGCTGGCCCGGGACCCCTGGGCCCAGCAGGCTTCCTGCCTCAGCCTCCCCTGTACTTGGGACGACAGGCGTGCACACCGCTCCTGTGTTTCAACTTTAAACCTAAATAAAAACATTCTGCTCCTCAGCCACACCAGCCACCTTTCAAGTACTCAGCGACCACATGTGCCTGGTGGCTCCCCTGGTGGACAATATGGTAGAACATTCCTGTGGTTCTAGAAAGTTCTACAAGATAGCACATCGCTAGAGTGTACAATCAGATGATAAAAGAAGGAAATAAAGAGCACACAGGCAGACATCTCCCCCTACATTTAATGAAAGAAAAGATTCAACAGTTTATTTGAAGGTTATAAGAATCATGGAGAAAAATTAGGAGGCTAAGGCTGGGGGGTGCTGAGGTTGCAGGGGGTGGTCTGGGGTGACAGGTGGGGCTAGGACTGCCAGGTGAGGAAGGTGTCCTCAACACCAGGGAAGGGCATGTTGGGTGACGGGAACAGCATGTGCAAAGAGCCTGTGGCAGGACCAGTGAGCTCAGGAGAGAAGAAAAAAGCAAAGAAAAATCAATAAGCTCAGCCCACCGCACGCTCGTCTTGTCAACTCCAGGTACCACAATGTGGGCATCCTCGTGCTCTTCCTGCACGACATCAGCGATGTGCAGCTCGAGTTCACCAAGCTCAACATTTACTTCAAGGCCCGAGGCGGCTCCTACCACCGGCTGCACGCAGTGGTCGCAGACCTGGGCTGCCTCAGTTTCTGCTTCAGCTGGTGAGTGGGTGGGTTGGGGGCGGGGACTGGCGCGGAGGAGGTGGTGCCTAGTGGGCGGGCGAGCACTGCAGGGAAGGGGCGGGGCAGGCTGATGGGCAGGAGGGAGGAGGAGCGGAGCTGGGCGGGGCCTAGCGGGGGAGGGGACGGGTGGGCAAGGGGCGGGCAGGACAGGCGAAGGGCGGGACCCCAGGCAAGGGAGGGGAGAGGGCCAGCCAAGAAAGGGGCGGGCTGGTGGGGAAGGGGAAGGACAGGGCGCAGGGCGGCACAGGGAAGGGGGCGGGGCCTGGCACCAAGGGGCGGGGCTGAGTGGGGAACGCGCAGGAATAGAAGTGGAAATGGGGCCCTGACAAGGGAGGAGCGAGGAGAACTGGATGGGTGGAGTTATGTGGGGACTGGTGGATGGGGCAGGACAGGGCCTGGGTGGGGCCACTGTCCCCTGTTCCCCAACAGCTTTCCTGACCCACCTCTCTGCTCCCAGGTTCTGGTTCCGCCTCTACTGGTTCCCACTTAAGGTCCTGTATGCCACATGCCACTCCAGCCTGCTCTCGGTGCCTGACATCCCCTTCTATTTCTTCTTCAATGCGCTCCTGCTGTTGCTCACTGCCATGAACCTCTACTGGTTCCTGGTGAGTCCGCCCACCCACTCCTCTGCCCGCAGTCCCATTCTTGTCCCTATCAACAGGTAGTGGCCCACTGGCAGGCCCTTCTCATGCAGGTCCAGGGTGGGGCCTGTTGGGAAATGGGAACAGCACATGCAAGGGCCCTGTGGCAGCAGTGCACAGCGGGCTACACATCAGAGAAAGGGATTTCCGTCTCACCAGTGCCTTCCCCTCCCCCAGTACATCGTGGCCTTCGCTGCCAAGGTGCTGACGGGCCAGATGCGCGAGTTGAAAGACCTGCGGGAGTACGACACGGCAGAAGCCCAGAGCTCCAAGCCCAGCAAAGCTGAGTGAGTGTGGAGGGGCGGCCACCCCGAGTTCTTCCTTTTGCGACGTCGGTCTAAGTGGGCTCTATGGGCAGGCCTCGGAGTTGTGGCGGATGCGGCGATCCCAGCGCTGCCCCGGAGCCTACGTCCAGAGACTGCAATAAAGGCGTGGATGATGTAGCCACAGACTAAACTGCTGTGAGGGCAGAACAGCAAAGGAGGGGGAGAGAGGCCTGGGAGGGGTGGAGAGGAGAGGGGCAGGGTCTCCGTGGGAACAGAGAAGCTCAGGGCCAGCAACTGGCCAGGGTGGGTGAGCCAAGGCCCCTCCAGGGTCATGAGGAGCAGCTGTTGACCAGGCCAGACTCCAGCCTCCAACCCAGGTCCTAACCAGAGCCAAGGGCAGCAGAGGCCAGCCAGCTTTGTCCTGGCCAAGGCTTCCAGCCTCAGAGTTGGGCAGGCCAAGGCTGGGGCTGGTGACCTGGACCCAGGCCAGCCCAGGAGGGAGTCCTAGGGAAGAAAAAATAACGGGGTCCCTTGAACCCCTGGCACAGAGACTATGAGCCTCACCCCCTTAAGTGACAGTCAGATGGCATCTGAAGTCCCAGTGTAGCATGAGGTCTGGGGTCTCAGCTGTGAACAAGGCAGGTTTGGGTGTCGGGCAGGATGCATTCTGGGTGTGCAACACCCCGAGGCCATGTGAGGAGTGTTTGAGCTGGAACAAGGGCAGGAGGCTGGGGAAGGTTCCAGAAGGTGCTGACCAGCCAGGTCCTCTGCTTTGGTTGTAGGGGTCATGGTTTCAGGGAAGCAGTGGGCTCAGACTTGATTCAGTCCATCTGATGGGAGGCAAAAGAGAGGACAATGAAGAGATTTAAAAATCTTCTCAAAGTACCTGGAAAGGGCACCCAAGCCTGGGGGAGAGGCAGAGTGGAGTGGGGAGTCAGGGACGTCTCACAGGAGCATTTTCCTGCCTGCCCAGCCCGGACGGGTAGATGTTCCAAGGCCAGAGTTAGCATCTGGGGGTGGAGACGGTTCCAGGAAGGCGTGCAGGGACAGGATCACTCACAGGCTGGGCCACCCCTGAAATCGAGGTTGGTGCCACTTGACCACGGGGAGGCTGTCACCATGATCCCAGCACATGGGCAAGGGGGCTGTAGCCAGGAGGTGGAGTGTGGTCAGGTGGTAACTCTGAGAGAACCAATCAGATTTGCTTTGGATGCAGGTGAAATAGAAATAAAAGAATCAAAGATGACTTAAGACTTTCGGCTCAATCGCTGTTTACTGAGAAGGGACTTGTGGCAGGGTTGTGTGCACCTGCAGGTGGGGGCTTTGAGGGTCTTGTTGGGATGTGCCGTCTTCTAGCTATCCATTGAATGTATGTCAAGAGTTCTGCAGAGAGAGGTGTGAGGAGTCTTCCAGAACATTCCAGAGGCTTCCAGTGGCTTCCAGGAGAAGTAACAACTAAAGAAAATAGGGTAGGGGGAACCTGCTTGGCCAAACCTAAAAACCAGAAAGGTTTTCTTGTTGTAGACCAGTGAACTCATGGTGGAGATGCCCTTGTAAAGGAAGAGCCCAAATCAAGCTCCTGCTCCCACCAGTGCCCACCCTTTGTCCCCTAAGAACATCAAGCCTGAATGTGGGGGAGTGTCCAGCACGCTCCAGCCTCACCGGGGAGCGTTTCCATTAGAATGACAACGCGGGAACTGTGCACAGAAGCAGCAGAGTCCCAGGGAACGCACTGTCGTGGTAGACCCCACAGTGCCACCCGCAGAATCAGATTCTCTAAAGCTAGAGTTAGCACAGCTGGGTATAAAACAGAATGGGATAAAAAGGGTAAAACCAAGGGATGTCTTATAAAAAGCTGGTTAGGATGCCTCAAAATCGACAGTTTTGGAGGCTGGTAGGTGAGGCTCAGTGATAGAGGACTTGCCTGGCATGCATGAGGCCCTGGGTTCCACCCCCAGCACGAAAATAAATAAGTATATAAAGGCACCCTGTGAAGATCACCAGAAACTCGGATAGGAGGAGGTCAAGAGGAGGTCAAGGAAATGCGACAGCTGAGTGCAATGTGGGCTTCTGGGCCAGGGAAAGATACTATTAAAAAATTGGTGATATTCAGGCTGGGGATAGAGCTCAGTTGGCAGAGTGCTTGTGAGGCAAGCACAGGTCCTGGGCTCAATCCCCAGCACCACAAAAAACATTGGTTAATAACAATGTAGCAATGATGAGGCCTCTCAGTTGTAGATACCCTGTACCATGGAAATATAAGGTGCAACATGACAGAAGCTAGAGGAGAAGGGTGCACGGCGCTCTCCATACTGCCTTTGCAGCATTTCTGCAGATTTACAATCATTCTAAAATTAAAACTTATTTTAAAAAGGCATGAGAGGTCATCGAAAGTGGCTTTGGGTGTTGTATTACTTTCCTAGGGCTACAGTAACAAAGTGTCACAGCTGGTTGGCTTAAAACAGCAATCAGCTGGGAGTGGTGCCCACGCCTATAATCCTCAGGAGGCAGGAGGCAGAATGAGAATCACAGGTTCAAGGCCAGCCTCAGCAGTTTAGTGAGGAGTGAGACCTTGCCTCAAACTAAAAAATAAAAATAGAATTGGGGCTACGTCTCAGTGGTTAGGATCCCTCCGGCCTCTTCCAGCTTCTGGGGACTCTGGGTGTGCCTTGGCTTGTGGCTGTGTCCCTTCAGCCTCTTCCTCTGTCTCCATATAGCCATCTTCTGCTTTCTCCATCTTGTCTCCTTATGTGGACACTTGTCAGCCTAAATTCAGGATGATGTTATCCTGAAATTCTTCACTTAGTTGCATCTGCAGAGACCCTTTTTCAAATAAGGTCATACATACAGATTCTAGAGATTAGGAGGCGGACATATCTGTGGGGACCACCATTCAACCCAGTGTCATAGTTAAATCTTTTTTTTTTTTTTTTTTTTGGTACTGGAGATTGAACTCAGGGGCACTCCACCACTGAGTCACACCCCCAGCCCTATTTTGTATTTTATTTAGAGACAGGGTCTCACTGAGTTGCTTAGGGCCTCGCTAAGTTGCTGAGGCTGGCTTTGAACTCGAGATCCTCCTGACTCAGCCTCCCAAGTCACTTGGATTACAGGTGTGCGCCACCACGCCCGGCCAAAGACCAATTTTTTTTTTTTTTTGCAGTGCTGGGGATTTGAACCCAGGGCCTTATGCTTGCAATGCAAGCACTCTACCAACTGAGCTATGTCCCCAGCCCTCAAATCTTAATTAGATATAGCTGAAGAGACAATCAGTAAATGGAAAAATGTGGGGAAAAAAATCCAGAATGCAGCATAGGTAGATGGGAAATATTCTAGAATGATAAGAATTATCCAGTCTAGCTGAGTTCTAATAAGAGACAGGGAGAGGAGAAACAATATGAGAAGATGTAATGCTGAAAATTTTCCAGAAGCAACAGGACAGAAATCATTAGCAGAATAAATAAAAAGGATAAAAAGCTGTGTCCCCAACCCATCAAAGCAAGAATGGAAAACAGCCTTGAGAGAAAAGAGATGACCTGAAAACCAGTTCAGATAACAGCAGCAGGCAAACTAGACACTGGAAGGAAAAGTCCCTTCCAGGGTGGAAAGAAGTAACAACCAACCCCAAACTTTGTACTCAATTTAGAAGCACTCAGGAGAAAGGCACCCACAGGGAAAAACAAACCAAACCAAGAAAATGCTACCAGCATGTCCAGTCCCAGCCACTTGAGAGTCTGAGGCAGGAGGAGCCCCTGAGCCCACAAGTTCCAGACCCTACCTCAGAAACAAGAACCAGCCGGGTGCCGTGGCGCACGCATATAATTCCAGCAGCTTTGGAGGCTGCGGCAGGAGGATGGAGAGTTCAAGCCAGCCTCAACAAAAGTGAGGTGCTAAACAACTCAGTGAGACCCTGTCTCTAAATAAAATATAAAAAGGGCTGGAGATGTGGCTCAGTGGTTGAGTGCCCCTGGGTTCAGTCCCCAGTATAAAAGAACAAAAAAAACCAAACAACAAAAAATTTAAAGGCTTAATTGGAGAAATTTTAGTTTTACTTTTGATTTAAGTTTCTTTTTTCTACCTTCTTTCCTTTCTCTTTTTTCTTTCTTTTTTTTGGGGGGGAGGGGGCGTTGCTACTGAGGATTTAACCCAGGGCACCTCAATCACTGAGCCACAGCCTCAGCTTTTTTTGGTTGGATTTATTTATTTATTTATTTATTTATTTATTTATTTATATGTGGTGCTAAGAATTGAACCCAGGGCCTCACACATGCTAGGCAAGCATTCTACCACTGTCACAACCCCAGCCCTTCTAATTTTTTATTTTGAGACAGGGTCTCACTAAGTTGCTGAGGCTGGGTTTGAACTTGCAATCCTCCTGTGTCAGCCTCCAGAGCTGCTGGGATTACAGGGACACATACAACTTTTAAAAATAGGTTTCATTGAGACATAAATCAAGTATCATACCATTTACCCAGTTACAGTGCAGAAGCCAGTGGTTTTTAGTACATTCACAGGTTTGGGCAGCCATCACTATGGTCAAGTTCCAGAACATTCTCATCGCCCCACAAATCCATACTCATCAGCAGTCACTCCGCCACTCACAGGGGCTGTTCCTCAGCCCGTGGCAGCTGCCATTCTGGTTTTGGCACTATATTTCTTGAACCCCGTTCTTTCTGTCCCCCTTTTCTCCCTATTTCCTGGTAAATTCTTGCTTGGTCGCTCTGGCTGCCTTGATGCCCGCCTGCCCTCCCAGGACCTTTTCTGCCTGACTTCCACACCTCGTCTCACACTGCTCCTCCAAGTGCTGTTCTCTATCTCCAGCAACTGATTGACATTCCTAACTTTAAAAAAAATATCCCAAATCAGCCCGTCCCCACCTGAGACTGCCTCTCCAGACATTTTTCCGTTGCAGTTGATGGCAATTCATAAGAGTCTTGCTAAACCCCAGGGAGTCCCCACTCGTTTCCCCCTTCGTGGAGAAACACCCACAAGCCACCCAAGTTGTCCACCCGCACTCTGCTTTCTCTTGTCACCACAGTGGTGGGCTGGAGCTGCAAGGCACCAATCTTATATGGAAGAGAGGCCACCGCCCTCACACGCGGGGTGTCCCACTCCCCAAAAGGAAAATACTGGCAGCTGAGTCTGAACATTGGTGGTGTGGGGGCACTTTGACGTTTGTGTAAAAAAAAAAAGCAAGAATTAGCAGGAACTCTGATAAAATGGTGGGGGCAGGGATGCCAGCCCTCGAAGACACCAAACACTGTAAAAGTATAGGAGTCGAGAACCAGGCAGTCTCAGCTATTCAGGAGGCTGAGGCAAAGGACTCCTGGAGCCCAGGAGTTCAAGAGCATCCTGGACAATATAGGGTAGGAAGACCCTGTCTCGAAAAAGAAAGAAAGGAAGAAGGAAGGAAGAAAGGGAGGGAGGGAGGGAGGGAGGGGAAAAAGAACCTGCATTCAAGAACAGTTGAGAGATAGGCCTGAATCCATGAAAACTTTAGCAACTAAGGATCACCCAGAGGAAAGGAAGGCCTGTCACAATGTCAGTGGGTCACGTGGGGAACCAGCTGGAGAAACAAGTGAGGATGTGTCTCTATCTCTCTCCAGTTCCCAATTTCAACCCCCCATCTTTTCATCAGCTTTTGTGTTGCTGTGACAAAGACAACATAGAGGAGGAAAAATTGATTTTGGCTGGTGGTTGCAAGACCCCTCTGTGCCAGCAGGTGCTCCATGGTCTTGCCTCAAAGAAATCTTCAATTTTACACCCTTGAGCCTGAGATGGTGTAGTTCTGCCAGTCTCTGAGGTGCCCTCAAGCCATCTGTCCCATTTTCTGTGTGCAATGTACTTAGCATCTCTTTAGTGATGATAATGTCTTTAACAACCACAGCTTCCTTAGCCCCAGTTTTATTTGCACTTTCCTCGCTTTTCTGGCCAAACTGAAGGTTTTTCAGCTATTTCTGTTTCATTCTATTCCTGATCATCACAGTAAACTTGGCTAAAAGCCACCAGCAGTATTCATGTCACCACTTGAATTTTGTGATGCCTTGAAATTTTCTCTGTCACATTAATTAGTACCTTACCTTCAAATTCAACCTGCTAAAAAGTCTGAGGACTTGGGCAAAATGTAGACACCTTCTGTGCGAGAACATAACAGAAATGGCCTCCAGTCCAATTTCCAACAGAGTCCTCCTCCCCTAAAGCTTCACTCTGCAGGTCTTTACTCTCCACAGTCCTGTGGGCATTCTGGTCTTCTGAGTTCCCAGCAGAACTTCCAGTTAAGCTCTGAAAATAACATTCTAAAGCTTTTCCAGTTTGCACCTCTTTTTTTTTTAATAGTATTTTTTTTTAGTTGTAGGTGGACACAATACCTTTATTTTATTTATTTATTTATTTATTTAGGAACCAGGGATTGAACTCAGGGACACTCGGCCACTGAACCACATCCCCAGCCCTATTTTGTATTTCATTTAGAGACAGGGTCTCACTGAGTTGCTTAGGGCCTCGCTAAGTTGCTGAGGCTGGCTTTGAACTCTCGATCCTCCTGCCTCAGCCTCCCAGGTGCTGGGATTACAGGCGTGCGCCACCGCGCCCGGCTCTATTTATTTTTATGTGGTGCTGAGGGTGGAAGCCAGTGCCTCACACATGCTAGGCGAGTGCTCTGCTGCTGAGCCGCAGCCCAGTCCGCACCTCTTAACCTCCCCAAGTCCCTCCCCTTTGCAAACCAGCCCCAAAGGTTTCTGAACCACATGGTCAGAGCAATGACCCCATTTCTAGGTACTAATTTCTGTTTTGGTCAGCTTTCGCATTGCTGTCACCAGAAGACCTGCAAGAACAACATAGAAGAGGAGAAGTTTATTTGAGTCTACAGTTTCAGAGATTTAGCCCACAGTTGGCTGACTCCATACCCCTGGGTCCAAGATGAGGCAGAAGGTCATGGCAGAAAGCCACTGAGGACATGGCAACCAGGAAGCAGAGAGTCCATTCCCCAAAGACAAAATATAACCCCAAAGGCATGCCTACAGTGACCTAATCCCTCCTCTAGGTGCCTAGTCAGTGCCCAGTTAATCCATCAGTGGCTTAATCCATCGATTAGGTTCAGGCTGTCATAATTGAATCATTTCGCCTCTGAAAATTCTTACACTGTCTCACACATGAGCTTTTGGGGGACACTTCATATCTAAAACATAACACCCCATGTATCAAAGAAGTCAACATAACATAAAAGTCTTTGAAATCAGCCCTGAACCAAGATGGGAGACTGTGTCGTGAAGGAATGGAGAAGTTTACTTAACTGTGGGAAGAAGTGAGAAGCCACAGCAGGTGGGTGAATCTGACCATGCACACCCCAACCCTCCAGGTCTAAAGGGTCCCTGGAAAAGTTAAAGACAATCAACAGATGGGGTCCAAGTGGGGCTCATTTCCCCAAAGCAAGAGCAGAGCACAAGGTGGTGAGCTGCAGGAGGGGACACCCCGTTGGCCCTGAAACACACAAACAGGTGGAATTTCAGTCCAAGGGGAAGAGTGAATTAAAGTGACCAAGCCAGGTGTGGTGGTGGACACCCAGAGTCCTGGCTCCTCAGAGAGCTGAGGTGGGATGATTGCTTGAGCCCAGAAGTTTAGGACCAGCCTGGCAACATAGTGACACCTTTTCTCAAAAATAAATAAAGCAGGGGCTGGGGCTGGGGCTCAGTGGCAGAGCACTCGCCTAGCATGTGTGAGGCCCTGGGTTCGATCCTCAGCACTGCACAAAAATAAATAGAATAAAGATATTGTGTCCATCCACAACTAAAAAATATTAAAACAAAGTGACCAAGACCTTTAACCCCAGGACAGTCCTTATGTTTCTTGTGGAAGGGTCTCTGAGAGGGCGTGCTCCACAAAGCTGCACGTGCAGTGGGGACGGCGGGCAATGCACATGTGTGTTTGCATCTGTGAGGATGCCCAAGTGCAAGGCACCAAGGTCGACCTGCAGGAGCCGCTCCAGACAACTGTGACCTTTCCTCTCTGTCTGATGTCCAGACGATGAGATTGTGGGCCCCGCCCCCCAAACCTCAATACATTTGTATGTGAACTTGACTTCACAAGCCGAGTCCATGAGGCAACCAAAAAATTAAGTGGGAAGACATGCCCGGCGCCCCTAAGAACTAATGGCTGATGACCTTGACCATCACGTCAGAAAGTGAGAGGCCAAATCAATTCAACGAGGTGCCACTAGGAAGCAGGGGCAGATACTTCGGGACTCCTTCCCTTTGAGAACCTCTGAGTCTGGCTACAAATGCCCACTGGGAAAAGGGAATTTCTGGAAAGTGGCCGCGGCACCAGGAGGAATCTCCAAGTCGTTTTGGGTTTGGGGAAACTGCATGGTTTTGCACTAAGACATCTCTTCTTTTGCAAGAGAAAACGTTCTTACAAACCACACCCATTATTTAGCGGTTAGGTGCCCTTTCCTAGGTTCCCAGGTGACCCTCATATGGGTTAGTTTTACAACTTAATGGGCTGGGGATGTGGCTCCGAGGTAGAGAAGTTGCACAGCACGTGTGAGGTCGTGGGTTCCAGACGCAGCACCGCAAAAGAAACCTTCACATAAGTTCTAAGAACATAGAAAGTACCGGCAGGGGCTGTTGTGGGTGGCGGGGGGAGGCGGGCACGCAGAGCCCTGAGGCCCAGGGTGGCAGGGGGCTCTGGGCAGTTCTGCGACCCTGGAGACTAGCACAATCAAGTGCCCGGTCTATGAAGGAGGAGGCGGTGGAGGCAGGCCCGGGCTGGTACGTGGCTTCTGTTCCCCACGGAAGGAAGAGAAGTGTTGAATTGGGAATCGGGAAGGGGAAAGCGGGGACGAGGTGCGGAGACATGCCTCCAGAGCGGACGTGGGGGTCTTAGGGTCCTGTGGGCAGGGACCGGGCGGGGCGGGGGAAGTCAGCGGCCAAGTAGTGAGGCAGCAGGCAGGCGGGGCCTGGGCCAGCCCTGGTGAAGGGACGTCGCGGGAGACCGTAGGGTCGTCAGAGATCGGGAGAGAGTTTGAGGAACCGGGGCGACGCTGGGGTTACGAAGCTAACCTGCACTGGTTCTGGCCTCCAGGAAGCCGCTGAGGAACGGACTGGTGAAGGACAAGCTCTTCTGAAACCCTTGACACCCCCTCCCCACCTCCCAGATCTGGCCCCGCCCACAGGGCACCGATCACGCCCCTGGAGACCCGGGTCCGCCCCATGACCAGCCCAGTCTCCGGAAGCCCGGGTCCACCCCCAGGACCCTCCACACCACACCTCCCGGGACCTTGGCCCCATCCAGCTCCGCCCTTCCAGGACCCGGGGCTCTCCCGGCCACCCATCCTGGGACCCCCGCCCCGCCCCCTCATCCCGCCTTTGGGATCTGCCCCATGTGGACACGCCCCCAGGACTGGGGTCCCTCCAGGCACTCCAGCCCCGCCTCCAGCCCATAGGTCCGGGGCCACCGCGGACCCTGCCACTCTGGTCATCGCCTCGGAACAAGATGCAACCACCGCGCCGCCGTTGCGGTCACCACCACCTCCTCCTCTTCCTGGTCCTACTGCTGCCCTCGCCGTCCCTGGTCCGCGCTCCCGCGCCCCCGGGCCCTGCTGCCGCCCTACTCCAAGCTCTTGGGCTGCGCGAAGAGCACAGGGGTGCCCCCACGCTCCGGCCGGTGCCTCCGGTCATGTGGCGCCTGTTCCGCCACCGCGACCCCCAGGAGATCAGGGCGGGCTGGCGACGGACGCCCTCGGGGGCTACCCTGCGACCGTGCCACGTGGAGGAGCTGGGGGTCGCCGGAAACATCGTGCGCCACATCCCGAATCGTGGTGAGTGGGGCCTGCGTAGGAAGGATGGGTCCGGGAGGTCGAGACTTCCCCAGCGAGCCTTGAGAACGGCAGGGCGAGACCAGAGTGACCGCGAGGGCCCCGCGCACCCGCTCCAGCCCTCTACAACCCGGGCCTTCGCATCCCATCCCTCCTAGTCCTCTGCCCACTGTGGCTTTCGCCAGGCCAGGCCTCCTTGCAGCGGCAGCCCCTGGCTTGCAGCTGAAGCCCTGCCCCCACTCCACACCGTTTGATGCCTCCTGCAGACCCCCGCCCTCGTCCCAGCATCACTTCCCCAGGGGCCCCAGGCGCTTGCTCATCTCTCTGTGTCCCCAAGTGCAGGCAGCCTGCCTGCACCCTGCAGGGCCTCTTCCTTGTAGCTAATGCCCTGCCCCCACTGTCACCCCCACCCCGCCGCGTCACACCCTGTGAAGGCTTCCAACAGATGGTGCGCCCCCAGCCCTAGGATCTCACCTTCCTGCCTGTCCCCAGCTGAGATCCGATGTGTGGCAGGCCGGGCACCAGGCGGGGACGCTGTGTAAGCTGAGCTCTCTCATGTCTCCAGGTGCGCCCACCGGGATCCCAGAGCCGGCCTCAGGGCTGTGCCCTGAGTGGACCGCTGTCTTCGACCTGTCGGCCGTGGAACCCGCCGAGCGCCCGACGCTCGCCCGCCTGGAGCTGCGCTTCGCGGAGGCGGGGACAAGGACTGCGGCCCGTGCGGACCGCTGGGAGCTGAGCGTGGCGCTGGCAGGCGAGGAGGCTGGCGGGGGCCCCGGGCCGGTGCTGCTCCGCCAGGAGGTGCCCACCCTAGAGCTGCCAGTGCGCGCCGAGCTGCTGGGCATCGCCTGGGCTCCTAATGCCTCGGCGCCGCGCAGCCTCCGCCTGGCGCTGGCACTGCGTCCCCCGGCGCCAGCAGCTATCTGCGCGCGTCTAGCAGAGGCCTCCCTGCTGCTGGTGACTCTTGACCCGCGCCTGTGCCACCCTCTGGCCCGGCCGCGGCGGGAGGCCGAACCCACGTCGGGCGATGGCCTGGGGGGCGTGTGCCGCGCGCGCCGGCTCTACGTGAGCTTCCGCGAGGTGGGCTGGCACCGCTGGGTCATCGCCCCGCGTGGCTTCCTGGCCAACTACTGTCAGGGCCAGTGCACTCTCCCCGCCGCACTGCCGGGACCCGGCGGGCCGCCTGCGCTGAACCACGCAGTGCTGCGCGCGCTCATGCACGCGGCTGCCCCGGGTGCCACCAGCCTGCCCTGCTGCGTGCCCGCACGCCTGTCGCCCATCTCTGTGCTCTTCTTTGACAACAGTGACAACGTGGTTCTGCGGCACTACGAAGACATGGTGGTGGATGAGTGCGGCTGTCGCTGACCAGGGGCGGGTGGGTGGGGATAGCTGTGGTGTGGATCCAACAATAAACACCTGGTGGTCTGCTTTGCTGGTCTTGTCACCTGAGTGGGGAGGAATGCGACCTTTGCTATCAACACGCACTAGGTCACTGGGCGAGCCCCACAGTGGCGCCACCAGCCCAGTTCTCTTTGGTCCCTACTGCCCCCAATCTTCAGGTGACCCACAGGCCCTGATGCCGTGCACAGGTGCAGGGGCAGTGGCCTTCCCGGAGAACCCTCTGCCCCTCTTCAAACCTCTCCCAACCAGCCAGGTCCCCAGTCCAACCAGTGCCCTCCCACCTCGCCCCTGCCGTTCACCAGGCCCCATGTGAAAGCAAGAGCTGTTTATTAATATTTTATTGGTGACAAAAGAGCTTAAAACAAATTGACCAAAAATCAAGTTACATCGCCTTGGTACAGATGCTCTTCAGTCGGTAAAACTCAGAATGCTGCTAGGTGGGGGACAAAGCAAAGGGCGCAGAGCAGAGGCCAAGCGTTCCAGCCAGAGGCGGGACGCGCAGGGTCCCGGGAACCTACCCAGATCTACGCCTCTACTTGGCCTACCAAAACAAGGGGACCAAAAGCCCTACAGCAATGGGAATAAATAAGTCCTGCCAGAAGGTGGCCTGTGCATTCCTGCCGGTCCCACGTCAGCCAGAATGTGGAGGCTTTGGGATCAGGGCCTTTGATGCTGCGTGGGGAGGGGAAGGCTGGGTGGGGTCACCAGGGCCTGGGCAGGCAGGACGTGGTCTTCAACTAGGTGGTCACCAGGCAGACAGCCACCCAAGCCCACCTGTGCCAGGAGCTGGATGGGGGCAGTTCTCCCAACAACTTCTGGCATTATAAACCTGAACCCAGTGGCCTCCTCTACCAACTGAGGTGACACGCTCCTCCAAGCCCCTTCAGCACAGCTGACGTACTTCTAGGAAACTTCATTCTTCCGCAAAAGCAGAAAAGGCCCCTGTCAGTGAGCTGTGCCAGCAGGTAGAGGGGCTCCAGATCAGGTGGGTACTCGGCACGTTAACCAGCACAGGGACTGCGTGCCTTCCCAATGACAAGGACAGACCTGCTTGGCTGTTGCCTTCCACCACATCCTCGGGAAGGACCCTGGGGAAGCAGCTGTGGGACCAGGAACAGCAACCTTTCTGGCCCCTGGACTCATGGCCAGTCCTGGCTGAGGCCCCTTCGTGGGGCCATGAGCACCCCTCACGGGGCAGCTACAGCCCCGCTTGTCAAGTCCACCGCGCAGGAAGCAGCTGTGCTTCTCAGAGTCCAGTGGAGCAGGTGGAGCCTCCAGGCCAGGCGAGGCCACTGCTGCACCAACCTGCCACCTGCAGCGAGAACCTCTGGAAGCTAAAACTTAAAACAAAAATCCTCCTCGAGACCGCAGCACAGGTGTTGATCCCCGTCTCCAGTTGCGCTGGCTTGTATAAACTTCGTTTCTGGAAGCTTCTTGCATCTCCCAGGTCCACCACTAAGATCTTAGAGACAAACTTAGGAAAGTGTATTTTTCAGTACTCCTTGGAAAGAATCTTTAAAAAAACAAACAGAAAAACCCAAAACCATATTTTCTTTAAATGAAACCCCTCTTAGAACACAGGCCGCATGACCTGGGCGGTCTGGGAGCCGGTGTGGACAGAACCCACACTCCTCCGGCCCTGCCTGGCCGGCAGCCACCCACAAGGAGCCTGCTCGGGCACAGAAACTCGAAGTTTTTTTCCTGCTAAAACGTAGTCCCCTTTCAATAAAAGAGAAAAAAGAAAGAAAAAAAGAACAGAGGAAAGGGCTACTCTGAGATGAGGGTCTTCCTCCCTCCGCCCTGGTCGCAGACCCAGGTGTGGACGCAGCGAGCTGGGCCTCCTCGGCAGCGGGGCTGGACAGGGACTGGCCAGGCGGCTCCTGCGCGGCCGGCCCACCTCCCGCTCTCCCTTCTCCTTCTCCTCGCCGCCGCCGCGTGCCAGCAGGGGGCGCTCGCTCTGTCTCGGCTCCTCTCTCCCTCGGTTGCTCCTCTCCCTCTCCTGTTGCTCACACAGTGGTGCTTCAGTTTTAGCAGTGGAAAACAGGTATCCATTTATTTTTATTTTTTATTACCCAGAATAAGATGCTGATGGACTAAGCCACATAGCTTAGCTCTTCTGCCGCCACCTGTGGGAGAGGGACAGGAGGAGAGACGGTTAGGGGCAACATGGAGAGCCAGGATCCTGTGCTGCTGCCCAGATTCCAGAGACACCTGGGTGCTACACAGGTGCCCAGGGACAGGGACTTATAAGGAGTGAGCAAAGTTGAGCACTAAGGCCAGCAAACCCTGAGCTTTGGCAGCACAGTCTATGCCTAGCAGCCTGGCACTGAAAACCACCAGCAGCACCCCACTTGCCCAGCACAGACAAGCCGGAACAAGGGGACCCCAAGCTCACACTCACCCCACTCTGGTCCTATGTTACAGATGAGGAAACTGAAGCCAGTTGCAGGGATGCTCATCAGAACCCCAAGGCATTCAGAAAGCCCCCTTCAGGCAGAGGGCTGCCAGCAGGGTGCAGGGCCCACTGTCCTCCCTTCCCAGGCAACTCTGTGCCCCATATTCCTTTCCCTCGGGGATTCTAGAAGTCTCTCGATGGGGGTACATGTGGTGCTACCTTGACCCAAAGTGGTGGTCCCTTGGGGACCAGCATACATTTCCAGAATTTCCTCCAAGTCAGACGCCCAGTGAAGACCCCACCCAGTGGCTCCAGACCCTTTTGCGGGGGAGGGGATAGGGCTAAAGTCTGCTCAGGGTGCTTGCCTTCTAGTACTGGGACAGCCCCGTCACCCCGCCATGTTGGTACGCCCGTTCTCCCTGGTATGTGGAGTCTTGAGATAGCGCCACATCAATCTGTGATTTAAACTCATCACCAAGGTAACTGTCCTGAAAGACAAGGTCAGGGAGTGAGGGAAGTGAGCAAGGCTGGGGAAGCCCAAGGGCATTCACATCCACCCAGCCCCACCAGCTCCAGAAAAGAGTCCAAAAACCCCGTCCTCAAGCCTGACTGGCAGGATGACCCACCCAAATATAACAGCACAGGGACAGGTAACCCAGATGGGACTGCCAGGCCAGTTACTTGGGACTCTTCAGGAGAGCAGTGCCTGAAAAGAATGTTGTAGACTTACAGTCCTAGTGCGAAGTACCTCATGTCATGAAGGAGCCACCTTTGTTCTGAGACGTGCTCAGTCCTAGGGACAGGTATCAGACTCACCTGGGACAGCTCGGGCTGGGAGAGGCCGGGTTGGCTCATTTGGGAGGGCTGGCTCATGGAGATGTAGCCCTGCGTCAGGGCGCCCTGGGAGAAGGGCTGTGAAGCCACATCCTGGCTGGCCTGGCTGTTGGGCAGGTTGGTCTGGCTGGGTCCAGGAAGCCCAAAACGGTTCTTCTGGCGTCCCCCACGACCAGTCTTGCTTTTTGGGGCACCCCGGCCTGAAAGACAACACTTCAGGTGACCTGGAGGAGGACGAAGCCTCAGAAACAAGCGTAACTCAGTCAAGGTCACAGCCTCCACAGGGACCATGGGGACTGAGGTCTGGCACTGGTCAAATACTGATGCCAGTGTGCTCTCCCCAGCACACCGCTGCCTGTGGCTCACCTGCAGCAGGCCCGTTAGCTTGCCCAAAGTAGCCTGGTGGCGGCATGGGTGGCATAACCAGGTTGAAGGGAATGGGAATGTTCATGGCGGCCACATGGCTGGGGCCAGCGCTGATCATGCCGATCTGGTCATGGGTCTGGAAGTACATGTTGGAGGGCCGACCTGTGAGACATAAAGTGGATAGCAGGTGTCACTCCCATGTCTATGTCCCCAACAGGCCAGTCTGCCCATCATAGTCAGGACCTTTGTCCTGTGGTTTCCTTGCCTGCCCTGGCCTTGCTGGGGCAAAAAATCCAGATTCTTAATCCTGACTGCCCAGCTGCCAGGAGCGGGCACCTGGGAGTGTGCCTGTTCTCAGGGAATTCTGCTAAGAGTCACCTAGTGAGGTTCTAAAAATGGAAAACCACACTACAGGCTGGGGCTGGCCCTGAGGAAGAGTGCTTGCCCAACATGTGCAAAGTCCTAGGCTCCATCCCAGCACAGGAAAAAATAATCCTTTTAATAGCAAATTTCACATTCCTACTCCACGAAAAAAAACAAGAAAACACCTGTGCGCCGTTGTGGGGCAAACTCTGAGACCTGCTTGCTCTGGCTAAAGGCAAATAAAGGCCCTGGGGCACCTGAGGGGCTGGAGAGGCCCCAGGGAGGTCTCGTCCTCCAGAAGAAGAGAGAGGAACTGCGGGGCAGACTCAAGGATAGGTCCATGGTGAACTCTGTGATGAGTGAATCCCTGGACACCCTCAGCTAGGTGGCAACTTTCCCAGGAAGGGAAATAAGGTTTTGTTTTGTTTTGGTTTGGTTTTTTTTTTTTTTTTTTTGAGGTGCTGGGGATTGAACCCAGGGCCTTGCGCTTACGAGGCAAGCACTCTACCAAAGGAAATAAGGTTTTTGTTGTTAAAGAACAAAATCCATAGTTTGAGCCTCATGGCTGAGGCAAGGAAACGGGATGGCCACTTTTAAGGGCATCTGAGGTTGGTGAGGAGTCACCTCAGGGTCCAGCTCTGCAAGACAGATGAGGGCAAAGCCAGATGTCTGAAGGCCCCAGCTTCAATCTATGATGCAAACTAGCACAGGGGAGGAGCCCCAGGAGGCAGCCCCTGGCGCAAGGCTTTGAGTGATGAGGCAGAACTTTTTGGGCAGGCAGGACTGTTCCCAGGAGCAAGGCCAAGCCTAACCTTAGTATATACAGGAACTCTGCTTAGGAAAGGACCCCAGAGAGGCTCCCAGGTTCCCCAAAAACAGAGCACAGGAAGGTTCAGGAAGGCAGCAAACCCCATTAACTGCAGGCCACTGAAGGAAGCTGTGGTATGACCCACTGTGGAGGGTAGGCTAAGGGCAGGAGGCATAGGCCAGAGCATGGATGCCTAAGGGGATGAGGCTGAGGGACACTGAGACAGAAAAGCAAAGCTGCCATGTCTAAGAAACATGTTGCTTTTAGAAGCCAACAAAGAACAACCACTCAATTTCTGACCAGGGACACTGAAAAGTGCCCCTCATTGTCAGGACTGAGGCTTGTGAAGGCCACCCAAGGAGCAAGAGCCAAAGCTGAAACTTGGGAATGTCAACATCCTGGCATGGGGACATGGGCTGGACTGCAGGAGACTCACCCTGGCTGCTCCGGTCGTAGACAGATCCTGGGATGATGGCCTCACGGGCATCATACATGGCTGTTGTCATGAAGCGGGCCCCCTGCAAAGTTGTGGACAGATGAGGAATTTGTCATGTCAACAGAATGAAGAACTCTCCACAGATTTGGTGGCCTGAAGGTGACAGGTGCTTCAGCTCTTAGGGTTTGCTAACCTTGATGCCCCAGCTCAGTTTCTTAACTGCAGTGCTCAATGTCCTTGCCTGCTGCAGACCAAGAGTGACTCCCAAGACCACCCAGGACGTAGCAGCCCATGAATCCCAGAGCCAAACATGCCACAGCAGGCTCAGGAGCCTCCACGTGGGAGCTGAAGCTGGAGCTCCGCCTTCCTCCAGGAGGCCCTCTGGGCAGCACAGCTCTCACTGACAGGGAGGCACAGCCCAGCCTGTGCTCTCCTGGTGCCATATCTCCACCACTCACAGCTGCCTTCCCAGGACAGAAGCTGGGAGAAGAAATCTGCAGCACAACCTCTGCTGCCACCCTGCCCTGAGAGCGTCTACGCTCACATGCCCAGAGGTGGTGGGACCAGGGGACCGTAACTCCCAGCTCCTGGTTTTTGAGTCCCCTGCCCCTCCGCAGGGTTCTGGTGCCACTAGAACAAGAGACAGGCCAAGTACACATCTGAACAAAGTGAGAAACTGGTCCTTCTCCTGAGTCTGCTCTGCCTCTGGCCGCTCACCGGGTTGATGGTGTTGACAAGCTTCCGAGGCTTGCTGAACTGCATGAGGCTCTCACGCAGGTTGTTCAGTGGCCCCTCTACCAGCACCTTCTGCTCCTTATAGTAGTTGAGCAGGTGGTTCCACAGTGGCTGCTTTGACAGGGCCTTCGGGTTGCCCACGATGATGACGCCATACCTGCAACAAGAATGTGGTGCTGAGGACCTGAGTGCCAGGGTGCTGGCACTTGTCTGCAAAACAGGCCAAGGGAGACTGAACACACTCAAAATCCAGACCTGAAGGGACACAGGGCAGCTACCTTGTCACCTAACATGCAGCTCCCCGCTGCACAGGCATGCAGTGAGCAGGAGCCCGGGGTAGAGGGCAGCAGCCTCAATGCCCTGGTCAGGTAAACCCTGGAGCCCAGCACCCGAGCTGCTGACCCTGCATACAAGTTTATTTTATGGCAGATCCCAAAGAGTCCAATGTCAAACACCTGCCACGCAGAGGGGCTTGGAGACAAAATCTCTCTCTGTAGTCAAGAGTCAGCCTCCCAGGCACTGGGGCATGAGCCACCGAGGGACACCTTACATGGCCAGCTCCTCTAGCTCACCCAAATGTAGCTGCATGTCAACAACCCCACCTAATACTGGGCACCAAACAAGGCAGCACACTAGAGAGTAAGGTGACAAATTAAAACCAACATGACCTAAGTATGGAAAGAACCAATGTATAAATGTGAACCAGGAGGTATGAGCGACCAGTTCGTCATTTGGCGAGCCACAGGCCTGGATTTCTGGTCGAGTGGGCAGCTGCTGCCTGGTGTTCTGCAGGGACAGATACACTGGCCTACTTGGTCTCAGGGTCCTTTTTACTATTAACTCAGAAGAATTACATTCTAGAACCTTAAAAAGTAGACAGGATTAAAGGGCACAACAAGCCACCCACAAACAAACCCAAGCCACTGGGTCTGAACCTCAGCCTTGAAGCCCCAACACATAATGATGGCTGGACTGTGACACATGGGCCCCAGACAACCAACTAGGACACAGAAACAAAGATAACTCTTGGTGAGACATGGAGCCCAGTGACCTCTAGCACTGGCCAGCCCTGTCAGGCCAACCCAAGCTTGGCCTATGCTGCAAGGGCAAGCATACCTTGCTCTGGTCAGGGCCACATTAAGACGTCTGGGGTCATTTAAAAACCCAATTCCTTGGTGCTCATTTGCCCGAACGCAGGAGAGTATGATGAAGTCTTTCTCACGTCCCTGGAAGGCATCCACACTAGCGATCTCCACCTCCTGAAAGGGGCAGCATTGTCCCGTCAGTCAGCAGGCTGCCCCAGGTACCCCCAAAACCACATAAACATGTCAATATGCACCATCAAATGCTGGTAAGCTAAGGACCTGGCACTACTCACTGAGCCTGCCTCCCACGTCACTCTCCTGACTTATTTTGTGGGGGAGCGGTCAGGGGGTACTGGGGACTGAACCCAGGGGTGCTGAGCAACATCTCCAGTCATTTTTGTTTTTGAGATTAAGAGACAAGGCCTAAACTGACGAGGCCAGCCTCGAACTTAGTATCCTCATGCTGAATTCAGCCTTCCAAGTCCCTGGGATTGCAGGCACGCACCACCACACCCAGCTCTCCTGGCCTTTCCTACTTTTTGTTTTCTTTCTTTTTTGTGCGGTGCCAGGGACTGAACCCAGAGCCTTGCAGATGCGAGGAAACACTCCACTGCTGAGCTACACCCTCATCCTTTTTATTTCGTTCCCCAAAAAAAGCACACATGTGCTCCTGGAAGACCCAAGAAAGAGGACTGAAACCAGCTGCAATGTCATCTCCCAGATTTTGCATTTGGGATCACTTCCACATGGAGTCGTCCTGGATATTAATAAAGGTGCGAGTGCTGTGTCCACTACACGGCGGCACCCATTGTTCCCTACTGTTCCCATCTTGGAGCAGTTTCTCAGTTTACTCTGAAAAATGCCCCAAGAAATACATTTTCATGCACACATGGTTGTGATCCTTGGAATATATTCCTCACGGCCTAGTGCCTGACCACCCAGGACGCTGGCAAGCACACTGGCAATGTGCTATCACATGCCCTTTTGAGAGGCTGGGCTGACTTGCCACGCTTCAGGGCATGTTCTAAGCTCTCCATGTGATAGGCGCCCCTCCTGTCAGCAAACTTAAAGGTCAAAAGTCAACACTTCTAGTGTGACCCAGAAGGTCAGTCCTGAAACAAACCTCTACGAGTGTGTGGCACACGGCAGGACATCCTGCAGTGTGACATACCTGGTAGAGCTTCGTGTGCAGAGAGCCGCTGAACTGCATGTACTGCACCAGGTAGGAGCGCTGGCCCTCATAGGGAGTGATAATGCCGATCTGGTCAGGCTTGGCCCCCGCCTTCAGCAGCTTTGTGGTGATCTTCTCCACATTGGCAGCTTCCGTCCTACAAAAATCAGGCTTTCAGTGACAGGGCTCCCTTCAAGATCTCCAGCCCCAGGTGGAGGCTGAGAGGAGAGGGTGCAGCTCCACCTGCAGTGTAACATGGACCTACAGCAACCCAGGGGCAAAGGGTGCCACTCCGACATCTTACAGTGTGACACAGAAAGCCAAGCCGGCATCACCTACCCCAAAGCCAGCATGACCAGAGCTGGGCTCCCTCATCCTTTACTAGGAAGTCGAGAGAAGTGGAAAAGACTCACACTGCAGGCTTGGAAAGTGCCCAATATAAAAATAAGCATAGTTGTGAGTAGTCGCATGGCTGTAACCCCAGTGACTTGGGAGGCTCAAGCAGGAAGATCCTAAGTTCAAGGGGCCTGGGCAATTTAGTGAAATCCCTGTCTCAAAAAGTAAAAAGTATTGGGGATAGAGCTCACTGGTAGAGCACCTATGGGGTTCATTCCCCAGGAGTGCAACAAATAAATAAACAAGCAAGTAAGCAAATACACTAGAAAACAAGCTAGGAAAAACATGCTCACGGTACAGTCTGCACAGCCTGTGGGTGCTGGGAGATATGTCCTGCTTACCTGTTCAGGTAGGACGTGCCTGAGCTGGCGATCTCCTCCTGGCCCTGGGTCACGTAGAAGAACATGGGCTTGTCAGGCTGGGGCCACTGGAAGTCAAACCCCTTTTTCACACGGTCCGCTGACATTAGGAGGAAAGAAGGGACATGTCACATCAGAGAAGAAAAGTCACAGTTGTCTCAAATGAGCTCAGAGAGCAATGGGGACACTGCTGGCATGGGCACTGGCTCCAGGGCAAGTGACCCAAGTTTGGGGTCCGTGACACCCAGGATTGAGCAAGGTCATGCCGGGGCAGAGCTGGCACAAACTGTGCATGTCCTGCTGTCAGTGCTTTCCTGCAGTTCATTGAAGACATGTGCCTACACCAGGATCTCAAAGACATTCTGATCCTTCTAGAGGTTTTCTGTCATCCTCATAAGACCCATAAATCCATGACTGACTTCTGTGTGATGTTGAGTTTCATCTGTCACTGATTTGGGCCTCTGCCTCTGGATCCATTCTTGAGTCTGATGTTGCCCTGGTGCCTACAGCAGCAGTGCTCCAATACCTCACAGTGGGAACTGCCATGTCCTTGAGTTCAAGATGCCATGATTGTCCCTGGCCCTGAGCATTCCCTTACCGTTTTGTTTGTTTGTTTGTTTTTTGTTTTGCGGTGTTGGGGATTGAACCCAGGACCTTGTGCTTGCAGGATAAGCACTCTACAAATTGAGCTACATCCCCAGCCCGTATTTCCTTACTTTTAACATCCACCCACCAGTCAACTCACGTGCACCTAACTCACTTGTTCCCAACTCCCTTTGGAACTTTCATCAGTAAGAGAAAAGCAATGTTGCTACACAGCTAGACTGACAGTGACTAAGGCAAATGGCCACTGAGGACACACTGTATCCTTTAGGTCGAAGTGAAAAAAAGCACAGTCCGTCCATCTAGTCAAAGTGAGGGCAGGGGCCGGCTGGGTGAGTTTGGGGGCCCAGGAGCCCAGGGACAACTGGAAGATGCTTAGCCACACACAGCTACTGCCAGGAGCTTGCACATGTGACCACAGCCCTCAGCAGCTGGTGAGGACTGGCTCCAGTCCTGTCCTGGATGGTGGCCACTCAGGGATGCAGGCAGCTTCTGGGAGCTGGCGAGGCTGTTCCGGGTTTGGGTGCTGGTTATGCAGGTGTGTTCACTTAATGACCCTCACTGAGCCGGGCAATTACAACGCAGGCACATGTTTACAGTTCAATAAGTTTAAGAAAAATAGCTTTTTCCCCTTTTTTTTGAATTGCTGGGATGCATATACTAGGCAAGTGCTCTACTACTGAGGTCCACCCCAACCCCAAGAAAAATAATTTTTTAAAATGTAACTCACTGGGGCTGGGATTGTGGCTCAGTGGTAGAGCACTTGCCTACCTCAGCACCACGTAAACAGAAACAAAATAAAGTACTGTGTCCATCCACAACTAAAATAAATAAAAAAATAAAAACTCACTGGGTACGAAATAAGTAGGGATCAACAACAAAGAGTGTCCACCCAAGTTGCTAATGTCCTGGGGGACAGTCATGGAGGCAAGAGATCTGGGCCAGCTCTGAGCCACCAGTGTCAGACACCTCAGAGGGCCACAGGTAAGGTCTTCATGGCCTCATGTGTGCTAGCCTGGCCATGTGATGGGACAGCAGCATTCCAAGAGTCACTGAGATATGAACAGTGGCAACAACTGCCAGGATCCGCACCTTGGGAGCAGGGTGGCACAAGCTCTGAGCTTGTGGCCTCATGTCTACGTGAGGCTAAACACACTGACACTGCAGGTGGTGAGGCTCTCAAATGCTGCTCTTAACAGGGCCTCTTGGAGTTCTGAAAGGTTGAGAGGCTTTTGTTTATGTTTTGTTTATATTTTAAAACTTACAAATTTAAAAGATGTAGTAATTCCTTTTAAAATAAACCCATTATGTGTCACATAACATTTTTTATGAAAATCTACATTTCAAAATGAGTTGAGTGAGAATGGTCTTGTTTTCCATTTCTGTAAGTCACTGCACTGTGGCTAAATGGAAGGCCCCGGACCTGCTTTTGGACCAGCTTTTGCACCAGATTTCTGCAATATGCTCAAGGACACAAAGAAAGCCAGGCTCACAGGTACATATAGTTGGGGGAGGGCAAAGTTTTTATAACCTTTCTGGATAACCATGGTTCTCCACCCATTACCACACCAAAGCTGGAAGAGGAGGTTCCTACAGGCCAGCTATGCCCATCCCTGGTGTCCTCACACTACAGGTCTTTGGCCTCTGCACGACTGTTTGTATCTGGGAAAAACCGCCTCAGTCCATGTTGGTTATTTGGGAAATAACTACTCACTGAGTCATGAAGAGTTCCCAAGTTCACACATTTCATGGACAAAGCAATGTCATTCCATTTGTCACCACCACAGATTTCATTAGAAAAGTTGTATAGTAGGCATTGGGACAACCACATGCCCATGTGACAAGCTTCCCAAAATTCTCACTTTCATTTGAATCCTTAGATTTTATCACTGATGACAAGCACTGCCAGTTTTTTTTCCCTTGAAACCACAACGGGTTTTCTTGGACCATTTTCGGGAAAATATCTGTCCAGTGCCCCAGTGTGAATAATCGGCATGTACCTACAAGTGCTTCCCCTTCAGTATCTCCCCACCTGCCAGGTCTCACGAGCACTTTCATTTTGTCACACTGAAAACAAAAGGCTGTGCACTCAGGGGTTAGTGGGATGAATCCTCTCATCTTCATTCAAGGCATTTTTCACTGACTGTGTGGCAGTGGTGACACTGAGGGTCTGGCATAATTGGGCAGTCACATCCCAGTCAATCACCATGAGTGTGAGTGTCAGGACAGTGGAAAGGGCAAGCGCTGCCTCTGTGCTAATATCAGAGTAGTTCTGACCTCAGGGAGGTCTGCAGAAGGGCTCATGGACTCCACTGCCTGGGGCTGCCTTGGGGTTCTGGGCTTTGAGA
This sequence comes from Glaucomys volans, assembly GCA_020662805.1. NCBI lineage: Eukaryota > Metazoa > Chordata > Mammalia > Rodentia > Sciuridae > Glaucomys > Glaucomys volans. The sequence continues at coordinate 229,920 of JAJEJO010049193.1, forward strand.
ACCATGCACTCTGGCTCCAATGATCTCCATAAAGCACTTAACATGCCCCCCAGCATGAAGCAAGCTTAGTACCCAAATTCCTGTCCCTGCTGCTGAGTACGAGGCTGTGTGAGCCCACACACTTCCCAGGAAGTGACTTTGAATTTTACAAAGACAGAGGCTCCCCACGCCCACACCCTGGGGAGGCCCCACACTCCAGAGCAGTTGCTCAGTCCCTCTGACCATCACACTGCCCACACAAGGAGCCCTGCCAAGACCTCATACGAAGTGCCCTGTTGACAGCAGCTGCTACGCAAAGTCCCTTAGGGAGAAAATGACAGGTAGGTTCCTTCTCTCCAGGCCACCACATTCCTGTGTACCCACTTCTCTCCCAAAGCCCCTGCCCCAGGGAGAGCCTGCTACCTGCAGTGACGCCATTTTGGAGAGAGCCCTCATAAAAGATGTTGGATGGGAAGGCACTGAGGGCGGGGTGCATCCGGTACTGGACCTGCAGGCGGATAGGACGAATTCCCAGCACCACCAGGCGCTCAAAGAGTGACTGCGACAGCCCGGCCTTGGCTGCCTTCTTGCACATCACCACTGGGCCCAGCTGGCAGTGGTCACCCACGAGGATCAGCTGCAGTGAGAGAGGCCACACAAGTCGAAACCTCAACCATGAAATGACCTAAAGCCCATTAGTAGAGGACTAGGGGACTCTGGGTCCATTTACCACCACCCAGCTTTTCAAATTCAAAAGGAAAAATATGGGTAGGAAAACTGTTCAGCACATTCTGTGACACCAACAGCACCAGGTTACAACACTGGACTTGCACTCAGGACCTGGCACATGGAGGCTCTGAGCACAGTGGGCACAGGTGATGGTCCCACAGGTCTACTCCTCAAATACTCTCAAAGGGGTCTCTGTGTGTTCTACACTGCTCCGCCAGGGCATCACCCAGCATGTTTTGTTTTGAAAAAACAAACCTTGGGCCTCAGAAATCATGAGTTTCAAATAAGACTGGCAGTGGAGGCGAAGAGTCCCACCTGCTTGGCTCCAAGGACCACGGGAACCATACACTCTGGCTCAGTGGCTTGGGTGCTCTCGTCAATTAAGATGGAGCGGAACTGCATCTTGGCGAGCCTTGGGTCACCAGCGCCCACACAGGTGCAGCAGATGACATCCGCATTCTGAGAAAGGGATACAGAGGCAACAGGAAACCTACATGGTCAATGCTACAGACCTGGGAAAGAGGGCAGGCAAGATGGGTGCCAAGGGTGTTCTGTTTCACACCCTCTGTGACAATTATTTAAATAAGCTGCCCCTCCCTCCCACAGTATCTCCTGTCTAGATTGCCATGACCAGCAACTTACTGACCAAAACAGTTGTACTTTGTTAGAGGCAACCTTCCCACACAGACATAGCTCCAGGTCTCATGATAGCCTCTAAGGGGCAGTGCTGAGCTGGTGAAACCCCACAATAGGGCTGAGATTATACTTTTGGTGGGTTCATTGTTATAAGAGTATAACAGAATATTCCAGACCCACTCCCCAAAGCACACGGACCAGGTTCCCAAGGTTCCAACAACAGATGCTGGCAGGGAGTGGTTTTGGGCAATGGGGCTTCCCCAAGTATGTGGGCAAGAAGGTGGCAGGCAAAGGGGCATCTAAAATTCTCTTTTTAAAAGCAAAAGAACAAACAGGTGCCATCACAGGCTTCACAGATTGGTCTTTTGGTCCAAAGGAACAAAACATAAGCCCACTGCTCACAGTTCCTAGCTAGAAGCTCACCATGAGTAGCTCTCTCTCAGCCGTACGCTTCAGGGCCCGGTACCGCTTCTCATCCGCAGAAGAGAGCTCCCCTGTCTCATCCTTCAGCTGCTGCAGCTTCTGCAGCTCTGGCATGCTGCAATCACACACCAGGTCAGTGGGCACGCAGGCGATCTGTACGTGCCAGCAGTATGTGCAAGGGCCCAGTGAGGAGCCCACAGGGTCAGCCTGACACCCACCTGTCCATGTTCCTGATTTGGTTATGCAGGGCCAAGAAGGACACTGGTGAGTCAATGGCCTCGCGACTCTTGGCACAGAGGCGCACAACTTTCAGCCCTGTCTGGTGGATCTTCTCTGTCAGTTGATCCACAGCTATGTTACTCGGAGCACAGACAAGTACAGGCCTGGAACAAGATGTGAACATCTCAGTTTTTGCCCAGAGAAATTCAGTGAATGTTAATGAGCCAAGACCATTGCTTTTAATAGGCAGTGCAGCCAGCTTTGGATCTAAGGCTCCAGGCTGGAACGACACATCCAGAAGGAGTTACAACCCCAGCAGTCAGAGTTTCTTGCTTCCCGCCCAGCCTTCAGAGTTCTGACTCACGAGAAGTAACACTCGTGACTGAATTCAGAATCCTCACTCTCCTGTCCATATAGACTATCTGGGACCTTCAGAGTGCTCAGAAGCACAAAAGCACAAGAGCCCACCACACACTGACCAGCACTATATTTAAAACGACAGCAGGTTTGGTTACTCCATAGGAATTGTGAAGGTCAGATCTAGTACAATCAGGGCAGAGGGCTGAGCTGCACAGGGTCACTGCCCGTTGCTCTTCTCACATTATCTGGGGCTGAGGACACAACTGCATCCAAAATCCTCAGCAGACAAAACTCCCCATTCCCACCACCCAACCCTCCATATCTCACCCACAGGCCATGCAGAGAGCCTACCCATTGCCTTGCCGAGCCAGGTGGTAAACAATAGTGGCCGACGTCACTGTCTTCCCTGTGCCCGGAGGGCCCTGGATCAGACTCAGAGGTCTCTGAAGTACAGTCTTCACGGCATAAACCTTCAAGTACAGGCACCAGCAGTTAGGAGCAGCAGTCACCCAGCAGCCCTCCCAACAGGCCATGCAGGGTGGCCCTGCGTGTCCCCATGGACCTGCAAGAACCTGAGAGTGGTTGAGGTCAGGGAGTCCTTGTGCTGTGAAGCGCTTCGGCAGCTGGCACTTGATGATCACATCCTCTACCTCATGACCAAGCAACTTGTGGTAGATGTAGCCTGACACAGAGGTCTCATCCACAGCAAATGTTTTTAGCGCACTCTGCATCCTGTAGGGAAAGCATGGGGTCAACAAAATGTAGCTGTGAACCACATCCTTGGTCATGGTGACAAGACAATTTACAGAGATATGGAAGGTGGCAGACAGTGACCCTAACAACAGCGGGTGTCTGCAACACATCAGACAGCAGCAGCAACCTGCAGGAGGGTAGACATACCTATCAAATGAGGTTGATTTCCACACAAAATCCACCTGGAAATTATGAGTCACCTCCACAGGTGCCCCCACACTGCTACGGAGTTCAATGGCAATCTCATCACCATAATCTGGGTGCTGAGTTAAGTTTGCTTTCTTGTCCAAAGTTGGGTTTCCCTCTCCTAGGGGACCTCAGCTGTCCCCTTGTGTTAAATAACATTTATTTGGCTACTTAGGAGAACCCTCCTCTGCACCACATGCTGAAAACATGCAGATCCAACGCACAATCAGAGAGATCAGAGTTCTCATTCACAACGTTTACTGTGAACCCGAGATACTTGCCACCGAGAGCCCATGCTCACTTGCTGGCGCAGGCTATGCATACACTGTGCATTCTCTGGTTCTCTCGTTCCCCTCCACCACAAGAACAGGTGAGGAGGGGCCAGCTTTTGGCCAAGGCACCTGTGGTAACACCACCATGGATGCCCTATTTGAGCAGAGGGGAAGCAACTACACCCACCATACCCAGCCAAAGTTAAGGGACTATGGTTTTCCTAAGGGGAACAGAGTTGTACCAACCAGTTCCTACTGCTCTGCACAGCTGTGCCCATCAAACCCATGACCCCACAACCACCTTTTCCCAGCCTGAATGGCCCAGCCCTCAGTACATGAAGGATACTATCGGGGACCTTGATGACGTGGCCGATCCCTTTCCAAAGGGGTGCAAGGTCCCCTTTGTACCGCAGACATATCTCATCCCCCTGCATGAGTCGCATGTCTTGCGGTGAAAAAGACAGCAAGAGAGTTAGTGTTTTTAACATATGTCGTGGCTACCACCATGGAGTTCAAATCAAGGGACACTTTACAAGGGTGAAACTAGGAATTTTATGCTACATATGGTCACAAATATTTTAAAACTTAAAATCACCTCTTAACCAAATTATGACTAAATCCTCATTACCAGAGTCAGTCTTGGGCAAAGTGAAGTAGGCGATTCTCTTCTTGTTAAGGCCCAGGTCCCACCTGACCGTGATGTTATCTTGAGTCTGAACACATGGAAAATAAAAGCCCGGTTAGCCTGCACACAGACATGGGCCTGGACACCATGTGTCTGGCTTGCCCTGAGGCTGTGAACCTCCAGAAAGGCTGTGCCAGTGGCTGCACACCGTGACTTCTGGGTGCAGAATGACACCCACAGCCTGAAACTCCATCAAAGGCACGTCTGGGAGAGAAGCAATCAGAAAGCCCCAGAACCCATGTAAGGTGACCCATCAGCAGACTGCAGCAAACAACAGGAGGGCCCCAACACCATGTTCACTCCAGAGAAGGCTTCTTCCTGGACTGTGGGCTGTGAGAATTGGCTGCAGGAAGGAGAGAAGAGAGGTTGACTGCCATGCAGTGGGGTTCCCATTCCGTGGGCACGTTCTTTGTAGTGACCTGGCACAAGGTCTAACTCTCGTAGCTGCAAGCAAAGCTGTAAACCAGACTGCAAGGGATTTTTGTTGGATTTTAAAATAAAACACTGAGGCTGGTGTTTACTCCGATGACTGGGGCACTGGCTCCTCATCACTCACAAGTGACCTCGGATCTGAGTTTCTATCCAGCTCTGCAGCCTAGAGAGGAAACACCCTCCCCACCTTAGGAGAGATGCTTTGTTAAAGGAGAACAAGAGACCTCGAGCCCTTGCACACACCACATCACCTGTGACTCTTTCAGTTTCTTATCATAGTCAGCCTCCAGCTTGACCAGGGGGCCAAAGATGTTCTGGTACTGGTAAGCATCTTCGTACCGCAGGAGGACGTGCTGCGGCTCCTCATCCACCCCCGGCTTCTCCAGGTCCTCCAAGGTGGCTGAAGGGTTTTCCTACAAGATGAGAAGAGCAAGTGCTTGCCCCATTTCCACCGACATGCAAATAAGCAGGAGTTCAGAAGGCATCCAAGGAACAGAGCACAAGTCCCACTCCTCAGAATGGGTCTGTGAAGATTTTAGGTAGAGAGGTACCTGAAGTTCACTTCAGGTAGTGAGTGGTGCCCATCCCACATGGAGCAAGGGCAATCCTGGTAACAGGAACTCCACGCTGCTATCCCCTTCCAGCCTGTGATGTGCCTGTGCCTCAGCTGCCACTCCTAACACCCCTAGTGAATATTCCTAGAGCCCAGGTGCACAGCCTGACACAGATCTACAACAAAGGGGTCTTTTGGATCTGGCTGCCTTCTCCAAGAATGTCCAGCAGCAAAGGACAGTGAAGGCCTCTTCCAGCCTGTGTGAAACCCACTGGCTTCTCTCTATGGCCCACAGCAGGAGAGCCCCATCTCCGATACCCTACTACCTCTGAGCTGAACCAATGTGGTCGTGCAGCTCTTCCCCTAGGGCTCTTAGGGTACTCTGCACTGGTAGACAGAATGGTACAATAAAGTACTTCAGCAATCTGAAAACTGAAATGGAGAGGTGCTAGGCTGGACAATGCTTGAAAAAAAAGGATCCTACTGCTGGGTGAACTAGGGAAGCCAAGCCATAAGAACCGCCAGTCTTAGTAATTTAGCGTGACTTCTCAAAATAAAAACTAAAAAGGGCTGGGGATGTAGCGCAGAGGTAAAGCTCTTGCTTAGCCTGTGCAAGGCCCTGGGTTCCATCCCTAGTACCTCAAGAAAATGATCCTATTTAAGATTTCTGGTTGAATGGGTGCTGAATTAAAATTTCTAATCCAGTTAGAACTAATTTTATCATAAAGTCCTAAACAGCCAGAACAAGAGAAGGATTTCCTTGAAGAAGCAGGGTGTGTGTGGGGAGAGGCGGGGGGGTGTATCATGAGTCTGCAGTCAGAGCAGGAACCTCATTATCTGGCTTCTACCCGTCACATCCACCTTTGCTGATGTTGGCTGACCTCCTCGCTACAGGACAGGACAGCTGCTCCCATGGTTTTAAGTAGCATCCAGACTTCCTGACTGCTCAGGACTGGGCCCTCCAGGTAAGTCTGCCAAGGTTGGTCCCCAAACTTCTCCTTCCCATCCCCTACCAAAAACTTGCCTAAACGGTAGCCTGTGCTGCACTCTGCTTCACACTAAGCTAGCCATACATGGGGGCTCACTGACCTCAACCACATCCAGCAAGAAAACAGATTCCAACAGTCAGAGCTCCCTTTCCCAGAGCTAGGCTCTCCTGGGTCAGGCAAGTCAGAGAAGGCTGCTGATGAGAGGTGGCCCTGAACATTGTGAGTTGCCCAACAGGAACCCCTGTGGCCTGCAGGTGCCCCCAAACCACTGTGGCTCATGCTTCCATTCCTTCCAGAATCTCAAGTGGTCTCATTTGATCAGGCTATTTCTCAAGACACTCCCTCCACCCTCCTGTCCAAACAGAAGCTGGCACTACAGGTCAGAGGGTTGGCTTTACACTCAGGCACTCACCTTCCAGAGCTCCTCTAGCTTGTTGATCTGCTGGGCCGTAATCTGCCGGGCCCGCAGCTGTTCCTGCTCAGAGGGGATCTTGACCAGCCAGGAAAGGAAGCATCGGTCCTGGATCAGGGGCTGCCACTGCGAGCTGTCCCAGTTGATGTCCTTGAGGCTGCTCTGGCTTGCACAGGGTTGCCTGCAGAAGCCCCGAAGGGCACAGAAGAGCCCACCTTTAAGACCAACCCCCCCCATGACCTTTCACCCAAAGAGGCATTTCCCTGCTGTCTACTATGTGATCACATTACCTTTAAATTGTTAGTAATAAATTGCATCTCCCTGCGCACTTGAGCTCTGAACTCTTAAAACGCAGAACAGACTTTGTTTTCACAGAATTGTTTTTACGATTTAACCAGAACACACCCCAAAAGAGTTACTCAACATTCCCAATTCTCTAACCAGCCCCAGCCCCCTGAAGTTCTCATACCCTGCCAGTACCACTAAAGCACAGTACCATTGGGTCAGAGCCCTGGCTGTGGTGGAGGGCCAACCACAGTGGCCCCTCACCTGCACAGCAGCACGACAACTGAGTCAGCCTTGGCGGGAATGAAGCCGAGGAGGAAGACATTGCGACAGCCGCAGTTGTAACACTCCAGAACTGTCTCCCCCAGGGGCCCGTCCTTGTGCAGAGTCACCTCTTTGCATTTTGCCCTCACGAGGTGATTTACAATGTGGCTGAAACCAGGAAATGATAAATAGTTAACACCCAAAGTTTGGCTTTTCATCACTTCCAATTTTCAGGCCCCTGTTAAAAGTTCCGGTACCGTTCATGGTCCATTAGCAGAGGCAGTCACACCTCATCCATCTGGTGTCCCCTGGGAGCAGCCCTCCCCTGATCTGGCTCCCACTGAGCACAAAAATCATCCTGACTTCAACCACTTTTAAGGAAAACTTCCTTAACACGCTTCACATAGTTCCTGCATTTTTTCCCTCCCCAGGTCCTGCATTCTTAAACCAAACTCATCAGGCCTAACTTAACCTACTGCTGGGGCAGAGGCTACTGTCAGGACAGTGGATGGGCCTCCAGGAGGCTCCACTGCTTCAGCCTCACTTCTGTCTTCTGCAGAAAGTCACTTCTCATAGCCCCTGTCACTACTTCCAGGAGCAATGGCCCCTATATTTGTTGCAAGTCAGGAAATGTGATAACTGAACATGTTAGAAACTAGAGTACAGTTTAAACAAAACACACACACACAAAAAAATCCCAAAACCTGAGTGGGGCTCAGGATAGCCCTCCCAGCTCACCTAACTGGTGGCCTGTGCTTCACTGGGCTCCATGCCAAGTCAGCCACATACAGAGACACACTGGCCTCATCTAATTGCAGGAGGCCTCCCCAGTGCGCCTGTGCACTGTTCTGCTTCAGGCTCTCCCGGGTCCCCACTGCTCTGAGCCTTCCTGCTGACCACTGTGGGCAGGTTATAAAGGGCTGAGCACACCAGCCAGCCTCCAGGTCTTCCTTCCTGTGCTCTCCATCATAAGCTTTAACTCAAATGACAACTTCTTACCCTCTCTAGCTGCCACCAAGCCCTTCAGGTTATCTTACCAACTTCATGCACTCTTGGCATCCCAGAAGTCCCCGACTCCCCCCTGGAGCAGCAACCACTGGACAGTTAACCAGAAGCAGTGATGTCCTGTAGCCTATCCTATGCCTACTTCACCCTATGGCATTCAAAGCTCCCTAAAAGCAAGTGGCTAACCCATCACTTCTGGCCCGGACTCGCACAGAACATGCAATGGTGGTTGGCTTGTTTTTTTCTTGGAGGCCCTTTGCTTGCTTCCCTGTTCTTGGCTGTGCTGACTGGAAGCAGGGATTGCCAGCTAAGAAAAGTTTTATTTAATTGCTTTTCCTGCATGAGAGGAACTCATGCCAATAGAGTAACACTTAAATTTTTTAAATTATTCACAATACTCTGAAAAATGGGACATGAATGTCTTGGTTAATCTGAAGACCTTTCCTTGCCATGCTCAGAAACCACGTTGTGAGTCACTAACTCAGAGATAACATGAGATCTGACCTTTCTGTCCACGGACCTGCTGCTGACATGAGAAGTCTAAGGACTCTGTGCAAATACGCTTGCCTACAAGCTTTCTCCTCAGAAAAAGACTCCACCACCTAGCTGGCACTGGGAGCGCTGCCTTCCCGGGTCTTTGCTCCATTTCTTGGCAGCAGTGGAGTGAGCCCTGGGCCATCCCCACTAGAATGGAGGCCCAGAGTGCAAAGATCTTAAGACTCTCCTGAAACTCAGCACCAGGAAGATGCTCATCTTATCCCAAACACAAAACAAGGGACCCAGTCACAGCTGCTGCTGATCAACAGCAGGAAGGGAAGCCCAGCGCTGACGGTCAAGTGAACTTAATTTAATCCGATGATTCAGGATCTGGCCCGAATTAGCCTCAGGACTGCTCAGATGAGCCAGGGCCAGAGAGAGCCTTCTCAGGAACCGGCTCCTCTGGATGCCCATGACTGCCCTGGGAACAGTCTCCCAATAAGGAAGACCAATAGGCATGCCAGCGGCTCATCTTGCAGAAAAAGAGAAATAAAAACTGGGAATGAGAATTAAGCCAACCCTACTTGCATAATAAAAAGAACCACAAAGAATAAATCAAGGGTAAATACATTAAGGCATTCACACACTACCATCTGTTTCAAGTTAAACCAGTCACAGAGGAGGAAAAAAACCAGGTTTGTTAGCGTGATTTTATATTGCGCTTTGCTTCAACATTTCCATAATTTACACACAAATCTGAGCACACCACTGATTAAAGACACATGCACGTTTGATTATCTACCTGCCAGAAGTATTTCCACGGCCGTTACAGAACCACTTCTTGCTGGTATTACAGTAAACCACGCAAGCAGGATCGTGTATTCCGCAGTAACTAAAAGAGTCCAAACATCAACAGTTAAAGCTGGAAGGGTGCTCTCTGGTTTTAATTTGGCAGGATGTAAAATTCCTTCCTCTTACAACATTTTTAAGTTTTTCATTAAGTACATATTCAAACCCAACCCAGTAACAAAGTCACTCAGGTTAACTGTAGGTTTCCCAAACCTGATATCACAGGGAAGAACCAGTGAGCCTTGGTCACTCTGGGATGGGGGAAGGGGCCACCCAGACCAGTTGCAGAGCCACTTCCAGGTGAGAAGAAAGGGACATACTCAAGGTTGTTCTAGACCCTCCTCTTTGTCCTGAAGTTTCAGGAATCCCAACTAGTGCAATGCTGTGGGCAGTGAGCTCCAGGCTCCGGCAGAGGGCACTGTGCTCCCAGGGAACTGGGCACAGGCCCTGAGGTGGAAGGCCTTCCTGGGTCTGGCCACAGATGGAAGCTCATACGTGGGGCACCTAGACGGACCTAGCCCTCTACTCTACCATGGCCTGGGTTTCCTGAAAATCAACACATCCAAAACACTGGCTCTTGCTGGATGTGGTGGTGCATGCCTGTAATCCCAGTGACTTGGCAGGCTGAGGCAGGAGGATCACAAGTTCAAGGCCAGCCTCAGCAACTTAGTAAGACTCTGTCTCAAAATTTAAAAAAAAAAAAAAAAAAAAAAAAAAAAATGGGGGAGTGGCTCAGTAATTAAGTGGGTTCAATCACCAGATCCTCAGTACCAAAAAAAAAAACAAAAAAAAAACCAAAAAAGAACCCCCAGAACACTGGCTCTCCACAGAGTTCCGCTTGTGTACAAAGTCAAGCATCAATTTCAAAACAGAATGCACTCAAGCTAGGAAGCCTTCCTTATCCTCACCTCTCCTAAGGGGAGCTGAGGAACACCCCCATCTCACACCATGGAAACAGCAGGAAGGGTGAGGACTGTGCAGCTTACTCGCCTGCAACTCGCAGGACAATTTTCCAACATCACTGTACACAGCAATAACACTACTATGTTCATAAAAACTTTGTAAATTATAACAGAGCCAAAATAAAGTGTCAGCCACCAACTGGGGACAAGAGCCACCCTCTGCCCAAGAGAGCTGACCTGCATGCAGCCAAAAAGGCTACAGCAGTGTGCCCCAGGGCCAGGCAGGTTGAACCTGGCCCAGGCCCACATGTGAACTGACTGGCCAGATGCACTGTACAGAATTATTTTCTCTCTCATGGTCTCAATTCCCTCATGTTTATGTGTGCGTAACAAAAGGCAAGATAAGTCCAAATATAAGGGATGGCCCTGCCCAAGATGAGAATTCCAAATTTGGTCAATATACAGGTCTATCCACTGACAAATCACTTCCAATTTTCCTGGAATCATGAGCTTCAGGGAGGCAGAACTTTTAAAAAGACTCCTGCAGGAAAATCGCTTCCTAACAGAGTCTTACTCCTCTGCCTACCCTTCAGTTCCAAAGCTCACCCACTGTGACAAGATCCTCCTGATAAGCAAGTGGGCAGGGACCAGAGGGACCTCAAGACCTAGAAGGCAATCAGGCCTTAGAAAGGGAACCCCCAACAGCTGGGTGGATTCAGGGTGTTAGAGGGTAGTGGGTCCGCCCACCTGCCCCGGTAATAGGAACTTATGAGCAACTTCCTTACTCCCAAGGACAGCATTAACAGTACTGCAGGCCACAATCACTGCACAAGGGCTCCCATGCCTGGGAGGTGAGCATCCCAGCCCCAAAATGGAGGCACCTGCCCGCTGAGTCCCAGTGCTGGCGCCCACCTGCAGGCATGGATGGGGAGGTCCTTTGTGTAATAGGTGTCTTCTTCATCTTCTTCAAAGTTCAACTCGGCCAAGAGCTGGCTGGTCTTAGCCACACTGTCGTCCACAGCCCCATTCTGCAGGATGCCCTCAGGTCCAACCTACAGCAGAATGGCAATGTCACCTAAGGGAGGCCACAGATGCCAGGACTTGGCCCCAGGCCCATGGCCTCTCCCAAAATAAGCAGTCACAGTGACTCTCCAGGGAGGCCCTGATTTGCTCTCTGCTGAGGCAGTACGGTTGTGCTGAACGGGTTTTCCACGTTATTCTTCCTTGTCAAACCTCCCAATAAAAGATGGCTCTGGTGCATCCACCTAACTCATTTCACTGCACACTCAGTCTGAACCCTGCCTGGCCTCAGAGCCATGTCCATGGCCCCACAACCAGGAGGCTGACGCTTGGTTCCCATCACTCATTACAAACAAACTCATTTTGGCCCATCCTGGGAACAGGTGCACCAGTTCCCAGGTGAGACCAGAAGGCCCGGAGTCCCATCACTGTAAAGGCTCTTCAAACAAGAGGAACACTGGCTGTGACGCCAGGAGATGCAGAAAAACTTCAACTACACCCACTGCCACCTCCCCTTTCCCACAAAGAGGCTTTGACTGTGAAGTAGAAAGGGAATGCTAATGCAATCCTTTTCATCCAGGACATAACTTTATACTTTTATTCATTATAGCAGCAAAAGACAACAGAGGACAATTTTAAGTAACTAACCCATGAACTACATAGGACATGGGCACTGAAGTCACACCATTTGAGACACACTGACTCAACGGGCAGAGCGAAGCGAGTTCCTAATGTGGCCCCCAGGAACCACCACCTCAAACCACAGGTCAGCAATCCCTGTCATCAGCCCCCAGGCCACTTAACCCCATGCAAGGCTGGATCAGACAGCAAGAGTCTCATTATACACATGAAAAACTGGTGGTACAAAATTCAGGGCTAGGGAAGACTGACTGGAACCTTCGGGGCAGGTGCCAGGTTTTTGTTCTCTAGAATGTGAGCAGACACCTCCCATTCCTAGAAGCCTCCAGCAGGCAAACAAGACAAATAAGAGCTAAGTGAGGAAGGGGCCTCATTCAGTACCTTCCCAAATTCCCTTCCTCAGCCACACCCCCTTCCCCAGTATTACCACCTCAGGAATATGTGATATCTGTCAGAATCCAAACCCAACACTGTGGTGGTACAGGCCATGCAGGAACCAAATAGGTACCTGGCCTGTCCACTACTACTCACCAGTCATTTATAAGAACTAAGGACAGAGATTCTCATGGGGGCAGGGATCACCCAGGGGACATTTTGGATGGTGCCAAGGTGCATCTGGATTTTTTTTTAGGAAAGTGCTGGGCACAAACTGCAAAACCATCTCACTGTCTGCCATCACTTAAATATTCTTCTTGAGAAAGACAACCACTGGATAAATTGCAAACTTTGTTATGTTTGGAAAAATATTTTATACAATCCAGTAATTCCATTCCATAGATTTTGAATTATTCTTTTGTATATACATATAGAGTGGAATGGCTGGATCACATGGTAATTCCAGGTTTGATTTTTTGAGGAACCATTATACTACTTGCTACAACATCTGCACCAGTTTACATTCTCACCAACAGTGCGCAAGGTTTCCAATTTCTTTACATCCTCACTAATAACTTTTTTCTTAGAAGCATCCAGATGGGTATGAGATGGTATCTCACTGTTGTTCTGACTTGCACTTCCCTAACAGTTAGTGATGCTGAGCATCTGTTCATGTGCTCGTTGACCATCATTATCTATTTTAGAGACAAGTATTGAATCAAGTCCTTCACCCTCCCCCTTCCCCTTCTTTGGTAGTACTGGGGCTTGAACCGAGGGGTGCTCTGCCACTGAGCTACATCCCTAGTCTTTTTTATTTTCAATTTTGAGATAGGGCCTTGGCTAAATTGGCCAGATTGGCCTTGAATTTGTAACCCTCCTACCTCAGTCCCTCGAGCTGCTGGGATCACAGATATGCACAATCAAGCTCAGCTCTCTCACCCATTTTTTAACTGCGTTGTTTGTTTTGCTGTTGTGTTCTGTTTGAAAAAAAATTTTTTAGTTGTAGATGGACACAATACTTTTATTTATTAATGTTTATGTAGTGCTGAGGATCGAACCAGTGCCTCACACACACTAGGCAGGTGCTCTACCACTGAGCTACAGCTACAGCCCCTTGTTTAAAATTTTGATAGCTGGTCATACCTTCTCCACGTAACAGTACTCCTGCCACTTATCAGTGTGGCTGTGCCTGGGCAACCATGGGCCTGATTTCTGAAGTGTGGGCTGGCAAGTGCTGGAGCCAGGCCTTGCCTCAGGGCAGGGAAGGAGGTGTTATGAAACATGCTACAGAGAGAGGGTTGAAAGCATAGTCTAGAATGGGCACCAGCCTGTGGCTGTCCGGCCACAAAAATTCAATGTGGTGTTTACATTTTCAAATGGTTGGATTAAATATCTAGTAACAGCCCCAAGGTTGCTCCTTGTCTCCCAGAGTCTAGAATATTTACTATCTAGTCCTTCAAGAAAATGTTTGCAAGCCAAGTGTGGTGGCACACACCTGTAATCCCAGCTTCTTGGAAGGTTGAGGCAGGATGATTGCGAATTTGATGTTAGCCTGGGTGACCTAGGGAGACCCTGCCTTAAAATAAAATAAAAAGGGCTGGGGGTTATAGCTCACATTAAAGAACTTGGCCAGCATGTGTGAGGCCCTGGGTTCCATCCTCAGTACAGCCAAAAAAAGAATGGGAGGGAGGAAGGGAAAAAATGTCCACTAACTTTTAGTCCTGACAAGCTCCTAAAATCCCTGACCAGGTTCCATAAGTGGCTTATTTTTTACAGTACTGGGGATAGAATCCAAAACTTCATGCATGCTAGGCAAATGCCCTTCCTCTGAGCTACATGTTTCAAATATTTTTACATATAAAGAAATATCCTGGGGCTGTGATAGTGGCTCAGTGGTAGAGCACTTGCCTAGCATGTGTGAGGCACTGGGTTTAATCCTCAGCACTACATAAAAATAAATAGATAAAATAAAGGCATTATGTTCATCTACAACTAAAAAAAACCAACAAAAAGGAAAAACAAAAAGGAAATATCCTTAGTGACCTGTGGATCTGGATGTTCCTGCATGCAGTGATATAGGAAACACCACCGGGGCACCCTTGTCCTGCCCACTCCTGCAGCATACAGCACCTCCCTCCCCTCTGCAGTAGGACACAGAGACAGGAGCCTGAGCAGAGTGTGGTAAGCCTGTTTCTGGCTGCACTGCACTTACCCCCATGCACAATAAGGAACAGGAAACCAAAGTCCCTCGCAGGAACCCTCAGGAGACAATGCAACACGGATGCAATATGAACACAAGGTAAGGTGGATGCTCCCTCATCCCACATGAAAGACTGGAGGCTGTAGGGAAGAGTCCAGATTCCCTGAGGCCCAGCAATCCCTGCAGCCAGCCAAGTTAGGGATTAAGGGTGTGTTCTTCCTGTGTATGTGTGTGTATCCACACGTGCACACTGGGTCCTGCTGCCACCTGGCAATGGTCTGGTGACAATACAAGCTGATTTCTATAGCTGTTGTTAGTTTCTCCCTCTGTTCTCACAAATTCAGCTAAACATTAATTTCAAAAATATATTTGGCCCTAGAAACTATCACTGAGGCCCAAAGTGCCTGGAACACAGGCAGGTGACACAATGGGTGAGGAAGAGGGTCACTGCCCTGCCACTCTGCTGAAAGTCTCCGAATTTGTCAAGCCCTCATTCCACTCGGGAGACTCAGGAGACTCAGGACCCCCCTGTAGCCCATCTCACTCCCCACCCTCTAGGCACTATGTGACTGGCCAGGAAGTCCAGAAAGTAGCCCCCATTTCCACTTCTGCTCCATACTCTAGGAGTTCCAGCTACCTGGCCCCATACAAGAACCCCTGGGCTGGGGTCCTTAAGTTCTTTAGTCCTGCTCCAGATGTGAACCCAATCACAACTAAATTCACATTCAAAGTTCACCTAAGAGCTGCTGTGCTAATGAAGGCCTGCAGGAATTTTTCTACCCAGAGTTAGTTACTTTAGAGATGCTACAGAACTCAGGCAGTTCATGAGTCAGGTAAGGTGGTGCATGTCTGTCAGGAGGCTGAGACAGGAGGATTGCAAGTTCCAGGCCAGTCTCATCAACTTAGCGAGATTCTGTCTCAAAATAAAAAAAAATTAGGGTGGGAGGGAAAAGCTGGGGATATAGCTCAGTGGTAAAGTGCCCCTGGATTAAATCCCCAGTACCTACCCCCAACATTGTTCATGGAGCATCACAAAAATCATGTCATTCCCACAGAGCAAAAGCTCAGAAATCAGTAAATTATACCATAATGTACTAGTATAAACTCTCAAACCAGACTTTTACTCCACACCTCATGCTGCTCAGTCTCTGCACTTACCAGTGCCCAGGCCCTTTGCGCTTTCTGCCCCTCAACACAGCATGGCTGGCCTGATGTTCCTCAAGGTCCTCCTCCCAGGCAGGTTTTCTGACCACACCTGGAGACTTAGTGGGGCCAGTTTCTGTCCCTGCTATTAGCACACCACCCAGAATGGAGTCTGCATCCCAGGAGGTTCCAATAGTGTTGGCTAAATGAATGTGTCTTCTTCAAAACATAAAAGCTGAGATGCAAAGTGATCATCTACTCTCCTAGCCAAGGGTTTAAACAAGAATATATGGGAAGTCGCCACCCTCCTCAGGGAGGCTGGTTTCAGAGAAGCCCTGACATTTCTCCTAGTTTTTTTTTTTTTTTTTTTTTTTTTCTGAAAAATTCCAAGCCTACAGAAACTGAGTAACTACATCCCCGTTGCCTGAATGCATGCTGTACCACATTCCACACACCTGTTCCATCCTTCTAACTACACACTCTTACATTTATCTTCCCAAACCTAGTCAAAGACCCCCAGAACCAGGGCTTTACACGCACACACACACACACACACACACACTCACACACCTTGTTTAGGAACTTGGTGTGGTTCTGACACTGTGGTCTCAATACACATAGTTGCATTTCCCAATGTCCTAATCATGTTGTTTTTTAAATCCAAGACCCAGTTAACAATTGATATGATCTGTGATATGTCTTTAGCCTCCTTTTATCTATTAGTTTGAACCACACAAATACACTGGAATTTGGCCATTTCTGACCTACAGAGAGGGTGACTTCACATAGTCCTGCCCAACAAGTGGTGGTTTCTGGGTCCTGCTTTCCATGTTCCTTCTTGACAAAAAAGAAGCCCCTCCCTCCTCTCCTTTACCACTGGGCACCTATGAGACCAAAGGATCCTTGATCTACCCAGGGTTCTGGAGCCTACCCTATGATTCATTCTTCCACATGGCCATACTAAAGTATCCCCAGATCACCTTAAGTTAACTGTGCCTGTCGAGCACTGGGATCAGCCACTCTGAGATGAATCCCACCTCACCTCTAGAAAGGAGACAGGGTGTGACAAGGAGACCCCGTCTAGAAGGTGGACACCTCACAGGATGACTCAGACTGGACCCCAGTTCAGTAGCATGAAAAGAAGGCAGAGGGGCTGCTCTGGAGAGTGGAACCTAGGAACAGAGATCATCTCAAGACTGGACCGCCACAGAATCCAAGGGAAGATGGTGGAGAATGGGAAGCCCCACATATTAGATGATCCTGGAAAACACACTGTTGAAACTGACAAAGTAGTGCAGTTATGAAGGAAAGATGCCCTTTTCTAATTCCAGAAATGCATTTTACACATAATAGGTCAAAAGAGTTGAATATCGCCAATTCAGAAGGCTTGATCTTAGAAGTAAGGGTGCAATGATGCTTGGGACTTCAGTGAAGAAAAAGAAAAGGGAGAGGAAAATCTTCCCAACGGTTAGATGGAAAGGGTACATAGGCTTCAGTGTTTTTATATGGAGAATAAGGCAGCAGGCTCTGTGGATCCAGTGCTCAAAAGGATGCAACAACTGCCAGAAGGTTAAGTACAGCTATAACCCAATGCCCTGGCCTCTACCCAGGATCGGGAGCCACCTCACTGGGCTGTTGTAGCCCATCCACTGTGCCCTGTAAGCACATGCTAATGCTTGAGAGAGGTGCCACCCCGGGTCAGGGCACGAACTACCCAGAGGCCAGCAGGCAGCCCAAATCACCTGAATGATGACATGCTGGCCTGGCAACAGTCAAAGGGATCCTGAAAAGCCCAACTCAGACATCCAGTTTCCAGGCTGCAATTTGACCAACACATATACAAAGACACAAGGACCTGTTGTCAGCCATGGGATCCTAGGACCCAGCAGCCCCCTACTTATGGAAAGAAGCCAAATTCTGCTCTCAAAAGAAAGCTTTCTGCTCAACAAGAGTTCAAGGCTGCCAGGAGGAATGGCATACTTCTGTAATCCCAGGTACGCCAGAGGCTGAGGCACAAAGATTGCAGGTTCAAAGCCAGCCTCAGCAATTTAGCAAAGCCCTAAGCAACTTAAGAGAAACCTGTCTCAAAATAAAAAATAAGTAAATAAAGCCAGGCGCCGTGGCACACACCTGTAATCCCAGCACTTGGGAGGCTGAGGCAGGAGGATTGTAAGTTCAAAGCCAGCCTCAGCAACTTATCAAGGCTCTAAGTAACTCAATGAGACCCTGTCTCTAAATAAAATACAAAACAGGGCTGGGGATGTGGCTCAGTGGTTGAGTGTCCCTGGGTTCAATCCCCAGTACCAAAAATAAATAAATAAATAAATAAATAAATAAATAAATAAATAGGGCTGCAGCTGGGTGCTATAGCATATGCCTATAATCCCAGTATCTCAGGAGGCTGAGGGAGGAGGATCAAGAGTTCAAAGCCAGCCTCAGTAAAAAGCGAGGCACTAAGCAACTCATTGAGACCCTGCCCCTAAATAAAATACAAAATAGGGGTGGGGGTGTGGCTCAATGGTAGAGTACGCCTAGGTTCAACCCCCTAGGTACAAAAAAAAAAAAAGCGGGGGGTGGGGCTGCAGATGTAGCTCAGTGGTAAAGCGCCCCTGGGTTCAATCCCCAGTTACCACCCCCAATCCCCCACCCACAAAAAAAATTCAAGGCTGTGAACTATATGAGAGCAGAGCTATAGCAGCACTGGGAACTGGCCCAGAGTCATCACCCTGGCTCCCTGGCCAGAACGGCCTCTTTGGCTCTGGGTTTCACAGAGCGTAGTCAAACATCATGGCCCCTCTCTGCCAATCTGGACAGTCCCAACAAAATGAGAGCATCCCACCAAGGTAAGAACCATAAAATTCCCCTGGTCTGAACCACTGATCTGATTATGGCACCTCCAGCCTCAGTACTCTCTGACCTGGGGAGCCCTCTAAGGGCAGCACCTCCCTGCCAAAGGGGAAACCTGCCTCATGGGGAGGCCACCGACCCAGATGAAACTATGAACAGGAGCCCAGGACTGCACCAAGAAGGGACACCTGGTACCCTGGTTAACCCCAGTCCCACACACTCACACGTGTATACACGTAACTTGTGCACACAGCCCTGACTGACCAGCCTCTTCTGTCTCAGCTACCCTTCCAGCTCCTCCATGTTTGTGAGACTGGCCAAACTGCCTGACCTCTTTGCCATAGTCCTTTCCCAGGCCCCCAAAGTCTAAGGGCCCTTCCTCTCAGTTTCCTTCACGGCTCCCTCAGCAGCTTGAGGCTTAGGATACCACCTGACTCCCTCAACCCAGCACACCAGCCTTGCAGCCCTGCTAGCCCCACACCCAACCGTCCTCCATGCCAAGGCCCGTGCACACTCCATGCCCACCTCCCCACCTGGTGAGCTCACCTTCTGAACAACTCCAGGACAACCACACACCTGCCCTCAGAGCAGAACACTCCCCTGTTCTAGGGCCCTCTCAGTTTCAGAGCTCACTCCCAGGGATCACACCTGAGCAGGGCAGCACATGCAGTGTTCTAACAAAAAATAGCAGTTGGCCAAGATCTTATTCTCTATCAGCTGGTGTCACTGCCCTTAGCCCTCCAAGCACAGCAGGCCAGGAAAAGGTAACCTGCAGGGGCCTGGAGTTCAGGGTCAGAAGGGAGAGGTCCGCTGGCAGCTGGATGGAGTATGAAAGTAAACACGAACAGATGCGCCAGGGCTCAAAGGCAGGTGCCCGCCCCTCAGGTGGGCACATCTCCTTCACATGTGACCAATGACCAATGAGCACAGATCTGATAAGGCAGTCAGACCATGAAACCATGCAGACACTGTAGCTGTGGAAGTGTGGCTATAGAGACCTGAAGGACAAAACAGAGGAGAAGGAAGGTGAGGTGGCATAAAGATAAATCAGTTGGTGAGCAACTTCGTAATGGTTGCACAACTCTGTAAATCAATGGCATAACGTTAACTTCTCCCCTAATCATTCTAAACGTGGGGGAAGAAATTAACTGGGAGAAAAAGGAGTTGTTCCACACATTCCCCACTAACTCTATGGTTGGCTCCTTGGGAAAGTCCTAAATGTTTGGAAATGAACCTGGTAAGTCAAGTAGGGGTGAAAAGTGCTGACCAAGCACCTGCCGAGCCTCCCCAGTGAGAAGCACCTTGTCTCCCACGCTTTCGTGGCCCACTGAATCACAACTACAACTGAGAGTTTACAAAGCCAAAAGGGACAAAGTCACCTGCACATTTTAAAACAAAACTCTTAAGAAACCTAGGACTAGGGGCTGGGGGCTCAGTTGGTAGAGTGCCTGCCTCACATGCAATCCCCATCACTGGAAGGAAGGAAGGAAGGAAGGAAGGAAAGAAAAGAAAAGAAAAGAAAAGAAAAGAAAAAAGAAAAGAAAAGAAAAGAAAAGAAAAGAAAAGAAAAGAAAAGAAAAGAAAGGAAAAGAACCCTAGGACTATGGGGAATGATCATAAGCTATGGGATCAGCAGGCAGAAAAGGGTCTATTCATTGACCTTGGGGACAAATTCAGACAGCCATCCAGGAACTCTGAAGGTAGTCAGGATCACAGTTTTGAACATGAGGCAACAACTTTTGTCCTAAGTATTCTGCCATGTGAAGAGGAAAAGAAAACCCTATTTTATGCCCTCAAGACTAGAACTAGAGAGGAAATGCAAGTGAAGAGCTTAGCAGGTGGGAAGGAAAGCGAGTTCCACTAGACCACAGGCCAGCTGGGAACTTTGGCTAGATGTTGTCCCTCATGCAACAGAGAAAGACGGTGTATTTTTTAAATATAAGTGGCTCCTGCACTTAAAAGTAAAATCTGAGTGTGGGATGATGGTTGAAGCTGAGGGTAAAAAGGGAGCACTTGACACAGGCCTAATCTGAAGATGAGGGAACAAGGTCCCCTCAAGCAGCACCTTCAGGGTTACCTGGAGCACCTGCTCCAAAACACTGTGCTTCTGTCTGAAAGGAATGCACCTTCCCACAAATCTTAATATTTCCAGGAAATTTAAGCTGAAGAAAAGTCAGCCAAGCCAACAGGCAGGCTTGTCCCCAACTGAATGTACATATTTTATCTTTTCACCTGTTGATGGTCATTTGGGGCTCTTTCCACTTAAGACCTCTCCATGAACAAAGCTGATATCAATTTCCAACCACCCTATATGGATAGACACCTCCATTTCTCTGCTGGGTGACAGGGAGGTGAGTGGGGAACCGTCCCACCAGAAGTGTATAAGAGTCTCAGACTGTACTTTTGGAAGGAAGGAAGGGAGGGAGGAAGGGAGGGAGGGAGGGAGGGCGGGCAAGCCAGTGGAACAACGGAAAGGACACATACTGGTATCTCTATGGGATTTTTCTTTTAACAGTCCCACTGAGGTAAAACTGACATACAATAAATGGCATATGTTCAAAGTGTATAATTTTAGAAACTGACATACACCAACATATGTAAACACTCACAAAACTGTCACTACAATCAACATAATGAACACAGCAACCACTCCCAAGTCTCCCAGTGCCCTTTGACATTACCCGTCCTTACCCTACCCTCTTTCCATCCTCCCCACCACTGGTCTGCTCTCACTGTAGATTAGATGGTACTTTCTAGAATTTCATATGAGTGAAATCACAGATGTACACTCTTGTCTGAACGCTTCTTCCACTCAAGAGTGATGATTCCGAGATGCATCATGTTGTTAGGTGCGTCAATAGCTCATTCCTCTTTATTACCGGGTAGTGTTTCCACCTCTTACATATTTACTATAATTCCACTGTTTGGAGGAAACCCAATATCACCCACAGTTGAGAGGAAATATTTCAATTGCACAGACCAAAAAGTTTCTTACCCCAGCTATCATGCAAACAACTCCTGGAATTACCTTTCAGTGTTCTTTGAGAAGTGGGGGAAGGGCCCAGGAAAGGATCGGATACTCAGAAAGAAAACTGTCCCTTTATCTTCTGGACATTTGGCAGAATGTGTGAGCACTCTTCATCCCTGGATCTCAGGGGCTTTGATAACCATCAAAATGAGAGTTATTTGAACAAGCTCCCAGTTCAACAGGAGTCATCCCTGCTGCTGCTCTCCACCCCTGACTGGGACTCATATTCCACTTTATGAAGAATTTAAGGTAAAATTCACTGTGCAAAACTGGCACAAGCAGAACTGCCATTAAGAGTGACAGCACAGTGGCAAGCAGTGTGAGTCCTCAAAAGGTTAGATGCAGAAGTACCACAGGACCAGTGAACTCACCAAAAATGCATCCACACAGAAACACCCCCATTCACAGCAGAACCATCCATAATAGCCAAAGGTAGAGACAGCCTCAATGGTCACCAACAGACAAATGGTTAAACAAAATGTAGTCTATCCATACAATGGAATATTACCCAATCATAATATTGAGTGAATAAATGAAGCATTAATTTATGCTGTAACATGAATGAACTTTGAAAACATACCAAATAAAAGAAGCCAGATACAAGGCAGGGGCTATAACACAGCAGTAGGGCACTCACCTTAGTATACTGGAGGCCCTGGGCTCTACTCTCAACACCAAGCAAAAAGAAAAACCATGAAGCCAGATATAAAACACCATATATTTTATGATCCAATTAATATGAAATGTCCAGATAAGGCAAATCTACAAGGACAGAAAGTTAAAAATAAATGGTTGCCTGCGATTAGGAGAGGGAGGATTGCAGGACTAAGGTATGAGACACAAATTTCTTTTGGGGATGATAAAATGTTCTGAAATTGATTTGGGTGATGGCTGCACAACTCTGAATACGCTCAAATTCACTGAACTGTAAATGTACAACAGGTGTATCGTAGGATATATGAATTCAATTCCAACATAGCTATGTCACAAGTGCCTGCCCTTGACAGCTGACAGCCACTCATCCAGTAGAAAAAAAAAATCAAAAAGCAGAAGAGAGGCTGAGACTTCTGGTGCCCATGGTGAATGGCTGATTACACAGTCACCTGATGAGAACGAGAAAATCTTCCCAAATGTTTTAGGCAGATGATGCCACCAAGCTGGCACAGGGGACAATCAACTTTCTCTTGCTTTCCAATTATATTTAGATTTTCCTGTCCCAAAATTCAGGTCCTCTGGTGATACAAACAGATAGCAGGTACTCCCCTTCATCAAATATGAATCCAAAATGAGGTTACAGGTGGGTGGGTCATCAAGTTTAATTAAAAGTAAGGAAAGACACACTCTTTGATGTCTTCAGAACTCCAATGAACTCAACTGCCAATGTGCACCTCTGATGGAGAATTTAATGGTCTGATTTTGTATAGTTCAGTGTTCCAGTGCAGGAAAAGTGAATCGATCACTTCAAATCAAAAAGGACACGCCCCATGTCTGACTGCCAACAGACCACAGCAGAACTCAAAGCTGTTGCAGGTTTGTTGTTTTATATTAGCTACAGTTATAAGGACTCCTAATAAAGATTACCTTTCACCCCTCTATGTCCTCCCCCCAGCTGCCCCACCGCTGTTTGCTGCTGGACCTCCTGGGCCTTCTAGACACATGGACACAATTTACAGACACAACTGTCTGGTCAATTTACACATGGATCCAGATTGCCCTTACATGTAAAAGGAATAAAAATGTACTCTGTACTCCACTCTGTTTTTACAGCTGAGAAAGCAGAGATCCACAAAGCAGGGAAACTACAAGGAGGTGGGGCTTACCCAGCTCAGCTCACTTCTCCATGCAAACTCACCCCTCTCCCTACCTCCCTTCACAAAATGTAAACAAAACTGAAAAAGAAAACAGAAAATCTATACATGCACACCTGTTCTTCCTGATGCCCAAGCCAGAAAGCTTTCTATTTTGAGGAATCTGGGGTTAGAATGAGTCAAGTGTTTTTGCCTCCTATTAGGGGACTAAAAGAACGCCCAAGTGGGTGGTCTACCCACAAGGGTGACTCAATCATTAGCACATAGCCCCCCCCAACCCAAGAACAGTCTGAGCTCACTCCAGGATGAGGTGGTTCCCCCAGACCTGGAGCACAACAATATGCCCAGGGACACCTGTGACAAATTGAGCCCTGTAACTCCTCCCTGGTGAAGAATGCAGGAAAATAAACCTGAGGGAGGTGCCAGGCACAAAGCAAGCAGTGGGTGAAAGCAATCTGAGATCCAGAGGGTGATAGCCACACTCTCCAGGACTCCAGCCCAAGACACCAATCACCCCCCAATCACAGGAAGTGTACACTTGATATTCTCACAACCCAAACCCCAATTTAAAACACCTAAGCGGTCTTCTCTCAACATCCACTTCATTAAAAATAAGTTTCCGACGTGGCACACTCCTTTATGTAAAATCCGCTCTCGCTGCCCATTGGAGAAACAAAACTCAAACCCAACTTTTCCAAGGCAGGGCCGTTGAGTTATGTAACAGGTCAGTTTCAGCAACAAGCAATGCAAAGAGGAAAAACAAAACGCAACCGGCCTCTTGAATAATCTCAAGAGGCAGCGAGTGTGTGGTTCTTCCACGCGAGTCACAGATCCTGTGTGTTCCGGGAGCCTCGACCCTCCGCTTGCCAGGGTCCCTGAACCCCGGGAAATTTAAACGCGGGCAGCACAGTGTGCCTGAATGGCGCGGCGGGAAATGCGGTGGGGGGCGGTCTTCTCAGACCGCTGCGACCAGACACAGGAACAGGGCGGCTGGGTCTGCCAAGGGAGACTCGCGAAGAACCCTCCCGACCTGGCCTGGGCAGGCCACGGTCCCAGCGCAAAGAACCTGGGTTATGCCAGGGGCAGACCGAGGACAGGTCATCCCAGACGCACCCGGAAGGGGACTAAGGGCAGGTCACCTAAGAGCTGATCTGAGCAAGAACCAGACGTAGCCGTACGGGGGAACAGATCGCGGAACAGGCAGGCGAGGGACACCGGCAGGTCAGCCCTAGTCTGGCTGCAGTGGAAGAAATGGGGCGCGTCAGCTGGGATCCGGCCGAAGTGGGGGACCCGCGACAGGTTACTCCAGCCCTGCCCGGTGTGACGGACACCAGGCAGACCAGGCCGGCCCGGCCTGAGCTGGGGACCCGGGACCGGTCAGGTCGGCCCGGCGGGAGTGGGGGAGCTGAGGCAGGTCCGGGACGCCGACGCCCGACCGGGCTTCCGGCGCCGCCATGTGCCGCTCACCTGCGCGTCGAGCTGTCCGGCCGCAGCGCCCGCGCCCGCGCCGCCCGGGCCTCCCGCGCCGCCTCCTCCGGGGCCGCCGGGGCCACCGGGGGGCGTCTGCGTCTGGCTGGGGAGGGTGAAGTCGGTGAACTCGAACTCGGAGCCCTGCGTGTCGGCGCCGAGCAGCTCAGCCTCCTCGGTGTCCAGGAAGGTGAGCGTCTGCGAGCTGGGCCCGTACGCCTCCACGCTCATGGTGCCGCCGGGTAGGGCCCTCAGGCCGGCTGCGCGGCGTACTTGAGCCCGCTGCCGCGCTGAGGCCTAGGCCGCAGGCTTCGGGTTGCCGCCGCCGCCCCCGCGCGCCCGGTTCGGACCGAATCGCCCGCCTTGAAGCAAGCTGGGCAGAGAGCCACGAGCGCCAAGCCGCCGCCGCAGCCGACTGCCTCAGAGCCGCCGCTCCCCTCAAAGCTGCCCGCCGCTCGGAGACCCCGGCAGGAACCGCCGCCACCGCCGCCACCGCCGTGCGCGTGCGCGAGCTCGACGCCGGCGCAGGTGCGCGTGCGCGAGCCCGACGCCAGCGCAAGCGCGCGCGCTCTGCTCAGACGCTGCCAACCGCGCCCCGACGCCGGAGCCGAGCGGGACGACGGGACGCGGGACGCGCACGCGCAAAGGGGAGGAGCTCCCAACCGCCGCGGCGGGGGCTGCTCCAGGACTTGGCCCCGCCCCAACCGGTGCTTAGTGACGCTCTGGCGGCTGGCGGTGCGGGTGGGGCGTTCTGAGCAAGTGATGCGTTGGGCTGGTTGAGCGCTGAGTGCCTTCCACAGGTGGTCCTGGGACGCCCAGCTGGGGAGGTTGGGGGGCAGTGCGCCCCCATCCCTCGGAGAAGCTTCTTTCCCAAATTTTATTTTTTAAATTTGTTCTTTTTAGATATACACGACTGTAGAGTGCATTTTGACATATGATACATACATGGAGTGGAACTTCTCATTCTTCTTGTACACGGTGTGGCGTTTCAGTGGTCGTGTATTCATATGTGAACATAGGACAGTTAGGTCCGATTAATTCCACTGCCTTTCCCATCCCCATTCCCCTTCCCTTCATCCGCCTTTGTCTGATCCAGTGAACCTCTGTTCTTCCCTCCCCCCTCCCCTTATTGTGAGTTAGCATCCGCACATCAGAGAGAACATTCGGCCTTAGTTTTTTGGGGATTGTCTTATTTCGCTTAGCATGATCATCTGGGAGAAGGTTCTTGAGCCTCAGTTTCTGCTCCTGAAATAGAGCTTACCTGGCACACAGTAGATGTTCAGTGTGCATTTGTTGAATAGATGAGCAGGGAGTGGGACGGTCTGAGCACTGAGCCCAGAACACCAAGATGGTGGTTGCTGCTACCCCTGGTGACCCTGAGACTTACTACCTTTTTTTTATTATTGCTATGATGATTATTCAGAGGTAGTATATAGTAAAGTGACTGGGCACGTATGCCTGGGATGAAATCCAGACTTGACCAGCTACTGGTTCTATGACCCTGTACAAGTGCCTTCATCTCTTTGAGCCTAGGGTTTCCTTGCCTGAGACTGGAAAATAATCACCGATAAGGTGGGATAAGGAACAAATGAGCTAATATTCACTCTTTTAATTATTACTTGTTTGAAAAGGTTCATTAAGGCCAGGGGTTTACCTTCTTCATTACAGGTCTTCCCCACAGGGAGAATAGTGCTACACAAAATAGGTGCTAAATTAAAGATTTTCAGATAATTTAAATCCAGGAGTCAGCTATTGGTTTGTGGGTCTTTATCTCCCAACTCCAGAACTCAACTTCCTCTTTTGCAAAGTGACTTGGAGAACTTACCCACTTCCCTTTCTGTCCCAAGATTCTGGAACTCTGTAAATACTTGGAGCCAGCCCACAGGACTCCTGACATATGCAGCTGAGTTAAAAGTTCCTAATCTTACCATGGTTCCTCATTTTCCCATTTTCCTATTTTTCATGACAGGAAAAGAGTCTTCATTTTCCTTCACATTTTAAAAAATATGTGTTGTAGATGAACACAATATCTATATTTTATATTTATTTTTATGTGGTGCTGAGGATCAAACCCAGTGCCTCACACGTGTTAGGCCAGTGCTCAACCACTGAGCCACAATCCCAACCTTTCCTTCACACCTTGAAGGGTTCCAATTGTGCACTAAACTATGGGAATACAGAATATGAACTCAGATCCCTTTCTCCAGAAAAACAGAGTTTAAGCAGAGCTTCTGACAACAAATCAGCAGATAGTATCAATGAAATCAAAGCCCTCTTAGTTAAAAAAGTAGTAGAAAAATATAAGATTAATACCTGTTGGGGTTCTAATTGCACAACTTCTCCCACTTTGACCCAGCAACTCCACTTGTAAGGATATTCATTTATTTTCTACATATACTGTCATTTACAGAATGACATTGTAAAGGCACTCTATAATATGAATATATATATGTATGTATGTATATATGTATGTGTATGTATATTTCAAACAAAAGTTAGTAATGGAAGAACTGAACAATAAATATGCATGAGAAATAGGAAAACAACATAAATAAATCCTCATCAGTAATTATATTAAATGAAAATGGATTAAACTCTCACTTAAAATGCAGAGATCATCAGAATGGGCTTTAAAACAATTATCCACCTGTATGTTATCTAAAAGACTCACTTTAGTTTCAAACACAATAGGTTAAAAGTAAATGGATGGAGGATCTGGGGCTGTAGCTCAGTGGTAGAGCACTTACCTCACAAGTGTGAGGCACTGGGTTCGATCCTCAGCACCACATAAAAATAAATAAAGATACTGTGTCCATCTACAACTAAAAAATATTTTAATAAAGTAAATGAATAGAAAAGATACTCTATTCAAATACTAATGCCAGAGAAAATAGATTTCAAAACTAAAATTGTTATTTGAGACAAAGAAAAGCATTATAGCCAGTCACAGTGGCACATGCCTATGATCCCAGCAGCTCAAGAGGCTGAAGCAGGAGGATCGAGAGTTCAAAGCCAGCCTCAGCAACTTAGCGAGGCCCTAAGCAACTCAGTGAGACCCTGTCTCTAAATAAAATATAAAATAGGGCTGGGGATGTGGCTCAGTGGCCAAGTGCCCTTGAGTTCAATCCCCAGTTCCAAAAAAAAAAAAAAAAAAGAAGACCATTATATAATGACCAGAGTTTCAGTCTATCAGGAAGATACTATTATAAACATATGTGCACCTAACAACAGAGCCTCAAGATATATGAAGGAAAAAGTGAGAATTGAAAGGAGACATAAAGGACAATAATTTTAAGAGACTTCAGTACTTCACTTTCTTTTTCTTCTTCTCCTCCTGCTCACCCCACCCTTGTCCTGGGTGTTGAACCCAGGGACAATCTACC
Source organism: Glaucomys volans (assembly GCA_020662805.1). Lineage (NCBI taxonomy): Eukaryota > Metazoa > Chordata > Mammalia > Rodentia > Sciuridae > Glaucomys > Glaucomys volans. Next base: position 258,240 of record JAJEJO010049193.1, read on the forward strand.
ACTGAGCCACACCTCCCCACAACTCTTTAATTTTTATTCTGAGAAAGGGTCTCCCCAAGCTGCCCAGACTAGTCTCAAACTTGTCATCTTTCTTCCCCAGGCTTCTAAATTGCTGTGATTACAAGCATGTGTCACCACACCCAGCTTCAGCAAATTTGTTTTGGGGGATACCAGGGATTGAACTCAGGGGCATCTGACCACTGAACCACATCCCCAGCCCTATTTTGTATTTTATTTATTTATTTTTATTATTATTATTTTATCTTTTTTGCAGTGCTGGGGATTGACCCAGGGCTTTGTGCTTGCAAGGCAAGCACTTTACCAACTGAGCTATATCCCCAGGCCCCTATTTTGTATTTCATTTATAGACAGGGTCTCACCAAGTTGCTTAGGGCCTCAATTTTGCTGAGACTGGCTTTGAACTCACAATCCTCCTGCCTCAGCCTCCAGAGTAACTGAGATTACAGGCATGTGCCACTGTGCCCAGCAGCCTCAGTAAATTTTAAAAGCTTGAAATCCTAGTAAATATATTATCTGACCACAAAGGCATGAAATTAGTAATCAATAACAAACATTGTAGAAAATTCATATATGTGTAGTAAACAACATACTCCTAAATGTCAAAAGAATTAAAGAAAAAGATTGCAAAGGAAATGAGAAAGCGCTTTGAAAATAAAAGCAAACCATACCAAAATTTATGGTATGCAGCAAAAGAAGTTTTTAGAGGGAAATGTATAGTTGTAAACGCCTACCTTGAAACAGAAGAGCTGGATGCATTGGCACATGCCTGTAATTCTAGAATCGCAAGTTTGAGGCCAGCACGGGCAACTTAGCAAGACCTGTCTCAAAAGAAAATAAATAAACAAATAAAAAGGGCTGGCAGGGCTGGGGATATAGCTCATTTGGTAGAGTGCCTGCCTCACAAGCACAAGGCCCTGGGTTCAAACCCCAGCACCACAAAAAAAAAAAAAAAAAAAAAAAAAGATTTGGCTTTAGGATTTCTTTCTAAAATGTTACAGAACCCTAAAAACCAAGAAATGGTTAATCCATTTACAAAGATCATTGTTGTCTATGATTTTTGAGAAAACCTGCATTGCCTTCCACTTGGCACCTATGGTTTTTAAAAATTTTTTATTTTTTTCTATTTAGTTGTACATAACAATAGAATGCATTTATACATTTTGATAGATCATACATAAATGGAGTGTAATCTCTCATTTTTCTGATTATACTTATTGCAGGATCACATCAGTCATGCACAGACTCATGTTCTTGATAAATTACAGATGAAAAATTCCCAGAAAAATACTGTAAAATAAAATTTAGCATCATATAAAAATATAAAACTATGACCAATTGGGATTTATTCCAGGAATGTAAAGTTGGTTCAGAATATCAAAAATCAAGCAACATAACAAATCATGTTAACAAAATAAAGGGGGGAAATGATTATCCCAATAGACCTAGAAAAAGAATTTGACACAAGTCCCAACATCTTGTCATGATAAATGAGAAACAAATAGTAAGGCACTGCTCAGCCTGATAAAAGGCACGTGTGAAAATCCCGCTGCTGGTTAGGGCAGAGTACTCACCAGCATGTAGGAGGCCCTGGGTTCCCTCCCCCCAGCACCACAGAAAGACAAGCAAACCAACCAACCAACCCACGGCTGGTGTCATACTTAATGATTGAAGACTGAAACCTGTTTCCTAAGATCAAGAGCAAATGAAGGATATCACTCTTGCTATTTCTATTCAGCATTGTGTTAGTGGTTCTAGCCAGAACATTTGAAGAAAAGAAAAGAAAGGAAAGAAGAAAGAAAAGAAAAAGGAGGGAAAGACAGAAGGAGGGTCACGCCTGTAATCCCAGCGGCTCAGGAGGCTGAGGCAGGAGGATCACGAGTTCAAGCCCAGCCTCAGCAACTTAGCGAGGCCCTAAGCAACTCAGTGAGACCCTGTCTCTAAATAAAATACAAAATAGGGCTGGGGAGGTGGTTCATGGTCAAGTGCCCCCCTGAGTTCAATCTTTGGTACCCTCCCCCCGAAAAAAACCTAAGGAGTACACACAGACAAAAAAATTAGAGCTAGTAAAGAGTTCAGCAAAAACTGTAGGATGCAAGATCAACATACAAAAGTTCTGTACGCTGGTATTTCTATACACTGCAATGAAAATCTTAAAATGAAATTAAAAAGTGATTCCATTTACAATAATTGTAACAAGAGCAAAGTGCTTAGGAATAAGTTCAAAAATATGTAAGATTAGTATGTCAAAAATTAAAAAACATTTTTGAAGTAAATTAAAGAAGACTTAAATAAATGGGAAGATCTCTAGTATTCCTAGATTGGAGAATATAATTTTGTTAAGTTGGCAATACTATTCCCAATTTGATCCACAGATTCAATTCCATCCCTACCAATAATTCCTACTGTCTTTTTGTGTGTGTGTCAGAAAAGGACAACTTGTTCCTAAAATTCACATGGAAATGCAAAAGACCCTGAATACCCAAGTTATTTATCTATTTATTTGGTACTGGTGATTGAACTCAGGGACACCTTAATTCCTGAATTCTCTTCTCGATTTATTTTTAATTTGAGACAAGGCCTCACTAAGATGCTGAGGCTAGCCTTGAATTCGCAATCCTCTGCCTCAGCCTCCTGACTCTGGGCATGTAATCCTGTAATCCTGGCACTACCCAAGAAATCTTTAAGAAGAAGGACAAATATCACGCTCCCTAACTTTATCACCTACTGCAAAGCTACGGAAACCAACAAAGTGTGGTACTGACATGAGGATAGACGTATTGACCAATGGGAAAGAACTATGAGCCCACAATAAAAACCTACCACTAATGGTCAATCTATTTTTGCCAAGAGTTTGTGATGGTTAATTTTATATGTCAATTTAGTTATACCTTAATACCCAAAGATCTGGTCACACATCATTCTAGATGTTTCTGTGAAGTTATTTATTTTTTTTATGAGACTCATATTGAGGTCAGTAGACATGGAGAAAAACAAATTACTCTGTGAATGGGACTCATCCAATCAATTGAAAGCTTTAATACAAAGACATTGACTTCTCCAAACAAGGAGGAATTCTGCCAGCAGACTGCCTTTGGACTTGAACAGCGACTCTTCCCTGGGCCTCTACCTGTTGGCCTGCTACCCTGCACATTTGGGATGTGCCAAGCCTCCATAGTCATGTGAGCCAACTCCTTCAAACCTCCCTCCACCCGGTCTCCTTATGGGGTGTGTGTGTGTACATATCCTGGTTCTATTTCTAGAGAACCCTGACTGATAGATTTGGGTACTGAAAGTGGTTCTAGAGGAACAGAATCTTAAGTAATGAGTCTTCTGAATTAGGGTTTACAGAATTGGTTCTCTTTTTTTTTTCTTTTTTTCTTTTTTTTTTTTTTTGGTACTTGGGAACTCAGGGGCACTCGACCCTGAGCCACATCCCCAGCCCTATTTTGTATTTTATTTAGAGACAGGGTCTCACAGGATTACAGGTGTGCGCCTCCACGCTTGGTTGGAATTGGTTCTCTAGTCTGATTACATTTCAAGATACTATTGACTGTACTTAAAGCAATTTTAAAAAGTCACTGATAGTTCATGGCAATAGAAAAGTGCAGCTATCACCATTAGATACTCTTAATAAATTCCTATAAGGAGCAAGGTCACAGGTTACCTCGTATATGCTACTTTTGAGTATTCCTGTCCAAGTAATGAGATGATGAAATTGTTGCTCCTAATGTTACAGGACAAAGTAAAGATTATAAGAATGAGCTCGGGGATTCCAATTCCCAGCTCAATTACCAGATAGATAACCTAAAAATTTATATTTCTGCCTTGAAAAATACCCTTATTTCTTTTAGTTACTGAGCTGAGATTGCTGAAAATCAAACCCAGAATCTCATTCTGCTAGCAACTAAATTACCATGCAAACCAAACTCCAAAGTTTACAAGGTGTCTACTATTAAAGTGAGGGCATTAATTGGGAAGAAACGGGCTCCTCGAAATTGGAATTGGGACACAGAGAAAGGCTGATGAAGCGGGATAAAAGGGAGGCATCCAGTCCCTAAATTTTGCCTCCCCCCCCCTTTTTTTTTGGTACCTGGAATTGAACTCAGGGACACTTAACCACTGAGCCACATTCCCAGCTCTTTTTTTTATACTTTATTTTGAGACAGGGTCTCACTAAATTGCTCAGGGCCTCACCCAGTTACTGAATCTGGCTTTGAACTCGCAATCCTTCTGCCTCAGCCTCCGGAGTCGCTGAGATTACAGGCCTGCACCACCACACAGGCAAGCATCCCTAAATTCTGATGAGTCCTCTGTGCCAGTAAAAGCAAACTCTCCACCCACACCTGAGGGGGTTAACCTCACATTGCCAACTAAACTGTGATGGTGGCCTCAGAGGCATTGTCATTCAAGGTTCCTCCAAACCCCTCCCCCACCCCTCTTTGCTTTGGACCTATAACCAGACATTAGTCCCAGCAGGTGCCTAAAGGTGCAACTCCAAGTAGGGCCAGGAGGAGGTTTGCTGCACTCCAAAAGGACCACTCTATTTTTTTCTAATTTATAAAAACAAACATCTCAGGAATATGTGTGAGAATGGATACCAAGAGTGTGGGAGGGGGCTGGGGCTCAGTAGCAGAGCACTTGCCTGGCATGTGTGAGGCACTGGGTTCGATTCTCAGCACCGCATATAAATAAATAAAATAAAATCCAACCTGGGCGCAGTGGCGCACACCTGTCATCCCAGCACTTGGGAGGCTGACGCAGGAGGATCGCGAGTTCAAAGCCAGCCTCAGCAATTTAGCGAGGCCCTAAGCAACTCAGTGAGACCCTGCCTCTAAATTGAAATACAAAATAGGGCTGGGGATGTGGCTCAGTGGTGGAGTGATCCTGGGTTCAATCGCCAGTACCAAAAAAAAAATAAAATAAAATAAAATAAAATAAAATAAAATCCATTGACAACTAAAAATATATTAAAAAAAAGAGTGTGGGATGATGGTGGAAAGGACATAAAGTTGGATCAGGCAGAATGTCCTGACATGGGCCATCAGCAGAGATTTCTCCTTTAATGTTGGAGCTCGGGAGCTAGCAAGCCCTTCACCAGTTTGTTTAGTTGGTTGGATGAAACACTGACCAGAGGTGGCCCGCCGTGTGCCAATTGCAAATGCCAGACTCGCCTGGTTTTACTGTAAAGGGAGAGATCCAAGGCTCGCCCACACTGGGAAGGCCGGAGGACACACCTTTCACCGCTGTGTGGGAACTGAATGCGAGGGAAGCCTGTTTCTTTGAAGAGCCGTGTGATTGCTCTTTGTCTGAAGGAGGCCAGACCAATACAGTGGAAACTGCAAATTAAATGCAATGGTGGTACTTGGGTCCCCACTGGCATTGCAGGAGCCCAGTGGCAGCCACCAAAGGCAAGGTAATTGTAGTTACCATGATGGACAGCAGAGTCAAGCAGCAACTGGCCCGGGGAGGTGGCTCAGTCATGGAGCACTTGCTTAACACACTCAAAGCCCTGGGTTCGTTTTTATAAAAATAAGAAAGAAGCAGCAGCAGCAATCAGAATGGTCTGATTCACTCAGACCTATGGCGTTCCTAGACGTGAAATAGAGAGGAAACCCATTGAATTCTTAGTTGAACTGTAAAAACAGAAGAGTGCTAGGTCAAGGCAACAAGAGTCTATCCTGAATTATAAGAACGAAGAGCCAGGGCTTGTCCCCAAATTCCCAGACCTGAGGTGATTTACAGACCCAGAACCCCTTGAAGAGAGTGGAGGTTGGGTCCCCTTGAGGAAGGGCCCGGGGACACTGCCAAAAATTGATACTATTCATTTTTCTATCAGATTTTTTTTTCTTTCTTTTTTTTTTTTTTTTTTTTTTTTTGAGCCAGGGATTGAACTCAGGGACACTTGGCCACTGAGCCACATCCCCAGCCCTATTTTGTATTTTATTTAGAGACAGGGTCTCACTGAGTTGCTTAGGGCCTCACTAAGTTGCTGAGGCTGGCTTTGAACTCTTGATCCTCCTGACTCAGCCTCCCAAGTCGCTTGGATTACAGGCGTGCGCCACCACACCCGGCTTTCTCTCAGATTTCTTACCAGGGTTAACTGTGCATTGAGGAAAAGGAATACTGAGACCATCTGGGAACTGCCGGGCACTGGCTCTGAACTGACATCAATCCCAGGAGATCCCCAGCATCACTGAGGTCTCCCAGTAAGAGTAGGAGCTTCTGGAGGTCAGGTGACGGATGAATTTTAGCTCACGTCTGTTTCACAGGGGTGCAGTACGTCCCCAAGCCCATCCTGAGGTTACTTCCCCAGAAGTAACCAGAATGCGTAACTGGAGATATTCGATAGATCCCTGACCTGTGGAGTGAGCGAGGGCTGTTATGTGACTGTGACGGGGGCCAAGTCCAAGCCACTAAAACTCTCTACCCAGGAAAATTGCAATCCAAGAGCAATGCCATGTTGCTGGAGGGACTGCAAAGAGAAGTGCCACATCGCAGACTGAAAAGGTAAGAGCAGTGGTTCAGGGTAAGCTTAGATTGGTGGCAGCTGCCCCTCAGCTGTTCTACCAGTCACAGTTTCACTGCTTAAGCCAAGTAACATGCCCCCCCCCCCCCCGGGGACCTGATATGCACCTCTTGATCTGGCAAATGCTCTTTTCCTCTGTCCCTGTTAGTAAAGACCACCTGAAGCAGTTTGCTTTCATCTGACATAGCCAGCAATACACCTTCACTGTCCTACCTCGATGGAGTGCCAGCTCTCCAGCCCTATGTCACAATTAGTTCTCAGGGATCCTCTCTCCTTTCCCTTCCACAGGGATCACTGAGGTCCATTACATGGTGACATTGTGTAGATTGGACTGAATGATTAAGAAGTAGAGCTGGGCACAGTGGTGCACACCTGTAATCCCAGTGGCTCAGGAGGCTGAGGCAAGAGGATCGTGAGTTCAAAGCCAGCCTCAGCAACTTAGCGAGGCCCTAAGCAACTCAGTGAGACCCTGTCTCTAAATAAAATGCAAAATAGGGCTGGGGATGTGGCTCAGTGGCCGAGTGTCCCTGAGTTCAATCCCTGGTTCTAAAAATAAATAAAATAAAATAAAATAAAATAAAAAAAAAAATAAAATAGGGCTGGGGGTGTGGCTCAGAGGTCGAGTGCCCCTGGGTTCAATCCTGTGTATCTCCCCCACAAAAAAAGAAATGGATGCTACTCTTGACATTGGTAAGACACAGGCCAGAGGATGGGAAATAACTCTGACAAAACTTCAGAGGCCCCCTACCTCAGTGAAATTTCTGGAGCTCCTGCAGTCTGGGGTATGTCAAGATATCCCTTCTGAGATGAGAAAAAGTTGTTGCCTCTGCCCCCTCCTACCACCTAGACGAGAGGGGCAGTGCCCAGGGGACCTCTTTGGGTTTTGGAGACAATATATTCTTAATTGGGTGTGTTACTCTGACCTACTTACCAAGTCACCAAAAAATTGACTAGCTATGAGTGGGACCCTGAACTCGAGAAGGCTCCACCCAGGTTAGCTGTGTGAGCCGCCCTGCCAGCGGGGCCAGGGGTCCAGCAGATCCAATGGAGCTTGAGGTACACATGGCAAAAAAGAATGCTGTTTAGAAATTTTTCAGACCCATTTATTTATTTATTTATTTAAAAGTGTTTTTTTAGACGTTGATGGACCTTTATTTTATTCATTTATTTATATGTGGTGCTGAGAATTGAAGCCAGTGCTTCACACATGCTAGGCACATGCTCTGCCACTGAGTCACAACCCCAGCCCCATTCAGATCCCTATTTAGAGACAGGGTCTCACTGAGTTGCTTAGGACCTCACTAAGTTGCTGAGGCTGGCTTTGAACTCGCGATCCTCCTGACTCAGCCTCCCAAGTCGCTTGGGTTACAGGCGTGCGCCACCACACCCGGCCCATTCAGATCCCTTTAAGTGAATCCCATTGCAGGCCCGGGAACTGGGGGCAAAGCCCGCTGTCCCCTGTGGTAACATCTCTGCTTTGAGGAAATGGCTCCTCTCCTGCCACTGGACCTTAGTTGAGACTGGATGCTTAGCCACGGGACACCGAGTCAGCATGCCACCTGAACTGTCCATCATGAACTGAGTGTCTTATGACTCACTAACCCGCAGATCTGGGATACCCGACAGCACGCCGTCATCAGTGAACGTGGCCCGTGCCCTTGGCTCTCTGTGTCTGCGTGTTCCGCATCTGCAGATCCAACCCACCAGGAATCAGAAAGATTTTTTTATGGAACATTGCCTCTGTACTGCATATGTAGATTTTTCTCGTTATTATTCCCTAAACAATATAATATAACAACGATTAACACAGCATTTACACTGTATTTGTTTTGGGAATTATAAATTACTTAGAAATGATTTAAAGTCTTCAGGAGGATGCATATAGGTTCAATGCAAAAACTATGTAATTTTATGTAAGAAACTTGAGCGTTCACAAAGATTGGTACCCATGGGGGAGCGTCCTGGAACGCTGTGGATACGGAGGGTGAGTGTACCTGATGGGTCTAAGGAAACCTGAAGACATAAGTACATCACGTGAAGTGACCCAAACACTCCTGGTCCCCGTCCCAGCTACGCTGCCTTCTCTCCCCAGCCAGCAACGTGGCCTGCTGGGAGATCCATACGATCAGTTGACAGAGGAACAGAACTGGCCTGGTTCACAGATGGTTCTGCATGACAGGCAGGCACCACCCAAAAGCAGACAGCTGCAGAGCACGGCCCTTTCTGGGACATCCCTAAAGGACAGTGGTGATGGGAGATCCTCCCAGTGGGAAGGACTCCGGGCGGTGCACCTGGTTCTGACTTTTTTTAGACGGAGAAATGGCCAGATGTGTAACTAAACACTGATTCATATGGGCCACGGCCGTTGGTTTGGCTGGAGCATCAGGGGTTTGGAAAGAACAGAACTGGAAAACTGGTGACCAGATTTGGGGATGAGAAATGCAGATAGATTTCTCCGAAGGCGGGGAACGTGAAGATATTGGTGTCCCACGTGGATGCCCACCCAAGGTGACCTCTGCAGAGGAGGATCTTCATAATCAAGTCACTAAGCTAACTTGCTCTGTGGACAGCGCCAACCTCTTTCCCAGCCACCCCTCTCGTTGTCCCACAGGCACATAAACAAAGTGGCTGTGGTGGAAGGGGTGGAGGTGATGTCTGGGCTCAGCAACGTTGACTTCCCTTCACTGAGGCTGGCCTGGCTCTGGCCATCGTCAAGAGCCCAATTCTCCAGCAGCAGGACGCCCTGAGATGGTACCGTTCCCCAAGGTGATCAGCCAGTGACCTGGTGGCAGGTTGATTGTGTTGGATCACTTCTGTCATGGAAGCAGCAACGCTTTACCCGAATGGAACAGATGCTGGTCTAGGGATGGATTGCCTTCCCTGCATGCAATGCTTCTGCCAGCACTACCACCCCTTGGCTTGCAGAGTGCCTCGTCCACCGTGTGGTCCTGCAGAGCTTTTCAGGGTTAGGTTACGGGATACTGTGTTGGTCAGCTTTCTGTCACTGTAACAAAATGCCCAAGATAATCAGCTTCTAAAAAGAAAGTCTTATTTAGGTCCATGTTGTGGTCAGTTGGTGTGATGAGGCAGCACACCATGGTGGGGAGCATATGGCAAAGGGACCCATTCACTTCATAGCTGGGACATGAAAGAAAGACAAGAACAAGACCAGGGCCCCCAATTCCTTTCAAGGGCACACCCTCAATGACTTAAAGCCTCCCACTAGGTGCCCCCTCCGCAGTGCCATGAGCTAGAGTCCAGTACTTCAACACGTGGGCCCTTTGGGGACCTTTATCTGAAGCCTGGCTGATACCAAGAAGATTAATCATCCCCTAAGAACTCCAGCTCCTCTTCTGGGGAATGTGTCGGGGCCTTTTTGGTATGATTCAGGACAGCTGTGTTATTTTGCATGGAAGTATGACATTGTCATTGTCTTTATTTGGGGTAATTTTAAGAATGGTATAAGAATACATGTATGAGTGAGGACCGTTAATTTTATAAGTCACCTTGGCTGGACCATGGTATCCAGAGATATGGAATTTGAGCAAACATGTTAGATGTTTCTGTGAAAGGTTTTTATTTGTTAGTTTTATCTTGTTTGGGGACAAAACACAAAGGATCAAACCCAGGGTCCTTCATCACAATGTTACATCCCCAGCCCTCTTTATTTTGTTTTTTGTTTTTTGGTTGTTTTTTTTTTGAACCGGGGATTGAACTCAGGGACACTCGACCACTAAGCCACATCCCCAGCCCTATTTTTATTTTATTTAGAGACAGGGTCTCACTGAGTTGCTTAGGGCCTCGCTAAGTTGCTGAGGCTGGCTTTGAACTCGCGATCCTCCTGTCTCAGCCTCCCGAGTCGCTGGGATTACAGGCATGCGCCACCGCACCCAGCTTTGTTTTGTATTTTGAGGCAGGGTCTCACTGAGTCTCCAGGACTGGCCTTGAACTTGTGATGCTCCTACCTCAGCTAACCAAATCACTGGAATTACAGACATGAGCCAGCATGCCCCGTAACCACCCGTCCAGTGCTAGGGACTGGATGAAGGGCCGTGTGCACGCGGGCGCATGCTCTACTGCTGAGCTATAGCCCCAGCCCTGGGAGGTATTTTTCACATGAGATGAACACTTAAATCACCCACTTTGAGTTGGGCAGGTGCCTCTATATCGTGGTGGACCTCATCCAATCAACTGAAGGCCTGAGTAGCAGAACACTAGCTTCCCCCAGGAAGAAGCAATCTGCTGTCAGACTGCCTTTGAATTTGAACTGCAAGTCTTTTCTGAGTTTCCAGCCTCCCAGCCTCCCAGCCTCCCCTGACGATTGGGACTCGCCAAGCCTCCACAATCATATGAGACAATTCTATAAAATAAATCTCCTCCCTGTCTTGCTCTATCTTCACACCACACACACACACACACAGAGAGAGAGAGAGAGAGAGAGAGAGAGAGAGAGAGAGAGATCTGGATATGGACAAGCAAAAGAATGAATCTGGAGACACCATGGTACACACCCACAGAAAGAGGCTGTGTGTGGACATGGAGAGGAGGTGGTCATCTAATCCCAGGAGAGGGACCTCAGAATGTAACCACACCCATGGACACCCTGATCTGGGACCTCTGGCCCCTAGAACTGTGGACCCCTTCCTCACACCATATACAAAAATCAGCTCAAAATGAATCAAATATCTGACTGAGTGAATTAAAATCATAAAACCCTTAAAAGAAAACATGGAGGCTGATCTTCATGACTTCAGATTAGGCAATAGCTTCATAGATAAAACACAAGTACAAGCAGCCAAAGAAAAAATAGATATATTATCTAATATGACATAAAAATTTAAAGTTTGTGTGTCAAGGGCACCATCAGAAAAATGAAAAGACAACTCACAGAATGGGGAAAACAGTTGCAAACTATGAACCTGGAAAGGGACTGATATCCATAATATGAAAAGAACTCAAAGCTTAATATTAAAAAGACAATTAAAACTTAGAAGGGCAAGGGATTTGAATACATACTTTTCCCCAAAAGTTATATGAATGGCCCATAAATATTTGAAAAGATGCTGAACATCACTACCATTAGGAAGAAGTAAATCAAAGTCACAACAAGGTGGAGAATGGTGGCCCAGGCCTGTAAACCCTGTGACTTGGGAGGCTGAGGCGGGAGGATCACAAGTTCAAGGCCAACCTGGGCAACATTGCAAGACCCTGCCTCAAAATAAACAGAAAAAAAGGGCAGTGGGTGTAGCTCAGTGGTAGAGCACCCCTGGGTTCAATCCCAGCACCACAGAAACCAAACCCACAGTGAGATGACACCTATCAGGGTGGCTATAATAAAATTTTTAAAAAGAATAAGAAGAAAATAACAAACGTCGGTGAGGATGCAGAGAAAGTAGAAGACAGTGAGGTGCTGGTGGGACTGTAAAGTGGTGCGCCAGCTCGAGGAAAGAGCACAGCAGTTCCTCAGAAAGCTCAGCACAGTGGTATTAAATGTCCCCAAAGGCCAGGTGTGGAAGGCTCGATGCAGCCTGTAGTGCTACTGGGAGTGGGTAGAATTGCTAAATCATACAGAAATTCTGTGCATTGGTCAGCTTTCCATCACTGTGACAAAATACCTGAGCATAGGGTTTTATGTTTCCTTAATAAAGAAAAAGGTTTACTTTGGCTCATGATTCTAGGTTTCAGCCCAGGGCCACTCAGCCCTGTTGCTGGGATCTGTGGCACCACAGCACCTTATAGCAGGAGCACATGGTGGAAGAGGCTGCTCACCTATGGCTGCCAGGAAGCAAATCAGGGAGAGAAAAGGGCCAGACTCCCAATATCCCCTTAGAGGGCACCCTCACGCCCTCGCGCTGGGCCCACCTCCTGAAGGTTCCAGTACCTCCTAGTAGCACCCTGCCCAAGAGCCACTTGGAAGTAGATCCGGAAGCCCCCAGAGCTTCTGCAGCTCCCGCTCTGGCCAGCCTCTCCCACACCTTCACTAAGAGCCCCTGGTTCAGATCCCCCACGTCGAGTGGCTGCTGAAGTCCTGACCCGCAGCCTGGGGAGAAGGCGAGCCTGCAGACAACCCCTGACTTAGGGTGGCCGACTTACTATTTGTGTCTTTATGATGTGCAAAAGCCACATGCGTTCAATAGAAACCATGCTTGGAATCTGGGAATTGGACCTTTCCTTGGCCAGGGATGTGTGGTCCCATCCTCTGTGGCGATGCCGGGAAGCAGCGGTGAGCACAGCTCCCAGTCAGCCCTGTGACCATGGGGGGCACGACACTCTGGTGTGCACATGGCTAAGTCACCATGCTGAGCAGGGAAGGAGGGGTCCATGCAGTTTTTGATAAGATGTTTTCAGTTTGCAAAGAATTTGCACTTTAGATCAATTTTGCCCCTGTGGCATGGAGACCTGGTAGCCAGGATTCCGCACTGATTCCTTTTTTCTTTTTCTTTTTATTTTGATACCAGGGATTAACTCAGGGGCACTTAACCACTGAGCCACATCCCCAGCCCTATTTTGTATTTTATTTAGAGACAGGGTCTCACTGAGTTGCTTAGGGCCTCGCTAAGTTGCTGAGGCTGGCTTTGAACTCGAGATCCTCCTGCCTCAGCCTCCTGAGCTGCTGGGATTACAGGCGTGCGCCACCGCACCCAGCAGCCCTTTTTACTGACGCATGCCACTCCATCTGATGAGGCCCCTTCCCATCAAAGCTCTACCACCACCCATGAGCACCAAGCTGGGGAGCTGACTTTCAGCACATGGGCCTTCGGGGGACAGTCAAGATTTAATCCACAGCTTGAGGGAGTGCACATGTCAGCTGTCTGACTGGAGGACTGTGTCAATCTTGTCTGCTGCTCTCTGTCCAAGGCCTGGCACAATGCTGGGCAAACAGCAGGTGCTCAGCAGGCTGGGGTGTGGCTCAGTGGCAGAGCGCTCACCTAGCACGTGTGGGGCACTGGGATCAAGCCTCAGAACCACGTGAAAATAAAGAAAGGTATTGTGTAAAATCATTTTAAAAAACAGTAGGTGCTCAATAAATGTTTTGATGGATGACTCCATGTTATGCTTGGGGAGAACAAGGAAGGGGTTCTAGTCCCCCTGTTGCCAAACTCTGTAGATTGAAGGGACAGCTAGGACAGTCACATGTTGCCCAAGTCATCTCCGGCTCAGTTTTCTTTCCGCAAAATTAAGATTCATGGGCATCTTCACACTTGGGGCCTTGGGCGACTATTGGGGGTCCCCTAGAGAAACAGAGATGATAGCGTATGTGTAAAGAAGGAGATGGAGGACTGAGGTGTCGCTCAGTGACAGAGCACCGTCCGCCCGTGGAGGCTCTGGATTCTGTCTCAGCAGCACGAGATAGAGAAACACACACACACACACACACACACACACACACACACGAATAAGAGATCGAGATCCAGAAGGAGATGCTAAGACAGCAGCTCACGGGATCGGGGAGGCTGAGAAGTCCCGCAGTCTGCCGACCGGAAGCTGGAACACCAGGAAAGCCGGCGGGTGACGCTGAAGGCTCGATGCATCTGTGGGTTCCAGATCTGTGCATTCAGCGCATCGAGATCACAACTGTCTTTCAAAACGGCATCTGTACTGAATCCTAGAGCTTGTCCCTGTCAGCACGAGTCCCTGAACGAGGCAGCGTAACAGCTAATGACACAGCACCTAGATTGTGTTAGCTGTCACACCTGATGATACCCAGGGAGAGATGATCTGCAGTCTGCAGGCGCGTGTGGGCAGGTTCCCGGCAACGCCACTCCATTCTGCAGGGGGAACCTCAGCATCCATGGGTATCGGCATCCGTGAGGGGGTCCTGGACACAGCACCCTGCAAATGCCGAGGGACGAGTCCAGTTGTCCCTTTTTATGCTGGTACCACACTGTCTGGATTGCTGAGGCTTTAGGCTAATTCTGGAAATGGAGAAATCTGAACTCTCCAACTTCCTTCTTCTTTCCAGTGCTGGGAATGGAATCCGGGGCTTCATGGATGCCAAGGTGGGTGGTCTACCCTGAGCTGTACCCCCAGCCCAAATTTTGTTCTTTTAAAGTTTATTTTCTGGGGGTGAAAGGTCTGTTCAAGACCTCTGCCTTCTTTGGATTGGGTTGTCTTTTTAGTTTTGAGTTGTGAGAGTTCTTTTTGTATACTGGATACAAGTCCTCTGTCAGTGTGGGATTTTTAAATGTCTTCGCTCATTCTCTGGGGTTTCTTTTTCACTTTCTTGATGGAATAATACTCAACACAAATGCTTTCAACACGGATGACGTCTCATTTATCTGTTCTTTCCTTGGGCGCCTGTGCACTGTTACCATATCCAAGTAATCACTGCCTAATCCAGGGTCATGGAGATTCATTCCCTAGTACACAGTACTAGTTCCCTGCACACAGTAGGGATCAATTTAATTGTTTCTCAGTTGTGCCAGCACGTCTGTTGATAAGACCTTTTTTCACACTGCATGATCTTGGTGCCTTTGTCAAATGCTTTTTTACTTAAAAAAAAAAAAATTGATGGTGGGGATTGAATGTAGGAGCTCACCCTGTGTTAGTCAGCTCTCCATCACTGTGATAAAATACCTGGGGAAAACAGCTTAAATGAGACAAAGGTTATTTTGGCTCACAGTTTTAGAGGTTTCAGTCTGTGGCTGGTTGGCTCCATTGCTTTGGGTCCGTGGTGAGGCAGCACATCATGGCAGGAGCATGTGGTGGAGCAAAGTTTCTCACCTCATGGGAGCTGGAAACAGTGCCAGGAAGGGGCCAGTGTTCCTTCAGGGGCACTCCCCCAAGGACCTAACTTCCTCCCACTAGGCCCCGCCCCTCAAACGGTCCACCTCCTCCGATACCACCACAGACTGGCGCCACGCCTCTAGCGTGGACCTTCGGAGGAGGAATCTGAGATCCAAACTGTAACAAGCGCTCTACCACTGGGCTACACAGCCAGCCCTCAGAAGCCTTTCTAAATACAAGTAAAATTTGGGACATAAGTTTAGCAAAAAAAATATTATTCGTTTATCTGGAATTATCAAATTTACCTGGGCATCCTGTTTGACATTTGCTGAATCCAGCGACTCTATACTGGCATCTAGTGGGTAGAGGCCAGGGCTGCGCTGGTCATCCTGCAGGGCAGGCATGGTCCTTACTCAGACTCAGTCGTTGGCCTGAACGTAAATGTCAATGTCCCAGTTGAATAATATCGAAAATACTCAATAATCATAAACGAGATTCAGGAAAAAGTTTCCTCTGTTCAGAACATATGCAGATGTTCTGTCGTTCCCTCAGCGACATAGGATGACAGTTATTTACACAGCGTTTGCTCTGTATTAGGTATTATATGTTGTCTAGAGATTATTTAAAGTATACGGGCAGGTGTGCACAGGTTCTATGCAAACTTGCAGAATTTTATAGGTGAGACTTGAGCCTCTGCAGAGATTAGATGAGTTTTTTGTTTGTTTGTTTGTTTGTTTTTGTGGCACTGAGGATTGAACCTGCTGGGCAAGCTCTGCCACTGCCCTGTCTCTGAGGAGCTGAGGATGTGAGAGGGGTCCTGGGCCCACACCCCAAGGGAGGCTATATTTTTATGACCCTTCATTGAGTTGCTGGGAGGACCTGTGCGTATTTGATATTAGAAGGGCCTTATGCTACTTGTAGTCTTGGGGATCTGCTATGGTTTGGATCGACTTCAGTGTGAACCCCAAGGGTTCATGTATGAGAAGCCTGGTCCTCAGTGTGGCAGTGTGGACGTGGGGCCTGGCAGGACAGCATTAGGTCAGAAGGGGTTCTTCCTGGAAAGGATCAAGTACTTCTTGTGCAAACTTGGTTTGTTCTTGCCAGAGTGGATTGTTATAAAAGAGCATGCCTGGACCCTCCTGAGGTCTCTACCTTCCTGTCTGGCCATCTCATTCTTTCTCCTTCTCTACTTGTGGTCCTACCCTGATGCCATCTGCCAACCTCACCAGAGGCCAAACAGATGAGGCCTGACTGTGGATTTTCAATCTCCACAATTGTGAGCTAAATAGTCACTTTTCTATATAAACCACCCGGCCTCAGGCATTTTGTTGAAGCAATGAAAAATGGGTGGAGATAGAGATGCACTCTTTTTCATGTGATGATTCATTTTCTAAACTATGATCAATCGCATGACTGCTCATCCCTTCGGCACATTTTTTTTTTCAATTGTAGGAATTGAATCTCAGAGGTTGAGAACCCCTGGGTTCAACTCCAGTACCAAAAAATAATATAAAGAAGGGACCCAGAGATACTTGCTTGCCTGTGTCCATACAAGTGTTACTCACAAGTTAAAAGGTGAAAGAACCTGAGGGTCTGAGTATTTGGGTCCCCCCAAATTCCTACATTGAAATTACAACCCTGAAGGTTCTGGTATTTGGTGGGTGAAGTCCTCACTAGTGGAGTCAGTGCCCTGAGAAGAGATCACACAGAGTCAGCTAGCCCCTTCTGTCACGTGAGGTCACAGAAAGCGCCACCTGCAAGTGAGAAAGGGGATCCCCCCACCCCTAACCTGCCAGCACCTTGACCTGAGACTCCCCAGCCTCAGAACTGTGAGCAGTGAGTTTCTGCGGTGCTTGAAGCCACCCAGTCTGTGCCGTTCTGTGACAGCACCCAGAGGGACCTGGTCACAACCCACATGTCCACGTGCTGATGACCGGACACACGAAATGTGCTCCCTCCCCACAGAGGAACATTACTCAGCCGTAAAAAGGAAGGAAGCGCTGGCAGGACGGTGTGGATGAAGCTGGAGAGCGCCTTGCTGAGCGAGAGAAGCCAATCGGAAAAGCCCCGGCCAATGGCTTCCAGTGACCAGAGCGGAAAGGTCCTCAGAGATAGAGAGCCCATCCGGGGTCGCCAGGGGCTGGCGGAGGGCAACGGGCAGTTAATGCCTTATTAAGGGGCACAAGATTTCGTTTTGGGGTGATGGAAATCTTGGGAAGGGGATAATAATGATATCCCTGATATCATTATCGATGATATTGACTGAGCGCCACCAAATCACACAGTTAAAACGGGTAGCAGGGCACGGGGGCGCACACCTGTGGGCCCAGCAACATGGGAGGCTGAGGCAGGAGGATTGCAAGTTCAAGGTCAGCCTCAAGTTCAAGATTCTGTTTCAGAACAGAATGTTTCTTGAACAGCCTGTTTCTTGAACAGCCTTGCAAGTTCAAGATTCTGTTTCAAAATAAAAAATAAAAAGGGCTGGAGATGTGGCTCAATGGTGAGGTGCTCCTGGGTTCAGTCCTTGGTACCAAAAAAAAAAAAAAGGGCCAAAATGGCAATTCATATGTTATGTATATTTTACCACAATAAAAGTTTCTAAAATCCAATTAAAAAGAAAAATACAACCCATGGCTTTGTTCTAGTCACAGAAGGCCGATGGAAGCAGATCTGGATTCCCTTGCCTGCGCAGTCATCTGCTTGCTGTGTGATCTCTCTCAAATGTCTTGGTGTCTCTGTGCCCATTTGTTATATGTGATGGGTGTAGGGCTACACTGGTGCCTGGCTGCCACCGTGGAGCACCAGCTGTTTATAAATGTTTGGGCATCTTTGCTTGGGCTACATTTTAAAAGCAAGCATTTCAGACCAGGCTGAAGTTCCCTTGGGCCTCCACTTCAGGCCTCTCCCTCTCCAAGCTCCGGCTGGATTCCAGGTAGAAGGAGGCCAACCCCAAGCCCGCCCCTCTCAGTGACCTAATCCAACCTGGACACATCCCAGAGGCATGCGCGTCTTGAATTCGCAGCCCTGTCCCACATCCTGGCTATTCTGGACATTTCCTGGCCCCTCCTGGAGCTGCATGCCAGCCTCCCCAGGCCAGGAAAACAGAATTTTTCTCTTGTACCAAGAGAGGTCCCTCGAGGGTAAGCAGCAGCCCTGGCGGCAGCAGGGAAATTCCACAGCCTCGAGAAAAAGACACTCCGCCTCCAAGGCCGCCTCTCTCATCCGTCCCCGGGGTCCCCCAGAGAGGGCCCTCACGGCACCGCCCGTGCTGCCATGGGGCCGGCCTGGGTAGACCCGGGGGGCTCTGTGGGCTGTCCCCAGCCCTGGGGGTTCCTGGGTCCCGTCCTCTGCAGCTCCTGTTCTTGCTTCAAAGCAGCCCCTTGTGGGACATGGGTGCCTGGCCAGGGCCTGGGCGCACCCAGGCGCGCTGGGTGTATGCGTGTGCGCACGCGTTTCAAGCCGTCCCCTCCTCTCCTCTCTGTGATCGGCCTCTTTGAAGATGACCTTGGGTCTCAGGAAGCCTCAAGCAGGGGAAGCCAGTGCCCACCTCAACGCTGAAACCACAGGTTGCTTTTTTGGGGATGTTCTGGGGTGCCAGGAAGGTGGGTTTCGGCTTGACCTCAAAGCCCCTGGTTCCTGCAGGAGCTCAAGGCTGCTATTGAGGGCGGCGGGCGTCGCCGGCATCCCTGGCAGGGCCTCGGGTCCCCCCCAGGCTGTGGCCTGGGATGTATTCTGTGGAATTTCACCGCGGCTGTTTTACAAGGTGCAAGTGAAAGGAGCGGAATAACACCTCCCCCTGGGGCCCAGGTCCCCGCTCTGCACACGCTGAGGTGGGCATCCCGTCCCCAGGTCACAGGCCGATGGCCGCGTGGCCTCCTGCCGCTGGCATCTGGTCGGGAGACGGACAAGAGGCCCAGTCGTTAGAAATAAGTGGAAATGAGCCAGCTATGCCCGTGTTAGAGGGTCACAAAGTGATCAAAGGGACGCTGGGCCAGATCACACCACGAGGTGGCCTCACTGCAGACTGAACAGAGGAGCCTTGGCAGGTGGGTCCCCGGGGCCTCATGTGGTGGCGGTGTCGGGTGGCGTGGTCCAGCCGCGGTGGAGACACTCCCCCAGATGGAACCAAACACGAGGTGCCGTGGGACCCCACACGGGGCGTGGAGCCCGAATCTGACCACAGGACTCAGCTCCCCCCACGGTGCCCATGGGTGCGGACGGCCACCAAGAGACAGGCGGACAGCAGAATCATTCCCAGCGACAGAACGTCACCGCACCGTGTCTGAACCTCGAAGACACGACGCTGAGCCACAGAAGCCACCCCAGGGCCACGCCATGCGGGGTCCCCTGGACAGAAAAGGTCCAGAACAGGCGGGAATGCGGAGGGCAGCTCGGGCTGCGGGCCGGGCAGGGGCGCGAGGACCTAGGCAGCAGTGACGGCGCACAGCCCTGTCGTGTCTGGACACCACTGAGCTGTTTGCTTCGAAATAGTTAAGGTGATGAATTTTATTCACTTTTTATAAAAAATTTTATGATTTTTTTGCTGTAGGGATTGAACCCAGGTGCGCTAACCACTGAGCCACATCCCCAGCCCTATTTTGTATTTTATTTAGAGACAGGGTCTCACTGAGTTGCTTAGGGCCTCGCTGTTGCTGAGGCTGGCTTTGAACACACGATCCTTCTGCCTCGGCCTCCCGAGCTGCTGGGATGACAGGCGTGCGCCACCCAGTTTTTTTAGTAAGTTGCTTTGATACCAACCAAGAACCTCAATGAGCTACCCCTCTGCACCCAGTGGGTCAGCACAAATTCTGGGGGAGACCACACAGCACCGAGGAGCCTGCCCCGGCTGGGGGTGGGCATGTTTTGGAGGTCACGTCAGAGCCAGCTGCTCCTCCCACTCAAGAGGAACAGGCACTGCCGCAGTGGTCTGGATATGGTTCATCCCCCTGAAGATCTGTCCGCGGAAGCCTGGTCCCTGGTGGACTGGAATTGAGAGGTGGTGGGACCTTGAGGACGAGGAGCAGAGCAGGAGGCCAGAAGGTCGTGGCCCTGTGGGATTAGGCTAGGTCAGTTGCCTGGAGAGGGGGCTGTTACAAATCAAATTTCTCCCTGGAGTTTTGTCCTCTTCCATGTATGTCTATTCTTCTCTCACACACATTCCCGCCCTGTGATAACACCCACTCTAACACAGCATGAGGACTTTACCTGGTACTTCCACCCAATTTTGAACTTCCTAGCCTCCAGAACTGTGAACTAGAGAAACCTTTTCACTTTATAACCTACCAAGCCTCAGGTGTTTTATTATAGCAACACAAAATGGACTAAGATACATGCCTTAAGATATGCCCAAGAGAAACTGCTAGAAATGTTCAATGGTGTCCATAGCAGGACAAAGTTGTATACTACCTGAATGATGAGTTGAAGTGGTAGAATAGTATACAGCCATTAAAAGTGTGTATGAGAAGGATGGGCAGCATATGACCACAACTTAGAAATAGCATCACCATGTAAAAAAGAGTAAGTCCTCCAAGATCATACAAACAGCATGATGTCTTTTATTCATTCATTCATTCATTCATTCATTCATTCATTCATTCATGTTTTAGCAATATTGGGTATTGAATCCAGGGGTGCTCAACCACTGAACTACATCTATAGCCCCTTTTATTTTTCATTTACTTCTGGTTAGGTCAGGGTCTAACTAAGTTGAGACAGGGTCTTGCTAGGTTGCTGAGGCTGGCCTTGAACTTGTGGGTCTCCTTCCTCAGCCTCCTGAGTTGTGGGTGATAGGTTGCACGACCGTGCCTGGCCAGCATGACAGTTTTTTAATACTAAGTATGCAGATGTTCCAGTGGTTCATAGAAGCACCACAGATACAGAGAAAGAAAGAGAAAGGATGAGCAGAGCCCTGGAGTGAAGGGTTCCTGGTGGCGGCGGCTGCGACAGGTCACCACAACCCGGGGGTCTGAACACCATAGCCATTTATTCTCTCACGGTTCTGGAGGTCAGAAATCCAAAATCAAGCGGTCTGCAGTGTGGTTCCTTCACGGGCCACGAGAATCTGTTCCCAACCTCTCTCCTCTGCTGGTCGGTGGCTGTCTTCTCTATGCGTGGTGTCTGTCTGTCTCCAATTTTTACTTTGTGGGTGTGTGTGCAGCACGGGGCGGACCCCAGGGCATGCTAAACCCTCACCCTCTTATGAGGATGGTAGCCGTGTTGAGTAGGGCCTGCCCTCCATCCAGGGTGGCTACATCTCAACATCCTTACCTTATACCTGCAATCCCGGCTACCTGGGGGGCTGAGGCAGGAGGATCACGAGTTCAAGGCCAGCCTGGCCCTGGTGATGGTTAGTTTTAACTTGTCAACTTGACTGGGCTAAGGGATGCCCAGATAGCTGGTAAAGCATTATTCGGTGCCCCAAAGACAGAGTGTGAACTGCCCCTAACACTCGATTTGGGAAAATAGACTGGAAGTAAAGATGCACACGCCATTCGACTAGAGGTTCTTGCATTCCAGAATTTGCTCCAATAAATTCACGCAAGTATCTAAAAAGTGAGATACTAGGAGTTCCATGGCAGCTCAGAAGAGCCTGGGGGCTACTTGTCTGTGAGAAGAGCCTGGTGAGGTCAGAGCCAGGCTACTTAGATGGACTATAATGCAACTTTTTTCGGTGGTTTTTTTTTTTTTTTTGAGTGAAGGTCTCACTATATTATCCAGATTGGCCACGAACTTGTGGACTCGTGATCCTTCTGTCTCAGCCTCCCAAATAGCTGGGACTCTAGGTATGCACCACTGCACATGGCCATTTGCAATTTTAAAAGGTTAAACATAGAGCTCCCATACAACCCAGGAATTGCACTCCTAGACTCAAAGACTTGAAAGCGGGAGTTTAAATGAGGTTTTTTTTTTTTGCGGGGGCGGGGGGGGGGGGGGGGGACGGACTGGGGATTGAACCCAGGGGCACTCAACCCCTGGGCCACATATCCAGCCCTTTTTTGTATTTTATTTAGGGTTTACTGAGTTGCTTAGGGCCTCTAAGTTGCTGAGGCTGGCTTTGACTTGAGATCCTCCTGCCTCAGCCTCCTGAGCTGCTGGGATTATAGGTGTGGGCCACTTAAATGAATCCTTATACAGGACTGTCCATAGCAAACCTATTTGCCACAGGTGGAAACAATCCAAATGCTCATCAGCAGATGAATGGATAAACAAAATCTGGTCCATCCACACAGTGGAATATTACTCAGCCGTTAAAAGGAACAGAGCACCAATGCAGGCTGTAATGTGGACAAACCTCAAAACATGATGTGGAGTGGTAGAAGCCAGACACAAAAGGCCACACGTGTGTGACTCCATTCATGTGAAATGCCCAGAATGAGAACATCCATAGAGAAAGAATGCAGATCAGTGGTTGCCAGGAGCTGGGGAGGGAAGTTGGGAGTGACTGCTGTTGGGGACGGGTCTCCTTCTGGGATGGTGAACATGTTCTGGAAGGAGACAGGTGAGGGTTGCACATTAGGTCATTTTGTCGTTCTTTGGAGAGAAGAAGCGCATGCTCTTTGAATCTCCGCTCCATTGGAAGACGGACGGCTGGCTTCCGCCTGCGCATGGGTTGGTCCCCTGCTTTCTTGGCTTGCCCCGCCTCAGGCAGGTCACTCCCCTCCCGGGCTCCTTTCAACCTTGTGCTATGAGGGTGATTTTGAACATCCCCTTCCACCGTCTCGCAAACTCCCCAGGGGCGAAGGTCGGTCCTGCTCGCCCCCTGGGTCCCCAGCACCAACCCGGAGGTGCGCACCCCACAGAGGCCAAGCTGATGTCCGTGGGGCGCATGAATGGTGGAAATGCACCCCCTCGGTACTTAAGCTCGGAACCCCTGTTTTTCCGGTGGATTGCACCCAGGCAGGGGAAGGGGTGCCTGGCTGGAAAAACTCAGTTGAACCCGAGTCCCAGAGAAGGGCGCCAGGGGGCGGGCGGCCTGCGCTGCGGGCGGAGCCTGGGTGTGACCAGGCCTTTCCACTCTGCTGTCTGGTCCCGCCCCACAGCCGTAAAAGCCCTGCTCAGACTGGAACATTCTCCTTTAATATGTTCCTGAAGGCGTTGGCAGAGGCCGGGAGGAAAATTCCAGGGTAATAAGGAGAGAGGTCTCTGCCATCCACCAGGGGCCAGGCCGGGGGCCAGGCCAGGGCTCCAGGGAGAGGCAGCCATTCTAGGGGCCCCGGGGGTTCCAGGCAGAACCGGCAGCTGTCGGCGCATTGTCTGGTCCCGGAGGCCCCTGCCACTGGACAGACCCCCGAGCCTGCGGTGAGGCTGCTGGGTGGTCTGGCCTTCCCCAGACGGCTCTCCACAGGAATTTGTATGAAACTGCTTTGAGCTGTTCCCACCAGGCACGTCAGGTCTGGGAAGGAAGCTTCTGATACCTGTCACAGGGGACAGACCTGGTGTGTCTCCCCTGGGCTCACACGCCTTCCATGGCTCCCCATTGCCCTGGGATGGAATCCAGTGTCCATTATCCGGGCCCTGCTGGCCTGTCCAGGGATATCTCTGGTCTCACCTCACCCACGTGAGCTAGACCCTGCCCACCCAACTCCCAGGACACTGCCTTGTCCTCCATCACCTCCGGCCTTTGCCTGCACTGGGCCTCCCACCTGAGCACATTTTGTGACCTCTTACCTGGCTGATTCTTTAACTTTTATTTTATTATTTGGTATCAGGGATTGAACCCAGGGGTGCTAACCACTGGCTCAAATCCCCAGCCCTTTTAATATTTTATTTAGAGACAGGGTCTTGATGAGTTGCTTAGCGCCTTGCTTTTGCTGAGGCTGGCTTTGAACTCATGATCCTCCTGCCTCAGGCTCCAGAGCCACTGGGATTACAGGTGTGCACCACCACGCCCCGCACTTGGCTGATTCTTATCCCTCCTTTACTCACGGTTTAGAGGTCCCTCGTGACTCCCCACCAGCTGCTTATGCACCCACCAACATGACTCCAATCTCCCTGGTATTTACTGAGCCCGAAGTTCTGGGTTCTAAATCCTGGCGTGTTGCTGGGAGACTTGGAGGGGGAGATGTCTCTCAATCTTTGCTCTTGGAGCAGGCATGTCCCTTCATCCAGGAGAAGATATCAATCCTAGCTACTGTGGGTCAGGCGTGATGCACTGAGAGGAAACGGCAGCTGCAGCCCCAGGCTCATGAGAACACAACAAAGAAGATAATTTCAAAGAGTGAAGAGCATTAGAAAGAGTTTCCTGGGTGCAGACATTTTTCGTTTGGGTTCTTTCTTATTTACTTAGGTATTAAATCAGAATCTCACCATGTTGTCAGGCTGGACTCAACTCCTGGGCTCAAGTGATTCCTCCTGCCTCAGCCTCTTGAGTAGCTGGGTCTACAGGTGCAGGTCACCATGCCTGACGAGTGAAGGTATTTTTTCTCAGGGGTCAGAGAAGGCCTCCTGAAGTCATGACATTTAAGCCAAGACCTGATTGTGGAGAAAGAACCATGTAAATAGGGAAGAAGAGCATTCCAATGGCCAGGTCAGCTTGTGCAAAGGCCCTGGAGTAGGAAACTGCTTGGTTACTGATGGAAAAATGAGGAGGCTGATGTGGCTGGAGCAGAGTGAGGAAGGAGAAAGGAGATGGGCTGGAGGTTTGAGCCAGTCAGACCACATGAGTCCTTGCAGGTCACAGTGAGGAGGTGGGTTTTATTCTAAAAGCAATAGGGAGCCATGGAATGTGTGTGAGCAGGGGAGGAACATGGCCCGATTTATCATTCTGAGACATCTGCATGGCTGGCTGGCTGGCAATGTCCTGTCAGGAGGTGGTGGAGCAGGGACCTGGGCCAGGCTGGGGGAAGGGAACAGTGGGTGGAGTGATGTGTTTTGGAGGCAGAGAAGACAAGACGGGTTGTTGGACTCCGGAAGGAGGAGGGGCAGAGCCTTAGAGGCCGCTCAGGTCTTGAGATGGCCCTGAGGAGATGGCGGGGTTGTTGACTGAGCCAGGACGACTTGGAGAGGGCATGCTGGATCCACTCGTGGGGCTGGGCCGGCTGGACGGCTCCAAGATGGAATCAGGGGCCTTGCGGGTGAAGAGTGGCCTTTAGTGACCAGGCCTGGACAGCATCCAGGGGGCAGAGGTGGACAGGGGACTCAGCCAAGCCTCGACCCCAACCTCTGCAAACGAGAGGGGCCTGTTTTCCCCGCCCCATCCTCTCATCGAGCTGGAAGCCAGAACCAAATGGAGCCACCCAGATGTGTGGCTGGATGCAGCGGGACCCTGCGGTTTGGGGAGGCCCAGCCTCAGCCCAGCGGGGTGTGGGGAGTACAGCTTTGGTTTTGAGTCTCTGGCTGAAACTGCAAAGGTTAAAAAAATAATCAGCAGCCGGCCCGAGGCGTCGCCCCTCGGAGACATTCATCCCAGGGCCCGGCGGGAAAAACAGGCCGCGACCCCGCCAGCCCAGACTGGCTCCGGGGTCGGCAGGGTGGAAGGCTGAGTCTCAGCCTCTCTCTGGCCACGAGAGGGGACTCAGTTTCCCTGGGACATGGGGCTTCTGCTCTGGAATCGCATCCACGTGCTGGGGTGACATGGGGTGGACTAGGGCTGTGTGACCTCGGGCCTCAGGGGTTTCTGTCAGTACGACGGGCAAAATATCAGCTCCACTCCTCCTCCTCCTCCTCCTCCTCCTCCTCCTTCTCCTCCTCCTTCCTCCAGTACTGGGGCACAACTCAGGGCCTCACACGTCAGGCAAGCACCCCACCATTGAACTGCACCCCAGCCCTGGTCATTATTATTATTTTTGGTACCAGGGATTGAACCCGGGGGTGTTTAACCACTGAGCCACATCCCCAGCCCTTTTCATATTTTATTTAGAGACAGGGTCTTGCTGGGGTTGTGGCTCAGTGGTGGAGCACTTGCCTAGCATGTGTGAGGCATTGGGTTTGATTCTCAGCACCGCATATAAATCAATAAACAAAATAAAGGTGTCGTGTCCATCTCCAACTAAAAAAAAAAAAAAACATTAAAAAAGTTGCTCAGGGCCTTGATGAGTTGCTGAGGCTGGCCTCAAACCTGGGATCCTCCTGCCTCAGCCTCCCGAGTCCCTGGGATCCCAGGCATATGCCACCAGGTCTACAAAGTCCTTGTGCCCCACCACTCAGGACCCCGCTGGAAGCCCAGGAAAGACCACCATATTCCCAACTCTTCTGATCCAGGTGGGACACATTGACTGCTTAAAGTTGGGGTGGATGACAACTGGGGTGGGTCACACTCAGGTCCCCTGACACCAGGTGCGGGGAGGTTATTCAGTACCCGGTTCAGGAAGGCGTGTCCAGGGTGGGGATTCCGGTCACTCATGCATCCTTGCCCTGCATGTGCCGGGCCCCTCCATCCCCACCACCCCACAACCAAAGAACAGAAGAGGGTAGTCCCGAGGACTGGGGGGGACGGAGAGTGGAAGTGGGTTTTGTTGTTGTTTGAGGTTTGGTTTTTTGTTTGGTTTGTTTTTTTGTTTTTAGAGACAGGGTCTTGGGGTCTCGATGTGGCCCAGGCTGGCCCAAACTCCTGGGCTCACTGCCTCAGCCCCCAGGTCGCCGGGACTGCCGGGTGTCCCCGCCTGCATGGTGGGGAGAGGGTGTTTAATGGCTGCAGAGCTTCGGTGTTACAAGACAGAGTCCTGGAATGCGTGGTGGCGATGGTGGCCCCCGGGGTAAAGTCCTTATTGCTGCTAAAGTTCCCCCAACAAATGGTTGGGGCAGTAACTTTTTCTTTTGTATTTTTTTAAATTACAAAATAAAACCAAAACAACAAAAAACGTCATTTTTGAAAGCAAAACAAGAAGGTGGAGACAGAGTCAGATCTGCCTGTCCTTCACTATGTGGCCCTGAGCAAACATGTCACCCTCCCAGGGCTTCTGCTTGTCACCCGCCTCCCTTCCTCCCAGGCTCCAAGTCACGGGTGTCACCTGGATGGTGATGATGGTCCCTGTGAGTCTTCACATGCCCGTTCCAACCCTCCCAGGCTCGGGATGAGGGAAGTGACCTTCTCTTGAACGGTGTCTGAACTGGTGACAGAGTGAGAAGGCCACTCGGTCCAGCTGCTGGCACCTCTGCTGCCCACCAGCCATTTGGAAGGAACAGGCTGTGGGCGGTGGCCGTCACAAGCCACGAGTGTTTCCTTGTGATGCTCCAGGTTCCCTGGTCCTCAGGGAGGTCAAGAGGCCGGCAGGGCAGGAAGGGGACGTGCCAGTCCTGGAGACGCCGGGGTAGCCTTCCAGCAGGCCTGAGCTGCGGACCTGCGGCCCTTCCTGTGAGCCAGGGCCAGCCTGGAGGACCCTGAACACGGCTGGCGGAGTGGAGGCCGTGGCGGGAGGCTTGGCATCTGCAGGTCACCCCATTGAAGCTGGTCAGGTCCAGCAACCCGCGGTTGGGAAAGCCCACGAGGCAGGGGTCTGGTGGGTCCCATCTCCACCCGCTGGCCTGCCCGGCATCCAATCTGCCCGGCATCCGATCTGCACGGAGAATGGGGACCCAGCACGGCAGCCTTCAGAGTGGCCCATCAGAGGCCTCCATTCCTCCACCCCCGAGATCGGTTCGGATGGCCATGGGATGGGAGCTGGGCCAAGGAGGAAGAGCCCTGAGACCATCGCTGGGCCTGTCAGGGGAGACGGCCCTGCCCCGCATCAGGGGTGGGAAAGGGGAGGGGGAGGGGGAGAGGGAGAGGGAGGGGG
>JAJEJO010049193.1:292684-303525 GCA_020662805.1 Glaucomys volans
CCCCCCCGCCCCCCCCCCCCCCCCCCCCCCCCCGTGCCCTATGTGCTCCCATGATGATGAATTCCTGACTTCTCGGGCTTTGGCAAGAACAGAAAAGGAAAACTCACAAAAGTCTCATGACAAAGTTTCGGGCGTTTGGCACTTGCTCAATAAAATTGTAGCCACTATATTTATTGTTATCTTCTTCCCTTATCGTCACTCAGAGGGGAACCTGAGATGGGACAGCAACAAGGCCAGAGCAGAAGGAGGCCAGGCGGCAGAGCCTCTCCCACAGGAAGCCAGAGTGGGTTTGTCGGCTCCTGTTCCAGACCCCTCACAGGCAGGGTGAGTCTGGGCTCTTGGGCTGGGACTCAGAGGTGGCCAAGTGGCCCTTCGGTGCCGCCTTGATGAATTCCCCAGACCGGGGCCTGCGGCCGGCCCGCCCGAGAGGGTGGCTGCCGCCCAGCATACTTTCCCTCTGGATTCACCAGGGGCGGCGCTGGGCAGGAGAGCGAGCCGGGGGCGCCCACACGTCTCCTGGCCCCGCAGGCGTCTGCCAGGAAGGGCCCTGGGGCCCCATCAAGCAGGCACCAGCCCTCTGCCCCCGCCTGGCCAGCCTGGCCAGGCTCCCGGAATCACTGCGTCTGGCGAGGCGAGGTGGGGAGGGGGACTGGCCCAGGCGCCAGCTGGAGGCCCAGTCAGGAGCAGCACCGCTAAGGAGGGGGTCGGGCCAGTGTTTTAACCTGGATTCTGCGACTAAGGGTGGGAGGATGTGTGTGTGTGAAGGGCCTGGGGTTCTTGTCTTCTCTGGTTTGAATTCTGGCTGTGTGACCTCAGACCGTCAAGCGTCCTCTCTGAGTAAAATAAGAGAAATGCCCTAAGAGGCGCCCCCATGTCCACATTCCAAGTTATACATCGTGATGCTGGAGCTGGGCACTGGGCTCAAGGATTCCCACAGGCAGTTCGTGCCATCCCCTCAACCTTAACGACAACCATTTTACAGGTGAGGAAACCGAGGCACAGAGAGGGTAAGCAACTTGATCTTAGTCACACAGCAAGGCCATTCAGACAACATGTGGAACCAGGCTATGCAGCCTGCAAATCTATCTTCACTACTCTATCAAGTATCTACTGTGGGATCAGGGGTTACTATTTTTTTCCATGGTTTTTTAATTGCTGCATTGTAGACGTCTCTAATAGTGGGACTTGTTGTTACATATTCACACACGCACGCAACAGGGGCTACTGTTATTAATAGTAAAAAATGTGACCTTATTACAAGGAATACCAAGTGCTTGTGGGGCTGCTGTCCTGGCTAACCAGAGCTCTTGGCCTGCCGTCTCTGCACCCGCCCAGTCCCAGGGAGCCCCAGGGTGGGAGGGACAGAGCCAGCCACAGACATTCCCAGTCAGGGTCAGGACTGGGTTGGAGGGTCACCCCATCCCCATCTTTTCAGCCAGGACTATGCCTGGGGTCTTGGGTGCTGCCAGGACGGGGGCTTCCCTCGGGGAGGGGCTGCCATAGCTGGGCTTGGAAGGAGGTGGCAAGAGGTGGCAGAAACATCAGATCAAGGTCCATAAAGCCGGTGCCCGGTGTGCCAGAGGAGGGTCGCTGCCTGGAAGGGGCTGGGGGCTGATGGGACCCAGGAGTGTGGACTAGCCGGCTCGGGTTCTGGGATCTGAACTGGCTCCTCCCCCAGACCTCCGTTTCTGAGGTTCCTTCTGCTTGAAGTACCCTTCCCTGCATCTTTGCCTGGCTGAACCATGGCTAAGGCCACGTGTGTCCGAGCCCCAGCCCCGTGCCTGGCTTGTGGCAGGGACGCGACTTCCATGTGCGCCTGTCCCGGCTGCAGGAGGCACACACAGGCCCACAGGCCCTGCTGGAGTCGTGGTTTTCCTGAGAATTCCAGGGCTGGCTGGGAGTGGCCCCCAGGTGTGCTGGATGCCAAGGAAAACAGGAGGTGAGCTCATGGCCCGCAGTAGCAGGAGGCTGGGGGGTCTGTGGGGGCTTGGACTTCACTGAGGATGCCTGGGCTGGGCTGGCTGCTCCCAAGCAACTTCCCCTCCAGAGATGCCTTCCCTCATTCACCTTCTGTGGCTCCCTATTGCCCCTGGAAGAAACCTGAGACCCATGCCACCTGGCACTGCCCTCCTGAAGTCTCATCTCCTGCCTCTCCCTGAGCCCCGAGATCTTGGTACCCTGAGATCAGTGTGTCCAACAGCCTACCCTCATTCCTGCCTCAGGGCCCCTGCCTCTGCTGTTCCCTCTTCCTGGAACACCTGCATCCGTGTCCAGCCTGGGTGTCCCATCCTCCTCCTGGAGCCCACCCTGACTGCCCCTCCCTTCTCCCCTGGGTCATCTCCTGGGTATTTCCCATCAGAGCCCTGCCCGCTCTGGGTTCCCTAGGAGGGAGGGGCTGCGTCTGACCTGTCCATCCTGTGTCCCCATGCCTAGCCCAGGATGTCAGTCACAATCACTGCTCCCTGCATATTCGTGGAATAAATGCAACTCTTTTGCTTTTGCGGTGCTGGGGATTGAACCCAGGGCTTGTGCTCGCGAGGCAAGCACTCTACCACCTGAGCTATAGCCCCAGCCCTTGTGGAATAAATGAATGTGCCCGGAAATGCCCCCACCTCCAAGCTCCCCAAGCTTCTCCCGCTAGAGCTGCCCTCCTCTCCCCTCTGCTGATCTTTTCCTTTTTGAGACAGAGACTCACTAAGTTGCGGAGTCTGGCCTTGAACTTGTGATCCTCCTGCCTCAGCCTCCTGAGTAGGAAGGATTTCAGAAGAGCACCACTACCCAGCCTCCTTTTTCTTTATGTCTCCTTGTCTCCCCCTCCAGGAAGCCCTCTGTGACTCTCTGTAGCCTCCCATGAGAACAGATCTGGCTATGACCCGCTTCACCTCTGCCCCCTTGCAGTGGCTGGGCACTTCTTCCTGGGCCTCAGTTTCCCTGTCTATCGACTACAAGCTGTGAGTGCTGGAAGGCGGAATGGACAGGGTTAACCGACTCCAGGAGGTCAAGGTGTTTTATAGCTCAAGAGTGTGGCTGGACACAGAGGAGAGATTTTCCACATTTGCAGTAATTTTTATTTTTATTATGGACGGTTCCCACAGCGACTAGAGAGAAACTTGGACGGTATGGCGCAGCCGCAACACACAGCAGCCCCAGACTCCCCCACAGACCTCCTCCAGCTGGAGCCCTTGAACAGCCGCCCTTGAGGGATAGATCGTTCACACCCTGGCTGGGGACGGCCACATGCACGCCCCACGGTACAGACTGAGAAACCGAACCCCGTCCTGGGCAGTCAGGCTGCCCAGCACCAACAGCCAAGAACCACGGGAGAGCCAACTCCTTGCAACCCTCCCAGGTGGGGTTGTGGGCTGCCCACTCCCCTGCTGCTCCCCCGTTTTCCAGTAATGGTGGCAACAAATGTGGCGCACATTGCCTCCTTTGTACAAGGACGAACTTTTTTTCTTTCAGCGCTGGGGATGGAACCCAGGGCCTCCCTGAGCTGAGCTCCAGCCCCGCCCCCTGCTTTGCAGGATTTTGAAGCAAGTGAGGAGGGAGTGGGGGACAGGCAGCCGGATCCAAAGTGGGTGCGTCCTGACCTTTTCAACCCCTCAGGGCAGCCCTGGAGACGTGTTCCCAGCTGCACCCCAGGCTTGTCTGTAGTAGGTGCTCAATAAACGGTGAAGGGATGCCGGGTGGGTGGGGGAGGGGAGGCGTCAGGTCACACCTGACTCTGCGCCAAGTCACCCCTCTCCACAGACCTCGGATCCCCCCACCCTGTCCAGTGTCCTGATTCAGTCGCCCGCAACTCTGCTGGGCAGTCCGGGCGAGGCCTTGAACGCACGGCGCAGCGCCGTCTGTTTACCTTGCGGCTGGAGCTGGGCAGGGCCGCGGTGGGCCGTCCCCGAGGCCGGTCGCGCCGCTGGGATAAATAGGCCCCACGGGCCTCGTGGGCGGCAGAGAGTGAACAGCCGTCCAGCATCCCGCCGCAGCCATGGCCCCTGCCGCCGCCTGTGTTCTCCTACTCACCCTGTCGGCCCTCGGCGTGTCCGGCCAGGGCCAGATTCCGCTAGGTGAGCCGCGCTGGCCCCCAATGCCCTGCCCCCCATGAAGCGGGGCCTTTCAGAGGCTTGCGGTTCCAGCTCCTTGGGGCTCGGGGACTGTTCGCCGGGCCGTGCAGGACAGAGAAAGCAGGCTGTGGGACCCAGGCTGGAGAAACCCAGCGGGATCGTGCGTCCCCGCGGCCGCGGTGAGGGGTGGGGTGGCGGGGTCCCCAGATCCCGACACCTACCAGCACCCCCCGTCAACACAGGCGGAGACCTGGCCCCGCAGATGCTGCGCGAGCTGCAGGAGACCAACGCAGCGCTGCAGGACGTGCGGGAGCTGTTGCGGCAGCAGGTGCGCGGCCCCGGGCAGCGAGCGCGCGAGGAGAGCGCGACCCCGGGAAGGGGTGGGAGGAGGTCTGGAGGGTAGGAGAGCATGGGGGAGGGGAGACAGGAGAACGGAGTCCTGGGGAAGTTTGTGTAAAGGAAGAGGGAAAGAGGGGTCACGGAGATAGGGGCTCCAAGAGAGGAGGAGGGCGTCTCGGGGAAGGAGTAGGGGAGCTGGGGAGTGCAGGGGGTCTGGGGTCCGGAGGCCCAGAAGAGCGCGTCTAAGGGGAGTGGGAAGGCCTGTGGACAGAGAGTCCGGGGGATGGAGAGGGGAGGCCCAAGGGATCAAGAGGGACGGGGCTCCATTGATCTTCCCTCCCCACTCCACGCCCTGCAGGTCAAGGAGATCACGTTCCTGAAAAACACCGTGATGGAGTGTGACGCGTGCGGTGAGCGCGACTGGGGCAGCAGAGATGGGGAGGGCGGGCGAGAGGAGAGATGGGGGGACAGAGAAAGAGAGAAAGCCGGAGAGGAAAAGATGCAGGAAGGTGGCTGCTGGCAGAACGGGACTTGGAGGAGAGATGAAGAGAGACGAAGAGGGAGGGGAGACAGAGAGAGACAGGCGGTGCTGCGAGAGACGCAGGGAGGTGGAGAGCGCGAAGGGGAGAGGCAGAAAAGAGCGCAGCGCAGAGCCGGAGAAAGGAAAGACACCGCCAGCCTTGCGCGCAGCCGAGGCGGGATCCCCGCGCTTGCGGGACCTCGCCCCGCCCCCAGGGCCGGCCTTCAGCCCCGGGGCGTGACCCTGACCAGCCCCGCCCCCGCCCCAGCAGGGATGCAGCCTGCACGCACTCCTGGCCTGAGCGTGCGGCCTCTGTCCTACTGCGCGTCTGGCTCCTGCTTCCCTGGCGTGGTCTGCACTGAGACGGCGAGCGGCGCGCGCTGTGGCCCCTGCCCCGCGGGCTTCACAGGCAACGGTTCGCACTGCACCGACGTTAATGAGGTGCGCCGGCGCCCGACCCCCACCGCCCTGACGATCCCTCCCACCACCCCCTCCTCCACGGGAGGTAGTCTTCCAGACGAGCCCCTTACAGCCGAGGGCGCAGGCCCAGACGACCTCCCTACCGTTCAGGGACTCCCACCCAGAGCACCCTCGCTATCACCCCAGACGCCCGCCCTGACCACCGCCTCCATCATTAGTGAGGCCCACCTCAACCACCCCCTCACCGCCGGGTGTGGTCCTCCCCAACAAGCATCCTCACCACCTGGGGTCCACAGCCCCAACCACCTTTCTACGGCAGAGAGGCGCCAGCTGCAACGACCCCACCATCGTCGGGCACGCACGCCCCGGCGACCACTCCCTCCCTCCGCTGGGGATGCCCGTCCCCAAAACTCCTTTCCTCGTCCATGAGGAAACAGCCCCCTTCCTTCCGGGTCGCGTTTCCCCATCAAGGCAAAGTCGTGTGTGACTCCTGGAATGATTGCCTTCGTCCCACGCGGCACCCTGCTCTCAGGGCTGGCTGACGGTTCTTAAGTTTTCCAAATCCGAGAAACCCTGAAGTGTGGCTCTCAGGGTCCAGCTCCACATTTCCTGACCCCCGGTGGCTCCTTCTCCCTAGTGCAACGCCCACCCCTGCTTTCCCCGCGTCCGCTGCATCAACACCAGCCCGGGGTTCCGCTGCGAGGCTTGTCCGCCGGGGTACAGCGGCCCCACCCACGAGGGCGTGGGACTGGCCTTCGCCAAGGCCAACAAGCAGGTGAGGGGCGTAGGGGCTCCACTTTGGTAACAAAGGAAGTGGGGGAGCATTTTGCTCAGTAAAGTCGTCCTCCGGCCTTGCTGTAGCCGGAGGACTGGTTAAGAAGGATCTTTCGGCGTCAGGGCTGATTCGAATTGCGGGGTAGGATGGGAGGAGTGGCCAGCCGGGTGTGGAAGCGGTGAGGATCGGCGGGAATGGTGGGGATATCCGAGTGGGACGGTTACCTGAGTCCCCTCCCCTAGGTTTGCA
This sequence comes from Glaucomys volans, assembly GCA_020662805.1. Lineage (NCBI taxonomy): Eukaryota > Metazoa > Chordata > Mammalia > Rodentia > Sciuridae > Glaucomys > Glaucomys volans. Next base: position 299,049 of record JAJEJO010049193.1, read on the forward strand.
CGGATATTAACGAGTGTGAGACCGGGCAGCATAACTGCGTTCCCAACTCCGTGTGCATCAACACCAGGGTACGGCCGGCGGGGGAAGGGCGTCAGGATTGCGTTGAGGGGAGCGGGGTGGGGGCGAAGGCCCGCAGCCGGCGCTGACCTCCGGGCCTGGGCGCAGGGCTCCTTCCAGTGTGGCCCGTGCCAGCCCGGCTTTGTAGGTGACCAGGCATCTGGCTGCCAGCGGCGAGCTCAACGCTTCTGCCCCGACGGATCGCCCAGCCCATGCCACGAAAAGGCTGACTGTGTCCTGGAGCGCGACGGCTCACGGTCCTGCGTGGTGAGTGCAGGCGCGCAGGGCGTGGAAGCGGGGTCGAGGGTGCGGTCACATCAGGCCACCCACCGACTCCTCTCTGCAGTGTGCCGTCGGCTGGGCTGGCAACGGACTCCTCTGTGGCCGGGACACTGACCTGGACGGCTTCCCTGATGAAAAACTGCGCTGCTCGGAGCGCCAATGCCGCAAGGTGGGCGGGGCGGGGGGGCGTGACTGAGCGGGAGTGTGGGCGGGGCAGGGCCACTGGGTCCAGCAGCTCACGCGGGTCGTGAACACCCTCAGGACAACTGCGTGACGGTGCCCAACTCAGGGCAGGAGGACGTGGACCGCGATGGCATCGGAGACGCCTGCGACCCTGATGCTGATGGGGACGGGGTCCCCAACGAGGAGGTGAGGCCTTGGGCCGGACCTGGCAAGGCTGGACGGGGCGTGGTTTTGTTCGTGGCTTTAGTATTCGGACTGAAGTGGGGGTTCCCTGAAGAGGAGGCGGGACCTCGAAGAAGAGCAAGAATGAGAAGGGATCTTTACCCCTCCCAGCCTCTCCTTAACTGGCCCTGTCCTCCAGGACAACTGCCCGCTCGTGCGGAACGCAGACCAACGCAATGCGGACAGTGACAAGTGGGGCGATGCGTGCGACAACTGCCGGTCCCAGAAGAATGACGACCAGAAGGACACAGACCGGGACGGTCGGGGCGACGCCTGCGATGACGACATCGATGGAGACCGTGAGCAGGCTGGGGAGATGAGCGGCGGGACCTGAGGGCTGGGCTTGATGGGTCTTGGGAGCTGGACCTTGTAAGCTGCCTAGGTCGCCCTAGACCAATCCCCATGCTCCCGCGGGCAGCAAAATGCAAGCCGGACCACGAGGCAGGACTGGAGGAACGTTCCTAGGAGAGGGTGGCAGACTCGGTGTTACATGCTGCAGCCGCGGGAGAAGCCATTTTTACAGACAGGGACATAGAGGCTCAGGATGGCATTCACAAGGTCCCCAGTTAGGCTGGGAGGGATAACCAGGTTTCATCACAAGCCATCCATTCTTTTAAGTCTCCACGAAGTTGGGGCTGTGTTCCAGGCTAGCATCATGACTTCATGTCCTCATGAAGTCATCCTGACCCAGCCCCAATCTTGGGACCTGTCCCTGGATTCCTGCAGGGATCCGAAACTCAGCAGACAACTGTCCCAGAGTGCCCAACTCAGACCAAAAGGACAGCGATGGCGATGGTGTAGGGGATGCCTGTGATAACTGCCCTCAGAAGGACAACCCAGACCAGGTGAGAGCAGGTCGGGTCCCAGCTGGGTCAGTGCCCTGGGGTGAGCCGCAGCCTGGGTTACCATGACCACAGGAGAGCATTTCAGCACCTCAGTGTCCAAGCAGCCTGGTGTGGGGTTTCCTTGGGGTCAGGAGGAGCTTGGCTGTGGAGAGGGGTGCTGTGGGAGGCTTCTACATCCCACTGCTCTGATTGTGGACCCTGACCCTTACCTTCTCCCCAGAGCGATGTGGACCACGATTTTGTAGGAGATGCTTGTGACAGTGACCAAGACCAGTAAGGAGGCCACCTGGGGTGGATATACCAGATGCGCTGACAAATCCTTCTGAGTTTCCCATTGTCTCTTCGTTGCACCTGTCCACTTTAGGGATGGGGACGGACACCAAGACTCAAGGGACAACTGCCCCACAGTGCCCAACAGTGCCCAGCAAGACTCAGACCACGACGGTCAGGGTGACGCCTGTGATGATGATGACGACAATGATGGAGTCCCTGATAGTAGAGACAACTGTCGCCTGGTACCCAACCCAGGCCAGGAGGACGCAGACAGTACGACAGGGGCCAGCGGGTAGTTGGTGGCAGGAACGGGAGGAACCTGAAGCTGAACCCACGAGGGGTTGTCCCTTCCTGACTGCTCTCAGGGGACGGCGTTGGTGACGCATGCCAGGGTGATTTCGATGCCGACAAGGTGGTAGACAAAATTGATGTGTGTCCCGAGAACGCCGAGGTCACCCTCACCGACTTCCGCGCCTTCCAGACTGTGGTGCTGGACCCCGAGGGAGATGCGCAAATTGACCCCAACTGGGTGGTGCTCAATCAGGTGAGGCAAGACCCAGGTAGCGGTTTGGGGGAGCCCAGGGCCCCCACAGGAGGGCCTAAGCAGGGGACGGGAAGCCCAGAGGCCCTGGTGGCCGAGCTGAGGCCCTTTTTCCTTTAATCTACTCAGGGGATGGAGATCGTACAGACAATGAACAGCGACCCAGGCCTGGCTGTGGGTAAGAGGCGCGGAGCCCAGCGGCGGAGGCCGGAGCGGCTCGGAGGCGGGGCCGAGGGCGGGGCCGGTGCAGGTCCGGCCTGCGCTCGGGAAGGGCGGAGCCGTGGGCGGTCTGCGCTCTGGAGGGGCGTGACCAGTGGCAGCTTAGGGCGTGGCCCGGGCTCAGTGGTGGGTTTGGCTTTTCCAGGGGCAGGTTCCAGGAGCCCGCGTGGGCTCTAGTGGCACGAAAGACTAGTGTTAGGAAACCCCTTCCTCTCTTCCTTTTTGCAGGATACACGGCTTTCAACGGCGTGGACTTTGAGGGCACGTTCCACGTGAACACGGTCACGGATGACGATTACGCGGGTTTCATCTTTGGTTACCAGGACAGCTCGAGTTTCTACGTGGTCATGTGGAAACAGATGGAACAAACATACTGGCAGGCGAATCCCTTCCGTGCTGTGGCCGAGCCGGGCATCCAGCTCAAGGTCCTGCACACTCCCACAGACCCAACGAAGACCTTTCCAGACCCTTGGCCCCAGCACCACTCCACAAACCTCAGATTTCTCACCCCACCCGGCTTGCCAAAGGCGCCAGTCTTCTCGGTTCCTCCCACAAGCCCTAAAACTCTGCCCCAGGGGCGCCCAACTTTCCTTTGCCCATAAAGTCTCTCATAGAACCCCAAATTTTCCAAGTCCCCCAAATTTTCTGCAGACCCCTTAGACCCCAATACATAGCTGAAACCCTCCAGCAAATCCCCCAAATTCTGTAGATTCTAGTTTATCCCACAAGCACCCAAAACCTACCTGTCATCAAATCTTCCCAGATGTCCAATCTGTCCAACACTCACAAATCCTGAGACCCCAGACCACCACTGACCCCCACGAGCCATCCATGAGCCCCCATTTTGTCCCTAAGAAAACTTCCCTCAGGTCTCCCATCCAACAAGGGCTCTCTAACTTGACCCCACAGCTCCCTACCTGTCCTAGGCAGGGTTCTGAGGTTTCCCATTCCCTGTGAAGCCTCTGAACCCCTTTCTCTGGACAATGGCAGGCTGTGAAGTCTTCCACGGGTCCTGGGGAGCAGTTACGGAATGCACTGTGGCACACAGGGGACACGGAGTCACAGGTGCGGCTGCTGTGGAAGGACCCCCGCAACGTGGGTTGGAAGGACAAGACATCCTACCGCTGGTTCCTGCAGCACCGACCCCAAGTGGGCTACATCAGGTGAGGACGTCACATCTACCAGCGAGCTGGATGGGGGCACCCAGGCCCAGCAGGGAGCCCCTCATCTGTTTCAGCTCTGGGATTTCCCCCTGGAGGGCTCCTGGGCCCTTGTCCCCTTATCTGTAAAATGGGAATATGAGCTAGTTAGCAATAGCCTGTGGCGGATCTTCCGTTAGAACTCTTCCGGATCCTTCTTCCTCGCTGCTAGGACGCCCGGGTGCTTTGCTTAGCTCGGGCTGAGCACAGGGCCCTTCCTGTCCTTTCTGACACAGGCCAGGTTCCCATCAGGGGACCTGACCAGCACTTCTGAGTGGAGCCCGAAGAGGAGGGACAACGAAGAAGGGGGCCCCTTCTGCAGGGGGCTGGCTGGTGATGCTCTGAAAGGGAGGGCCTGGCACAGGACCCTGCCTCACCGTCTCCCACCTGCAGGGTGAGGTTCTACGAGGGGCCGGAGCTGGTGGCTGACAGCAATGTGGTCTTGGATACAACCATGAGGGGTGGCCGCCTGGGCGTCTTCTGCTTCTCCCAGGAGAACATCATCTGGGCCAACCTGCGATACCGCTGCAATGGTGAGTCAAGGGTCTGTCTGGGCACGCGGTGTGTGGGGGGGTGTCTGCCCAAAGGCCTGAGCAAGCCTCCCACCTGCTGGCCCTCTCTCTGCAGACACCATCCCTGAGGACTACGAGACCCAG
>JAJEJO010049193.1:303535-347421 GCA_020662805.1 Glaucomys volans
GGCTGGTCTGTCACCTACAAGTTTGAGGATCCCTCCCCAGGCCCAGACAGGGGTGTGGGGGGCACTTATGCCTGTTGGTGTGTGTGCATGTGGCCACCCGTGGAGATGGTCAGGTGCCCCTGCCATCCCTGAGGGAGGGAGACAGGATAGGAAAAGAGGGGGAGAGACAGAGACGAAAACATTGGATTTTTATTACATTTCATTACAAAGGATGCAAAGGTACAAAGACAAAAGCGTCCGCGCCAGAGGGTGGGGCAGGGGCGGCCGAGTGTGCCCTGAGCCGCCCGCCCCCGCCTGCCTGCCACAGCGCCCACCGCACAGTCCACAGGACATCCGCAGTGGAGTGTACATGCTGGGGGGACAGAGCCAGCCTGGGCAGAGGGCATGGGCAGGGCGGGGCTTGGACCAGCACATTTGCATATATCAGTGGGGCTGCCCAGCCCCTGGGGGGCAGTTCCTCCTGGAGGGCAAGGCAGGGCCTGTGGACTGGGGCTGCCCAAGTCCAACCTCCGGGGTCTGGTGGGAGACCATGGCTATGTCTCCATGTCCCCATATCCCCAGTGGCAAGAGGTCAGAAGCACTTGACCAGCGGGGACTGCCCCCAAATTCCAGAACCCTGTGAATCATGGCAACCCCACCCCCAACATGCACCATGCGTCCCTGCTTCTGGGGAAGGGGTGTGAGGCCAGGTGGAGACAGGCGATGGAGCCATATGGCGCCAGCACCATCCCAAGGCCCAGCCTCTGCTCCCAACCCTGGCCAGGGAGCCCGGGGCCCTGAGACCTTCAGGTTTAGAAAATGACAGGAGGGAAACTGAGGCTCAGGTGCCATGGGACTCCCTCCTGACCCCATGCCCCATGCAGCCTAGCACCCAGGCCTGGGGTGCAGATCACCCACCTCCCATCCCTGGGACACTCACCGCACTGAAGTGGTGCCTGAGCCCTGGCCGCCAGGACTCCTTGGAAGGAACCCAAGGAGACGGTTGGCACAGGTCAAGCTGACTGGGCATGGCTGGCGGGGAATGTCCCAGGGGCCTCAAGTCAAATGCCAGGACACCCCTGTAGGCAAATGGGGCTCAGGGGCCAAGGAGAATGTAACTTAAAGGAACCCTGCTGCCTCCACATCCCAAGCAGCCTCAGGGGTATGAGATCGAGTCTGCCCCAAGCTCCACAGGCTATGTGGGAAGGGCTCCAGCAGCCAGGGTCCCCTCACCTGGAGTATCGCCTGCAGGGACAATGCGCCATGCCCAAGGGTACCTTCTGTCAGTGGCACTGGGGAGCCTGGTGCTGAGGGCCCCACATCCCGCCCTCACACTGAGGGCCCTGTGACCTTGACCACCAGCGGCATCAGTGTGAGTGATGGGGCTTCTGCTTCCTGGAGGGCGTGGAGGGCCCAGTACCAACGGCCCCCCACGCCCCGCCGGCTGCAGGTGCTTGAGGCCTTCTTTGGAAATACAGAAAACTGGGATTCCAGGTCGGGGTGGGAATTTGGAAGAATGTTTGGTTTCAACCAGCTGAAGGCCCACCAAGATGAGGATGGGGGTGGGGGGCACCAGAGCCCCCTCAGGGCCAGGCACTGACACAGGGTGACTGCCCCTGCCCAGCCCTCTGGGGCCTTCCACCTGAGTGCTGTAGGGAGCTTCGGTCAGACAGCACCCGCTTTGAAACCCATGCCCGGTCTGAAGGCCATCAGCCACCCTGACATGCCCCAGTGTGGAACATGGCCTCCGTCGGGGGCCCTCCTGGCTGTGTTCTCCAGGAAGCTGGGCCACCCGGAGAAATCGAGCCAAACACACGTCAGAAGCCTCCTCCACAGCGCGGGAAACCCACAGAAGGTGGCACCAGAGGAGCGTCCAAGGTGGGGCCCGTGGAGCACAAAGCCCAGAACACAAAGGGCTGTCCCCGGGCTCCAACCTCTACCTGTGAGCCTCATGGGGGAACCCATGCACCACCCCAGTGACCTGGAGGGCAGGGGTACACTGAGGCAGGGGACGGAGTGTTCTCAGAAGTGCCCTGTCTTGCTTCTGCCCGAGGGGGGTTTGCAAAGCTGAGGAGCTTGGCCAGAGCCAGAAGCACATGGGTAGGGTTGGGGGAACAGCCCCGCCAGGCCCTGCCTCAGACCTGGCAAGGGCTGAGCATCCAAGCCTGCCCCCAGCAAGGACGTGAGCGGCGGGTCTATACACACGCAGGGGCCCCTGGCCCGCCCCTCCTGGTGCCGCTCATCTGAAATCACAGTATTTTCACGTCACAAAGCAAAGGGCTAATGCCCTTAAGCTGTCTTGTCTTAGAAAGTCTTGGCAAAACAGGAATATTTAGTAGAGAAGTGACATCTAAAAAATAGCCCCGCCCACAAAAACAGACCCCAGGTGGCCTGCCCAGGGACGGGGGCGGGAGGGGGGTATGAATGTTTCCGGAACACCAGGACGCCTGGCCGCCGGCTCCGAGCTTGGCCCTGGGAATGAGCAAGGCCCCACACCTTCCCGGGAAGCTCTGACCTTGATCCATCACATTCCCATTGGAAAAGGAACTTGGAGAAGAACCAGGGCCACTGCATGAACACAGTGTCACCTGTGCCCCCGGTTGTGGGACGCTGGAGACGAGACACAAGCCTAGGACGGTGAGGGCAGTGTCCCTCCTCTCTTGCCTGTCTGCACCAAGAGCCTGAACGAGCAGTGGCCGGGGCACCAGCCAGTGGCTGGATGGGCAGGAAGGGGGCTCCCTCGTGGGGTCCCCAGTGCCTTATTTGAAAACTGCACCCGGGCAGGCTGCATGTGATTTTATTAAGGCCATTTTTCAAAAGTTCTACACACAGGTCTAATGGAAACCAAAGCCGCCTATGTACACTGAGTTCTTAAAAAAAAAAAAAAAAGTCCCCACTTTTTGCTTCCACGTCCACCACAGCAATAGGACGGGCTGTGACCTGGACACGGTCTGACGCTGTGTCCCCCAAGCCCAGTGATGGACAGCAGCAGGTGCACAGTGACCTGGAGCACAGGCCTCCTCATGCCAGCGGCCACCTGGCTGCCTGGACACGTGCTGAGTGTTGCTGGGGAAGGAGGGAGGGACGGTATTAGCCTCAAATCTGGCTCCACAGGACAGAGTGAGGGTTCCCGTGACCCAGCGGAGGTGGCAGCTGTGACACCACAAAGAAACACACCCAGTAGGAGGTGCCAGCCTGGTGGCAGGGGCGCAGGCAAGGGCGTCAAGGTGCGGCTCAGAGGGAAAATCAGAGTGTCACATCCCAAGGGCAGGAGACAGAAAACAAAGCCATGCCACCACCACTGTCACAGGGCCTGTGGAGGCAGTCTGAAGTCACGCTGGGTGCCCCCACTGCCACCCTGGCCTCCAGAGGCACTTCTCAAAGCACCTGGAAACCTGCCACTAAACGCACTCGGCTCTTGGCCTTCAAGGCCACTCTGCCCCGGCCAAGGGGCCAAACAGTGGTGGCAGGGAGCCAGAGAGGGTCGAGTGGAGGAGACGAAATGTCAGCTCTGCCCTGGGTCTCAGGGGTCCACTCTTCCCCGCCGGCCCTGATACCCTCAGCGCAGATGCCCCAGTTGTGGAGCCTTCAAGGTGTCCACTCTGAGGCGTGGGGATACCTTGGGGAGCAGCAGGTGGACCTGGGTCTTCCAGAGACCCTCCAAGAAAACCGGGGCTGTGTCCCAAGTCGGCTTCATGCACCATCAGATGCCCCCCAGCCACCGCGAGCTGCTGACAGGCCTGGCCTAACCAGCCCGAGGCGGTCCTTTCGTTTTGAGATAAGCTGGGACAAAACTAAGAAAGTCCCTGGCTCTGGCCTGGGCCTGTAGGTGGCCCAGTGCTTCCAGGTTTATCAGCCCCCATTTCCAGTCAGCTTAAAAAATGGGTAACACGGGATTCTGGGATTATAAAATCATGCTCTCAGGCAAGTGTTGGCTGGAAAGATTCAGCAACTCGTCTACAACCAAAATGTAAATATAAATCAAAGAAAAAAAGAAAATCACGACATAGATCCCCTGGCCACCTACCCACCCTAGCCCCGCACGCCTTAGTGACGGCATGTACCTCTAACGCTAACCACAGGACAGGGAGGGGAGATAAACCCGAGCTGCCCGCCCTGCGCACAGCTGCAATCCTCCTCAGCCGGCTGGGCTGAAGGGGTGCAAGTGGGGTGAGGGGGGCGTCGGCCGCTCTGCATGCAGGGTCCACGCCTGGCAATCTGCCCCAGGACAGCGTCTAGTGCTTAGAGTGTGCTCAGAAATATAGCAGACAGCCATGGAAACAGTGTTTATTTCACTCTGCCTGTCCCTCTCTGGCACCTCGGGCAGGGGGGCCGCTGTCTACCTGACCATGGGCTGGGGATGGCGGGTGGGCGGGGACGGGATGAAGAAAGGCAGTGAGAGCTCATCAACAGTCGAAAGTGCACCTCAGCCCGCGGATGCCCCACTCCAAGCCTGCCTGACACCCCACTTCCAGCATCTTGTAGGGGGGAGGGCTCTCGCCCTGCCTGGGGTGGCAGAGGAGGAGCGAGCGCAGGGAGGGGCTGCAGGAGTGAGGACTCACAGCCTCTGACCCAGCCTGGCCCCAGGCGGACAGACGGACAGAGGAACCAGCTCGGGGCCTCGCCGGGCTCCAGCAGGAGGTGAACAACCGGGGGCGGGCTGGTGGGGGGCGCTGGGCGGCATTGCAAGCTCAGAATCACAAGCTCGGCCGTTTGCGAGGAACGGAGTGTGGCCGCCCCCAGGCTTGGAGGGACGCCGTCGGAGACCACTGACCGGCGGCACTGTGCCAGGCATGGCCGCTCACAGACGGTCCATCCGGAAGGTGTCCTCAGTGGCTGGGTCAGCCAGGACCATGTCAGGGTCATTGAGCATGTGCAGTCCGTCGAGGGTCAGGGGGTCGATCTTGAGTTCATCCAGGGGGAACTGGTTGTCAGAGTCGAAGCTGACATCGCTGACCCCGGCCAGAGTGCTGGTCAGTTCTTTAGAGAGGCTAGGAGGGGACTCTCCTGTCACTAGGAAGGACAATTGGTACAGCTCAGCCTGGCTTCACCTGGCTCCCCAGCCTCCACCAACGTGTTGGACCTGGTTGTTCACTCCTGCAATTCTGCCCTCCAGGGGACACTGGCAAGGTCTGGGGACATTCTGGTTGTCACGACTGGGGAAGGGATGTTACTAGCATCTGGTGGGTGGAGACACAGGACAGAGCCCACCTCAGAGAATGATCAGACACTAGATGTCAGCAATGCCCAAGGGCTAAAGCCCCGAGGGCCGCGAGAGGCAGGCTGGTGAGGGTCGGGCACGAGGGCACCTCCCCCAGTGGGGACCACCCTGATTCAAGGTGGGAGCCTGAGCTCCCCACAACACCCAGGTTCCAGCCTGGCTCCTTCCTCTACCATTCCGGTGAGGCACTGTGCCTGCATCTGAAGCTGGGAAATGACGTCCCTCTCTCTGGGCTGCCACGGTAATCAGGGCAGCACTGTCCTAGGGCGTTTCTACCCTGGGTCACCATCTCCTCCTGCTGCCTGACCCAGGGATGGGGAGGTGTGGATTCCCACAAGGGACACCAGGGGCTCTGAATGTGGCCTCCTCTACCCTGAAGGTGACAGTGGGGACATCCAGGAGTGCCAGGAGCATTCCCCTAGCAGCCCTGGCTTATGAGGAAAACTCAGAACCTTCCAGGTGAAGACAGGGAGGGGTGGCTACTGAAGGATCTAGGTTCTGTGCTGGATGTGATTTCATCACAGTGCCAAGCAGGACAGGGCTGGCATGTCCCCTGGGTACCTGGGTGGAGGAATCATGATTGGATTTGCCCTAATCACTGAGTGCTGGATACCTGCCCCGGGTCTAGGTGCTCCCTGGCCCGTCTTGCCCAGGAGGGAGTCAAGTTCAAGGTGCAGGTAGGGAGATCTGGCCTCCTCAGGGTGTCTTGAACTAGGGGATTCTGCCTAAGTCCCGTCACACCCTCACACGAGGGCAAGGAGCTTGACCTTGCTGTGTCTCCTGCTGGAACTGAGCCTTCTCCTAGCTGCCGGGCTCCCCGTGGGCACCGTGACCAAGACCCAGCTAGGATGCCTGTGCACTGGCACGCGGGGGGTGGCACCTGCTGCGGGCCGCCTCACCTGTGAGGATGATGTTGGGGATGCTGCTGTGGCTGGAGTAGCCAAGCTGCTGCGTGTCCTGCAGGCTCCCGTGGCTGCTGGTGAGGCCCATCATGGCCGCCTGCGAGTAGTTGAGCGTGGAGCCGGGGCTGTACAGGCTGCTGGAGCTGATGGCGTTCTCCATCATGTTGAACTGCTCCAGCTGGGGAGGAAGCACACGCGGCCCTGAGGACTCCTGGCTGCTGCTGGCCCCAGGGTGCCCCCTGCAGGGGGCCTGGCATCCAAAGCTGCTGAGCACAAGCCCCCCAGCCCGGGGCCTCCCCTGCACTCAAAGCTTGATGGATGGATGAATGGATGAACGAGCAAGTGAACGCTCCAGACCACAGCCAGACCGCCTGTGTCAGAACCCTGTCCCTGGCCTCCGCGCAAAGCCAGCACAACCTCCCAGCAAACCCACGTGCACGACCCACGCCAAGGCACCGTTTCAACAGCCATTGCCCTGTCCCCGCCTGCTCCTCAAGGCTGCCCTTCCGCCCCCTCTGCTTCTGAACTCCATTCTGCCAGCCAGGCACAGAAGCCCAGGGAGGCCAGGCCAAGCCACCTCGGCTAGAGCCTTGGCCACCATAGCCCAAAGACAGGACAGGGACTGAGGAGCGAAGCCAAGGGGCGGGCAGGGTCCCCTGAGTGCGTGCCGCCCTGCACCACAAGGCCTGGGTCCTGGCGAGCATCTGCTGTGGGCACCAGCCAGTGGCCTGGGCACCCACTCACCTGGTGGGACAGAGCATTGGCCTGCCTGGCTGCCATCTGCTGCTCATAGAATGCATCCCCGAACACGCTGCCCAGGGTGGAGGAATGCTGCAGACAGAAGAGAGGCCCGCTGTGGTCACGGCCCCTGAGACCCGGCAGGGGTGTGAGCAGGGCGGCCAGGAAGCTGGGGCCTCCCATGGCCCAGTCGGACAAGGAGAGAGGCCCTGACTGCCAAAGGGTGCAGGGGATGTGGAAGGATGACGGTGGCGTTTATCTTGGGGTTCTTGGTGTGCCCCAATCCTGGGGTGACTGCTTCTTTCCACTCGGGGGGGTCTCTGCACCCTGATACTCTCCAAAGCACCATGCCCCGTCTCCCCTGGAGCTGGGTGGGGGAGGCCCCACCTCCACCATAGAGAAGGTGGGCTGCCAGAATGGACTGTCTGGAAACCCAGAGGTGGGCTGGGAGGGGGCACGGTGGAAGGTGCCTGGAGGTTACACTCAGGACAGAATGTGTGTGTGGGGACCTGACGGGGCCCCGGAGGAGACAGGAGACAGGCCACACACACTTGGACAGGACGACGCACAGAGCTGGCCACAGGCCGAGGCAGCATGGACAGGAGCAGAAAGGCCAAGACCCAGGCAGGGAGGTCACCTCCCGCTTCATCTCAGCCAGTTGTGCTCTCAGAGGAAAGGGGCAGGGGCTGTCCCTGGGAGAGGAGCAGGGGGGCAGGGGACTCGTGGGTGGAGCCCACACCAAAGAGACAGATCTTGACTGGGACATGGAAGAAGGATGGCCGTGGAGGTGGCCAAGTCACACCCATGGCACCTGATGAGCAAGGCCTCAGGAAAGGCCCAGCTCCACCCTGCAGCCACAGGGGGCCAGCAGCGTCCCCCAGGCTGGGAGCTTCAGCCTGCTCCTCACTCTGCAGGACAGGGTACCTGAGAAATGTGGGCTGTGTCCCCAACACATGATGTCCCAGAGACCAACTCCACAGGCCTGAGGCCCTGGCCCCTGGCCCTGGGCTCCCTGTCTGAGCTCTGTCTGGGGAGATCCCCACATGTTGGGACATGCCCATAGCTTGAATCTGGGGCCCTGGTCCCAGAGAGGGGGTGACTGCAAACCCCCAGCCCACAAGGGTCAGTGTGCCAAGAGCAGGAAACAGACACCCACTCTGACAGTGGTAGGTTGCCATGACAGAAGAGCCATTCAAATGCCAGTGAAGAGTGGGAAAGGGGATTGAAGCAAAGGGACAAAATGGCTGGAACCCTGCGAAGCCCCAGGGTTTGTGGCCTCGGCGCTGGGGTGAGCTCATGCTGGAGTGCCTGCCCAGCACACCGAAGGCCCTGGTTCCAACCCCAGCGTGGCCCCAGACAGAACCACTGCAGGCTGCAGGCTTTGCAGGGCCACGGCGGGCACTGCCTGGTGACAGTGTGGGCTTCACCCCAGCTGACTCGAGGCTGGGCAGGAGCTGGGTGGGACTGGGCTTCCAAGATGATGCCTGATCCTACCCTGGGACCTGGGACTCGGGCCGATGCACACGGGGAGCTGAAAGCCAAGGTTTCTCCCGACGCTCCCCATGAGGGTGTGCCAGACGTCAGCTAGGGAGAGGCCAAACCCCACTGCCTGGGGCCAGGGCCTGGCTGGGCCGAGGACGGAAGTGGCAGGTGTGGGCACGGCAAGGTGAGGTAGAATGGGGGGGCCGGGCCCATGGGTCTGACGAGCACATCTGTGGAGACCCAGCTGTAGCCAGGTGTGGTTTCTGCCTGGCACCTTCTGCTCCTGGGGAGTCCCTACTCTCGTCTCTGGCTGGAGCCACTTCATCTGGATGGTCCTGTCCTTACCCACCAGACCGACACCTGTTTCCCAAACCAGGACACACCAGACACGAGACAGACAGGACTGACCAGCTGGCGACACTCCCTCCCAGCTGGACCAGAGTGCTTTGGTTTGTGGCAGAGGAACTGACCATGCAGGCGACTCCCTCCAGGGAAACTCGTGGCCCCCTACAACCTCTCCTGTCCTGCCCAGCAACGAGGATGCCAGTCAGGTAGGGGGTAGCCCACGTGGTGGGCCCGCCTGGAATGGCATCCCTCGTCCCTGCCCACAGCAATGCCACATGACAAGACCAGACGCGTTTCCAGAGCTCAGAACAGCATGGGTGGAAAGGGGGTGTGGTCACCAGGCCGACCAGATGGAACTCCAGGTCACACTGCCCTCCCACTGCCTGTGGAGCAGGACCCCTGGCTGAGGGGGAGGATGACCCTACTCCTAGGGGGTGGGGACAGAGCCAGAGAGGCCTGGCTTGCCACCAACCTTGTGCTTGCCACCTCAGGGCATGGTCCCTGGGACAGGGAGTCTGACTTCATTCCTGCAGGTCCCCCTAGAAGGAAGTCAACTCCCCAAGCCTTGGCCAGGAAGGAGCCTAGGATCCCCTCTGCCAGGGGCAAGGAATGACTGCATGGCCTTGGGCACTGCAGTGGCTTCTAGAATATTTTGGGGATGAGGTGGAATCTGCCCAGGGAGGTGGGGCCCCGATGGAAGTTCTGAATGGAATATGAGGTCTGCTGAAGCCGAGCCCACACCTTGGACCAGAGCTACACATCACAGAACCAGCTGTGCGGGGAGCTGGGCCAGGGGAGGTGGTTGGCCACCCGCAGGCTGAGCAGCACGGAGGGACTCTAGGAAACGCAGACCTGGGTGGGGGCACGGCACAGATCTCCACTGCACCCGGCTGGCAGGAAAACCTGCCTCTGCTGGACGAGGACACAGCCTACCCTGTCGCCTGGGCTCAGCCTCAGTCCATGGGGCGGGGCAGAGGTGCTCAGAGAACGGACCTGGGCTTGGGGCCCAGCAGGACATGCCAGGGGACATGCCTTCCCACAGGCCCACAGGGGGAGGGATACGGGGCTCAGAAGTCAGAGCTTCCAAGGCGGAAGGGGGTCCCCCTCCACCTCAGGAGCCTTGGGTGGCTCTCAGCTGCACCTTGCAGCCAGTCCCGAGGGCCTAAGGATGAGAGTTATCACTGCGTCCCTTGGTGGGGTGGCTGCTGCAGCCACTGCTAATATGACAGATTTGAATGAGGAACCCCATCATCCCTAGCAGGCTTGGCAGAGACAAGGTGGCGGCTCTGCAAGAGACTGTGGGGCCAAGGCAGCATGTCTCCCTGCCTTGGCCCAGGGTGGCAGTCTGTCCCTGGGTCCCGCCTGGTGCAGCCTGGTGAGTGCACAGCTCAAGGCTCACGGAGGGACGAGATGGGATGGCTGAGCAGGGACGCACAGACAATGGGCGAGGCACGTGGGGACACAAGCGAGGCTGGAGAGTCGGGGCCGGGGAGGCGGCGTCCCTTACTTGTGGGGAGCTCCCAGGGGAGAAGCCTTGATTGGAGACAGGCGAGGTGGGAGACTGGTTGGCCGGGGAGCCTGCGCTAGTGCGGTACTGCTGGAGGGCCGGCGCCTGCGACGACAGACGGGTCAGGACGCCGAGCTCCTGAGCACAGGGTCCTGTCCTGGCTTCCTGGGAACAGCTGTCCCATTTGTCCCAGCAGGCCCCCCACCCCGATGCCTGGATGTGGGTGCCAACACAGATAGCCAGGGGACCCCAGGCAGCCCTGAGCTGCATCCAAGATCTGGGGGGGGGGGGGACCTTTCTCCAAATCCAGCTTCCCTGCGTGGAGAAGAGCAGGCTGCCCTCCTCCAGGAGCAGGCTCCCCTCCCTTCCCAGGGCCAAGGAGGGGACTGGAGAGTCGGCCTGGACTCAGCAACCTCAGAGCTGAGGGCACAATGTGCACCCCCCCACACACACACACGCAGCAGCCACATGTGCACACCCACACACACCCCTGTACACCACCTAACAAATGTGTGTACACATGCATATCCAGAGGCACACACGCACAACCCACGTGTGCACACTCAGGTATGTCTGCACTCAGGCACGCATGCCCACACACACCTGCATCCATCCGCTCGTACCGGCCGTACACAGCACGGGGCTCTACGTGCGTGCAGGACCCACCTGAGCTCACACATGGCGTTCGCGCCCCTCTGAGCACGCACACCCTCACGTGCATGGGCGGGAGAAGCCTGGGCAGGGCAGGCTCCTAACTGCCTTCAGCTGTGCACCCCAAGTCGGCCCACCCTCTTCACTGGGACTGACAGGAAGGCCGTCTCTGGGTGCGTCTCAGGCTTCCAGCACTGTGTGGTCACCGCTGCAGGCCTTGCTTGGATCAAGCCTGCCGGGTTATACCATCCGAGAGGCAGCCACTTCCTTCAGCAAAATTACTGCTTATGGCCCAGACCCCATGAAGGTAGTAGCGCAGGCCAGGCTAGGACCTAGATTTGGACCCTACTCTGGTCCTAATCCAACCTAGCTATGCTGTGTGTCTCCAGGCAAACTGCATAACTTCTCTGAGTCTGTGGTTCAATGAGGTCCAGTTCAACTGGCCAAGGCTCCACAACTTTTCTCAGTGCCCCTTTTTAAGCAGTCTCGGGTAGGAGGCTGAGTCCAGGTGGGACAGGGGATGAGTGATGGAGGAGCCAGCATGGTCACTTGTGATGACTGGCTTGGGGCTCCTCAGAATAGGCTGGGAGAAAACATCATGAAGAAATGATCCTTGTCACCAAGTCTGCACAGCAACTCAGGTCGCCGCAGCCTGTCCCTGGTGGAAACCAGCAGGCCCTGAGTGGCCAAAGTCCTGACCCAAGAGCCCTGGGACACTGTACACTTCCAGGGACTGCCGGCTCCACAGCAAGGCCCCGGCACCCGCTGCGATTCCACCAGAGGAAAAGCCAGGGTCCTCTGGAGGTCCCGACAGAGCAGCTTGGGAACATGGGTCCCTAGAGCTGGTTACCTGCTTCATGCAGGCCAGGGTCTGCCTGGGCTTTGCAGAGCAAGAGGTTCTGACAACATTCAGCCTGGGGTTGGCAGCCAGTGCCTGAGCGGGGAAGGCTCATCGTGTCCCAAACACGGTCCTTAATGGGGCTGGGACCCACCGTTATCAGGAAGGTCTGGGGTTCCAGGGCTCAGAACAAGCAAATCCTAACACTTGTTAGCCTTGGCCTGGCCCAGGCAGGGCGCCCTTGGTCTGCTGTGGCTTCCAGGCCTGGGTACTGTGCTGCATGAGCCAACACCTCACAGGACTGCCTTCATCCTGCCTTCGCCTCAGAGCACAGCTTCCAGAACTCTGTTCCCCAGGCCATGGGAAGTGTGTGCTCAGGCACCTCCCAGGAGGCCCAGCATGGGGTGGGGGGGACAAGCAGAATACTCAGCAAACCCAAGGTGGCCCAGCTGGAGAGGAATCTGGGGCCAGTGACCCTGCTCAGGCCTGTTTCCCCATCAGTACTCGTGGTGACAACCTCGGTTAGAAGAGCCTGAGCAGTAATCCCTGCGGAGTGCCAGGCCTGGGGCAGTGTCTGCTCGGATCCTGCCCCCTGCAGATACCGTCAGGTGGCCCCACCGTCCTGCCAGGCCCAAGGTGACCTGCTGCAGCCCCCAGGCTCCTCCGCCATAAGCCCCCCAGCCAGGCCCTGCAGGACCGTCCCGGGCTTACCGAGGTGATGTCAATCCCCATCGATGGCTGGCCTGGGTTCTCTGGGGGGGACTGGGGGAGAGAGGACGGTACCGTGACCGCGAGTGGGGGCAGCTGCGGCCCCCGAGTCAGACTGGCGCTTGGCATCAGGGGGCCGCCCGGGGGTAGGCCGACGGGCACCTGAGGCGGTGGCGGGGGCGGCTGCTGTTGGGAGGCGGGCGGTGGAGGTGGTGGGGGCTGGGGCTGCGGCGGGGGCGGCTGCTGGGAGCCGGCCTGGGTGAAGAAGGCGTAGGGCAGCTGCTGCTCCAGAGACAGGGCGTCCATGGCCACGGCCTGGGGAGGAGAGGGCATCAGGCGGAGGCACAGCAACCTGGTCCCTGACGGCCCCCCACAGACGGGCGTGCTCAGCAAGGACAGGCAGACAAACCCTGGGGGGTAAAGGCCCTGGACTGGGTGCTCCCAACTGTGAGGAAGTTGGGGCCTCGGGAGGGCAGAGCTCGCCCCTCCTACCCTAAAACCTTGTCCACTTTGGGGGTTATGGAGACACTGGAGCGGTCACTGGGCCAAGGCTGGCTCAGGTCATTGTCAGAACTGGCAAGAAGAAAAGGAGTAGAAGGAAATGGTGGCACTGGGAAAGTCTGTAGAAACTCACAGCCCCGGGGCCACCTGGGGAGGACCAGGGTGAGGCAGGCCAGTCCCCAGCCCTCTGAGACAGGCCGGCTGCCCGGGAGCTGCAGGACCTGAGCACTTAGCATGCCTGCCTCCAGTAAGCAGTCGGGTTCAAGAATGAAAACAACACCCCAGAAAGGAAAGGGGTAGGAGGCCCGGGATCAAGACCAGAAGCCGGCAAGGACACACAGCTGCAGGTGCTGCCCGGGCTGTGTGGATCCCGACCCAGTGACACACCCTGATAAACACATGGGCAGGCAGTGGGGACCTGGCCCTCCGGGCAGCGGGAGGGGATCACTGTGAATTCCGTTATAGGTGGAGAGGGCCACTGTGGCCATGTTACACACAAAACCCAGGCTGCGGGTTGGGTCAGCGGCAGAGCACTCGCCTAGTGCGAGTGAGGCCCTGAGTTTGATCCTCAGCACTACATACAGATAGTAAAATAAAGCTACTGGGTCCACTTAAAACTAAAAAAAATTTTAAAAAGAAATGAATAAAACAAAAGTCCATCAACCACTAAAAAAATATGAAAAAAAACAAAAACAAAAACAAAAAAAAGTTCTCTACAAGGGATTTTAAAAAAGGATAGGGGTTAGGGGTGCGGCTCAGTGGAAGAGTGCTTGCCTAGCACGCCTGGGGCCTTGGGGTCCAACCCTGGGACTTCCAAAACAGAACAAAACAGAACAAAAAGACGAACTGGACAAATTCCTAGAAAGACAAACTACCAAAAACAACTTGAGAAGAAACAGGCAACAGGAAAAACCTTATAATAAGTGAGGAGATTGAACCACTCATTAAAACCCTCCCACAGACGACGAAGAGCCAAGTGGTTTCAGTGGTAAAATGCACTAAATTTTACCAAAGATTCTGAACAAAGGAATTGAAATGCTTCTTAAACTCTTCCAAACAAAACAAAGCAAAAAAAAAAAAAAAGAGAGAAAACAATTCCTAACTCACGCTACGAGGGTGGATTATTCATCGTCAAAGAGAGGGGATCAAAAATACTAAAATCAGAAGTGAAATGGAGCATCCCTACTGCCTTTACAGGAATGGAAAGGATCCTAAGGATATCATGAAAACTGGTGACAGCCAGTCGATAACCGGATGGACAGACGCACACCAACCACAAGAAACAAAGTAGCTGGAGCCGTGTGGCCGTGTGGCAAACTGAAACACTAAAACCAAACCTGCTGACCACTTTATCACGGGAAATTCAACTAGACCGTAAAGAAGCAAAGCAGCTAAACGGAGAAGGCGCCCTGTCACATCTGGCATGAGCTCCATCATCCGACTGCCCAGGGGACTCTCACGTGTTTACAAATGAACAAGGAATCCTCCTGGATTCCACAGTGTCCTGTGAGGGGCGGGTTGAGCCCTCACCTTCCCCACCCACCTCGCCCTCGCACCTGAGTGATGGGTGACAGTGGGGACAAGGTGGGCGACACCTGCTGGGCCTGCTGCCTCCTCGCCTCTGTGCTTAGGGACAGGGGGCTGACGCCAGCAGGTCGGTGCTGTGGAGAGGAGCCTGGTGTGCTCATCCCTAGAAAGGAAGAAGAGGCAGGGAGGATGGTGTGAGGGAGGCCAAGGCCACCCACACGCCCCAGGTCACACTTGCATAGGGACAGCCCAGGTGCTTAGACAGAAGCCAGTGGGCACTTCCCAATAGCCAAACGTGGGATGTCACCCCATAGCCCCATCCCTGATGACTCTGGGGTCCCTCAGCCCAGCATGGACTGTCTTCCTCTTGTCTTCCCAGCTAACCCCACCATCCCTCCAGAAGCAGGGGTGACCCACAGGCTCAATCAGCACTTCCCCACTCCTGGAGCATGTGATTGGTCCCCAGATAGGCATGTGACCAGACTGATCCAATGAGAGCCTGCCTTGGGATTTTGGATGGAAATTCCAGGAAGACTTTCTGTTTTGGGGGACGCATCTCCATACCAGGCAAAGATCCACCAGCTGAAGAGCTGAGGGGCAGAGGCAGGAACTGAGTCCCTCTCCAGCCACACTGATAGTTCCAGGCTTCAGACAATAAATCCCCTTTCTGCTGAGGTTGGCCCAGGTGTAAGCTGCCCAGGGCTGCAGTTTCCTCAGTCCTCCTCCTCCTCCTCCTCCATACTCCAATGAGCATGTCCAATCCCCTAGGAGCCCCTTGTGGCTCCACGGTGTCCCACATCCACACCACCCTCCTGCACCTTGTATGTTCCCCATGCCAGAGTGTTCCCCACAGGCTGCCCGAACTAATACCCAATTACTTCACCTTCTTCCCGTCCCTGCAGGAGCCCCTGCCAGGAGCCTGCACGCTGCCCCTTCCTTCACCCCGGCCTCCCCGGCCCTCACCCTGCGCAATGTGATCCCTGGTTACCACTGTAGTGAAAGAGCAGGTGAGATCGAGTACAAGGTGGCAGCCGTTTGGGCCTGCTGGGCTACCCTGGGCACCATGCCAAGCACACAGCAGGCTCCAGATGAGGGAGCCCTGGGGCCCAGCATGACCCACATCCACCCCAACACCGTTTCCTTGTCAGTGAGATGAAGATGATAATAGCTGCACTCAGGTTCACCGTGACGCCCCAGTGAGGTCATGAACAGGCTCTGAAGAGTCTGGCCTGCAGCCAAGGCCGGGTGAAACTGCCTGAGTCACCCTGGGAGATCCGGGCCCATCCTGCCCAGGGCACCAAATCAACTGTGTTCTGGCAGATGGGGTGGCGGGTTTATGGGTCTGAGGGAACACACCCAGCACATGCCAGGAGATGACAGGCAGTCTTCTCCATGCCCAGGGCAGCTGCTCGCTGGGGCAAGCTTGGTCATGCCTGTACTTCCCCTCGGACGCCTGGTGGCTCTGCTCAGCCTAGCACAGGGAGGGGGCGGGGCTGATGTCTGCACAGATCCTGGGCAGCAGGGTCAAGGATGTCAAGGGACATCAATGAAAGCCCAGGCAGGAGGAGTCTGCTCAGAACAAACCAGGAGTCAGGACCCCTTGTCTTGTATGTCTGGTGGGGGCCAAGGGACAGTTGGTGCTCAGGTCAGGAGCAGATGTCAGGGCTCAGTAAGGAGCAGAAGCATGTGCTAAGAGCTTGCAGGTGACATGGGGACTGTGGCTCATCATCAGTGCAGAACACTGACCTGCTGACACTCGCCTTCTGACTTCAAGGGAAGCTGGACATCAACATTCCCATAAATCGCACGCACGCACACAGACATCACCATCACGTGCCACGCAAAATACACCCGCAGCTGACTTGGCCTTCGGCTGCCCACCTCCAACATCTGTCCTGAGCACGAGTCTTTAATTCCCTGCTGAGCTGCCAGGCGAGTGCCAGGCCTCACACAGGGTGGCTACCACCCCTGGGAAGGCCAGTCAGGCCAGCAGGGCAGACAGGGTATCTTGCTATTGCATCCCTTTCGGCAACCTGGCTCACCTCCGGAACGGGAATGCAGCCAGCTGCAGGGGAACTCTGGGGCGGGCAGGCAGGAGAGCTGCCAGAAGGGCGGGCCACGGGGGCCAGGTGGCAGGGGCCCGTCCCGTGGCACGCAAGCCCTGTTGGCAGGGGCAGCCAGCCTCGGAGCTGTGCCAGGAAGGACCCCCAGGGCCTACTCCCCTCCCAAGACCTGGCGAGCAGCCAGGACACAGCTTCAGCAAATGTGAGACGGCAGGCTGCCTCTGAGCCTCCCCACCCAGGGCTGGAGGTGGGGGCGGAGGGGTGATGTGCATGTGCGCCAGCGGCTGGCAGGCAGCTGGACTGAAAAGGCGCCCAGAAAGCCCAGTCCCTGCTGGGGAGCTGCTGAGCGGCAGGGCCACGGACCACCGCACACGTGCTGGACGCTCCTGCCATGCTGCAGGGCAGGTGGGGCCTGGGCCCCACACCCTGGCCGGCCGTCCGTCTAGGATCTTCACATGTGCTGTGTCTTCCTGGGCTTGTTTAGACTGGGCGCAGGCTGGGGGTGTGCGGCTCCCAGGCATGCTCTGGTGGGCTGCCAAGGACCCTCAGGCGGCGGAGGGGGGCTCCGGAGTGGGGAGAACAGTGTGGGAAGGTGGTGGCTTCTGCAGGGGGTGGGTGGGCATACTGGCAGCCCCACAGCTGACCTCTGGATTTTACTCTGCACAGGCACATGCGGACAGACGCCACCTGTCTGGCCAGGCTTCTTGGGTGGAGGTGGGGGTGGGGGGAGTTTGGGGGCAGGGAGCATGCCTAGCACAGGAGACCTTGGTTCAATGCCCAGCAACACACGCACACACACGCACCCAGGAGCACCAGCATCATCCTGCCCACCCCTGCCCTGCTGGCGCCTGCCACAGGAGCAAGCTGGGGCTTCCTGCTCGCCTCCCCTCCTTGCGTCACCCTGGCTCCCAGGCTGGTCAGTGTCACCCTGACATCTCTCTGCAAAGCACCCAATGGGATTCCTGTCCTCTCCGGGCCCGCAGCCCTTCCTGAGCCCCTTCTCTCAGGGAAGCCACAGTGACTGCCGAGTGTGCCTCTCAGCACGCAATGCTCTCGTGAAGAGGCCTGCGTACAGCTGCCCCTGCCCTGGTGTGCAGGCTGTTCGACAGCTCAGGGCTGGGACAGAGCCCATGTCATCCACACCCCAACATGCCCCCCAGCAGCGCCCCTGCCTGTCCCACCACCTGAGGCATCTCCTCTCTAAGTCAGACGCCTGCCCCTCGGATGCAAACCCACACCCAGACAGCAAACCAAGGGTATAGGTGTCCTGGCAGGGACTTGGGAGATTGAGGCCCTGCCCGAGGGACAGTTGAAGAACGTGGCAATGCTGGGCAAGAGCAAAAACAGAGAAGCAGTACAGCATGAGGTCAGGGGACAGGTCAGGAGGACGAGGTCAGGAGAAGCAGACTAGGGCAGCCGTGCAAAGGCCCCGAGCAGGAAGATGGAGGGTGACCTCACTCCAAAGGTCTTGGGCTTTTATGGGGAAGGGGGTGGGGGCTGAACAAGGTCTCAAGCAGAGGTGGGTTAGGCTGAAGATGTTCTGGGTTGAAGAGGAGACTGAGGGAAAGGTAAGTGAGCAGGAGAAAGGATCCAAGAGGGGTCAGGTTTTGATGGTAGGGCTGACAGGCCAGTGGTCAATAAGGAGGAACGTATGTTTGTGGCAGAGAGAAGGGACAGAGGAGTTAAAGGGGACTGTCCAGTGGAGGCCCCAGTGCACAATCCCCAGAAGGAACAGGGACAGAAGCTGAAGTTCCCAGGATAGGCATGGAGTCCATGGACCATCCCATGGTCCAGGCCAGGGGACGAATGGGTGTAAAGTTCAGGGAGGGCCTGAAGGAGGTGCCACAAGGCAAGAAGCCTGATGTGATGGGGAGGAGCAGTTCAGACCCACTTCTGTTCCCAGTGTGGGGCTGGGGAAAGAAAGGACAGGGGCAGCACGGCCCACCCCCAGGGCTCCGCTCTGGGGCTCCCAGGCCTCTCCCAAGCCCTGAGCACCACTCGGTACCCCTGAAGCTGCAATCTGATCCCTGCCCTGGAGGCCACATGCACCCCCTCTGGTCTTTGCCCAGTGAGGCCAGGGAGGCCATTCCCTGTCGGGTCAGCCTGGCAACGCTGAGCCCCTGCGGCAGGTCTGCCCCCATCTCCACCCTCCAGGTGCCTGGCACCGTGGACATGACCGTCAGCCATCATCTGAATGCACATGCCATCTTCAGTGGACAGTCCTCCACCAGGGAGCAAAGCGCCCGGGCACCTTGAGCTTGGGGCCATGCTGCGGGCCCTTACCCTGGCCGGCGCCACCGATGCCCAGGTGCGTCAGGTTGGCGGCGAGGTTGCCAGTGCTGCTGGAGCTGCTCAGCGCAGGGAAGGTGGGCTCCTCGGGGTCCAGAGGGGTCGGGAGGGGGGAGGGGAAGTGGATGTTGGTCAGGTCGGGGAGGGAGCCCCCCGTGTTGTGGGTGGCAGGGATCAGGGCTGTAGTGTTTTCCTGGTCGGCGGATGGGAAGATGCTGGGGGGAAGGCCAGACAGGGGCAGGAGGTGAGGTCTGGGGACAGCGGCCAGCCGACCGGCCGGGTCGCCCCCAGAGACTGTGGCAGGGGCAGGAGGGGCCATCAGGAGAAAATCAGCAGGTGCAAAATGACACTTCTCAGTCAGGGGCTGCCATGCTTGTAAGACAACTGTCGGGGCACCTCCGCTGGGACCTGAGGAAGCAGCCTGCCCCAGGGAGGGGAAAGGGGAGCGGGGAGACAATACTTTCTGTTGCCCAGGGAGGGCTGTCATCTCCAGGGACAGGTGTCTGAGGAGGCTCTGTCAACTCGGGCAGCAAGGGGCTGGAACTGGCTCATGACAGGGCTTGCTGGGTGGCCACTGCGGTGTCCCTCACCAGGATGTGCAGGCTTATGGGCGGGTGGGATCCCTGGGGGAGTCCACACAGCCCCAGTGGCTGAGGGTGTGTGGGCAGGCCCTGCGGAGACTTACTTGATTCCGGGGACCTCACAGGACTTGGGCCTGGATCCTGTCTGAAAGAGAAGACAGCAGAGGTGAGGCAGCAGCCCAGGGGCCTCTTCACGTACACTGTGCCTCCTTAGGGCATGGCTGACCTTCCCAGTGTCAAGAGCTGCTCCATGAGAACCAAGTTTAATGGGGACCAGGGTCCCATGAATGACATCATGGGATGGCCCCAGAGGGTAGAGGTGCTGACCACAGAAGAAGCCAAGACCAAAGTCCAGGGTTGTATGGAGAGAGTGTTCCCACAGGTCCCTACCCCAGTTCCTGCCATTGACAGGGAGAGACACAGTTCCACTCTGGCTGCTTGGTTGGTGGGGCCTAGACCAAGGGTGACATGATGCCCTGTGAGCAGGCATCTGGGCAGAATGCGTGTGGCTCCTTCTGGACCCAGGGCTTCCCATGGCAGTTAGCTGTCAGCTCGACAGAGGGGCTGCTGGAGGCTGGGGTGCCAAGGCTAAGTGCTCATGGAGCTTCTCCCCACCCTCCACACTGTCCCCAGACCAAGGCAGCTGGGGTGCCTGTGGCAGGGGTGCTTTTGCTTGGTGGTCATGGGGAGAGTCTATGAGTGGCCTCCAATCTCTGGGGACTGGGTTGACCTGAGTCCGAAGCAGTGAAGGGCACCAGGTCAGGAAGACTGAGGTGGGCTCACAGATGCCTCAACACTGTCCAGAGGCCGTGGCCTCTCCTTCCACGAGGACTTGCCTTCCAGTGTCACCCCAAAGGTGTGGCCTCCATCTGGTCCCAAAGTTCTTCTTTGTCGTGTGGGCAGGAATGGCCCCAGGGACCAGGCTTGGGGAGCCTCCAGTGCAACACCAGTTTCAGTGCTTGGTTGGGGGACACTTCCAGAACACACACACCATGGCAGGGAGGGTCCCACGATGGGAAACCCCACCGTGGCTCAGGCCCTTCTTAGGGCGCCGCCACGATGGCCTTTGAATTCAGGGCCACAGCCCTGCCGTGCTGCCTCAGCGACAGAAGCATAAATCCCGATCAGAGCAAAAGGCCTGCTGCACACGTCAGGAGTCTCCCTGGGCAGAGCCACCTCCAGCGCCCCCACCAGCCAAGGGCTCCCCTCTGGGCTGGCTCCAGGGAAGGGGTGCCCAGGGAAACATGTGGGCAGTAGCACTCTGCTCCTCTCGGAGTCGAGCACCCCACTGCCAGGACCTGGGGAACTGAGGCTGCAGGCAGGACTCCTGCTTCCGATCTCAATGGGCATGACTGGACAGAGTCCTGTCCCTCACAGATGCCTCCAAGTGAGTCACGTTTTCTAGCTCCCTGTCTGCTGCCAGGCCCTCGAACAGATACTGCTGGCCGAGTTCTCCCGGGATCACCAGAGGAGGAAGGCCAGCCCGCTGGCACTGTGCGGGGTCGGCCTGGAGCACACACCCCTGGTAGCAGCAGTGACTGGGAGCCCGCAGGGTGGCGAGAGCCCAGCCGGCCTTAAGCCTCTGCAGCAAATGCCTGCGGAGCAGAGCGGGTTTCTACCTGGCCAGGGCTCCGATCCCCAGAGTAAACATTCCCTTCATTACTGGATTTCTGCAAAGCACGTGGGCACTGGCCTGCTGAAGACTACGTGGAAAGCATTCAATGAACTTTATGGGATGTCTTAATGGATTTCTGCACAGTATTAAAAATGCGCTCCTGACTCCCCACCCCCGTCCCCCGAGGCGCCAGCCAGTTTTGCTCTCTTTAAAGGAAGGGTGATACCTGCCTGTGCAAATGGACCAAGACCTGCTTTTCTGCTACTAGACATTTAAGTGGTTTTGTGATTTTGTTTGGGTTAGATTTTCTTTTTTCCTTTGTTTTTAATTTTCAAGGTACTGAGGATGGAAGCAGGGCAACTGCTGTGTGGCTGAGCCACGCGCCAGCCCGTCCAGGTACCCGCTCCTGATGTTGCAAGGTAATGGCGTCCCCAGGAAGGTCTCTTCTTTCCCTGGAATCCCTTCAAAATCCCAACCCTGGGTGACTGAGGGTCACCTCCTTAACAAGTCCCCTGGGGTGAACATTCAGATTGCATTCAGTCTATTTCAAAAGCTTGGGATAAACACCTCTGAGCGCACCCCACACGCTGCCACTGAAGCCTGAGGGAGGGGACCACTGGGGACACACCCACCAAGGAGAGCTCTGTGGGGCTGTTGCTTTCTGAGGCGGGGAGAAGCGATTTTTCTCCCTCTGGAGACAGGGCCTGGCTTAAGTTGCCCATAATGGTCTCAAACGCAGTCCTCCTGTTCCCTCCCAGGCGGCCGCGGCTGGCTGGGGGCTGGGGCTGTCAGTGCCGCTCTGCCTTCCACTGAAAGCTGGCGAGCACTGGATTTGAGCTGAGGGGTCGCCCAGGGAACAGCCTGCTGTGCACACCAGGCAGGCGGAGAGCCTCTGGATCCCGGCCCAGGCAAGCCTGAGGCAGTGCTGGTCCTGGGGAGGGCAGACCCACCTCAACCTGCCCCTCGTCACCGCATCCAGACGAGGACAGGCTTTCCCGAGGCTCGGGCTCTTACCTTCTTGGTGTCCCACGCCTGCTTGGGAAGGTTTTTGTCTGCTTCTGTCGTGGTCTCCTCCATTCCTGGGACTGTTAACAGTAAGACTAGGATAGGGGAGAAGGATACTCAGAAAGAGAACACCTCCTTGACAGCCAGGATGGTGACGAAGATGGAACTGTCCTAATGGTCATTTCTGGGGATTGTACTAGAGTTACAAAAAAGATTTCATTAAAAAAACAAACAAACAAACAAACAAACAAACAAAAAATCCATCAGATCAGCCTGAGAAGCTGCATCTTACAAAGAAACAAAACAAAAGTCCTGGAGCCCACGCCATGCACTGGCTCTGCCTCCTTGCACTGACCAGGGCCTTGGTGACCTCGGGCAGTAGATAGCACAGTCTGTATGGGTACCCACCGTCTGTGGACATCTGCTCCCCTGTGCTGTGGGCACCCACTGGCCACCAGTACCAAGCACAGGGGCTCAGACCCCAGGCCTGAGGTCAGCTGGGACTGACCGCCCCACTTCTGGCAGTGGCAGCCTCAGGAGTGAGGGGTGATGCTTGCTCTAAGACAGAAGGGTCGGGAAGGCCTGAGGGACAGGGTGGATGGGCATCGAGGGTCCTGAACGAGCCAGGCCTGAAGGCCCCTTCCTCGGACTCTCAGTCACGACCAGAGTCCCCACGTCCCGAGCTCTCTGTGGCGCTGGAGGCGCTATCTTCCCACTGCCTCTGAGAGCGCCTGAGGAACCAGCCAGACCTGTCACCAACGCCTTGACACCTGGCTGGCGGTGTGGGAGGCAGCAGGGCACTCCAACCCTGCTGCTGTCTGGACCCTCTCAGGGACGAGTGATGCCCCAACCCCAACTCCACGGCCAGCTGGACTCTGAGCAGTAAGGGTCCTGGGTCTTGCCTTCCCTCCATGGTCACAGTGTGGGACATGTGGGGGACAGTGATATCCTTGCGCCCACCCCCAGAAGCCCTGTGCTTGTGGGGGACCCACTAGGACAGACAGCAGTCTGAGAACAGCCTGGCCGCGGAGTGGGGAGGCACCGCTGCTCTGAGGGCCCGCCCCCTGGCCTGCCGCCGGCAGATGGGGTTCAGGGCTCAGGTTCTGGGAATGGTGGTCAGCAGACTCTCTGCTACGTTCATACACCTACCCACACAGTGAAACCATGAAAGCAACGGGCATCCGGGCATTTAACTCTGTCATTCCCTGGCCTGGGGGTCTTGGTCCAGATGATGCCCACATGCGGTTTCCCAGGCCTGGCCTCACAGCATCTATGATCCCTTCTCTGGATGACACTGCCCCAGTTTTGGTTTTGCTTTTTTGGTGCTGGGGATTGAACACAGGCACGCTTTACTGCTGAGCTACATCCCCAAAACTTATTTTTTATTTTGAGACAGGGTCTTACTAAGTTGCTTAGGGCCACGCTAAGGTGCTGAGGCTGGCTTAGAACTTGGATCCTCTTGTCTCTGCCTCCTCAGCCACTGGAATTATAGGCATGAGCCACTGTGCCCAGCTACTGCCCCAGTTTTTAAAACATCTGTTCTCCTTAAGGGTTCCCAGGAGCCAAGGGTCTGGACACAGAGGCCTGGAGAGGCGGCACCCAGTGAGAGTTAGGGGAGAGGTAGGCTCTTTCTCACCCAAGGTAGCCCAGATGAGCTCAGGGGCTGTGGGCAACAGTTCTGAGCAGCAGTTAGAAAACAGTCCAATGTGAAATCCTGGATCAAGCAGAACCTGAAGCTGAAGGTCTGCCCTACACTACAGTCCTGAGCTGGTAAATGCCCCATTTACCCAGGCTTGCCACCCCCTACATTGGAAAGAATCATCTGCAGAGCCCACTGACTTTATAGCCATACCCTGAATCCATGAATTGTGGGAGCTAATGTGTCTTCGCAGGGGTATGTTCTCTACCTAGAAAACTTCTATGCATTCTTAAAAACCCAACTCAAGCAGCCCCACCTCTGGAAGTTCCCCTGAGCCCCTCTCCTTGTCCTGTGGTGCAGTCTGGCTCCTCCTTTGCACGTCTGTCCACCCACGGACTGTCAATGTCCAGAGCACAAGGGCCACCGGTCGGGCTCACCTGACCCCAGCCAAGACGAGCGTCCCCTGCCCATACCTCTTTTCTGGTGTGCATCCTGGAACCCCCCCGTAAAGGGCTCTGACTGGGTGGGCGTCATTGTGCTCTGGTGAAGGGCGGAGTCTGAATTGGTCCTGGGGGAGAGGAGAGAGACAGTGAGACCCCTGGAAAGGAAGAGGCAGTCAGATCCCAGCTGCAGGAGGAGGCTCGGCCCCGTGAGCCCTGCCCAGGACACCTGTGGGACAGGGTGGCAGATACGGCACCTACACAGAACTGCAAGGACATCATTCTCAAGAGAACCCCTGGAGCTCTGGCAGGCCGCCCACAAAGATCTCTGAAGGACTGTCCCTCTGTCCCTTCAGCCCTGCTGCCCCTTCAGGAGGGCTTCTTGGCTTCAGGGACAGGAGGGTGCCTTCCTGTCGAAATTCCCCGAGGGAGCCAGATGGTCCCAGGGGGCCCGGCCTTGGGGGTTTGAGTGTGCAACCAGTCGCTGGGTCCCTCTCAGTGACAAAACCCAAGTGGGTGACTATGTCCTCCGGATGCTCAGTTCCAAACACTGTGACAGGTGGAACGGGAGGGTTCAGAGAAGCCCCTTGGGTGCCCCTAGGTGAGAAATGATGGGAGAGGCACAGTCCTGCTCCAGCCAGTCAGAACTCTGGAAGGAGCTGGGTGGAGATTCTGCCCAGGGTTTCCGTCTGGGAACTGACAACCAGAAAGGCCAGGGTGGGCCAATCTGCTCCCAGCTGGAAGCGCCTCTAAGAGGGAGAGTCCCCAGAACCACGCCCAGGTCCAGCTGCACAGCTGTCAATTCAAGGAGGAGACTAACGGCTGGTGTGCACCCAGGGGATATCCCAGCCATTAGTGACACGGACCAAACGTGGAACAGGAAGAAAGGTGACAACGGCCCAGTCAAAGGAGTCTTGAACCTAGCCCCACCCCCACCAGCTGTGTGTCCCTGAGCCAATATTCTGGCTTCTCTGTGCTCAACATCTATGTCTAAAATGGGAAACAGCACCTAGCCACACAGCTGTTTGATTCCCATCAGCTGACACATGCGGGAACAGGGCCTGAGGTGTGATGTGTGCCTGGGGGGTATCTAACTAGTGACTGCACAGTGTCACGGAACTGCATGTGCGTGCAGGAGTGTGCACCTGGTGTGCACGTGTGTGTGCAGTTGTCCTTCCGTACCCGTTTCTTGGAGGGTTGGTCCCGGAGTCCCCCTCGGACCCCAGCATCCACGAATGCTGGAGTCCTGCCTGTGATGCGGCACCTGTGCAGACCGCAGCACCTCAGGGTGACCTCCCCCCGGGCACCTGTGTGCATGTCCTCGTCCTGTGGCACAGGGCGGAGGACCTCACAAGCGCCGCCTCAACAAAGGTTGATGATGGGGTTTCATGATGACATGAAAAACTGCTCATCAGCATTAAATGAAAGAACAAGTGACAACTTTGGTTAGAGACAGACAGACAGGCAGACAAAAAAGGGAAAAATCAGGAAAAAAATCTCCCCTACATGGAGACCTGGTCTTGCAGGGTGAGAGCGGATTTCTAGAAACTTCAAGATGTGTCTTAGCTTTGTCATTTTGAGTAACTCTGCACTCACTGGTTTTCCATGCACAACTATGGTGAAAGTTTAGTTTTGTTCCCACCAAGCGGGTTGGGGCTGGGAACTGGCTCTGGCCACTGACCTCCTCCAGCTGGTGTCCGCGGGTGGCGAGAGGTACACAGAGCCGTATGGACAGCTGTCGGCGTGCGTGTGAGTTAAGGGGACGGCACCATGGGCTTGGACCCTGCCTGCACCACAGTGCTCTCGGCCACTGAGCAAGAGGACCCCTCCAGCCCAGTGGCCCAGCTGCTGGAGCTGAGGGAGTGGCGTGTGGGCCTGCACACAGCTGGGGCCTCGCAGGCGCTTCCTGCCGGCCTTTCCTGCCTGGCTGTGAGCAGCCCCGTTACAGGGCTCCCCAGGGTGCAGCCCATCCCACCTACCACTTAGTGCTGTCCTCTTGCAAGTGCACGTGCAGCCTGCGCCCTTTCCCAGAGGGGTCTGGACCCCGAAACTGGGGCCCACAGGCGCAGCAGGGAGTCTATTCAGCTGACCCTGGTCTCGCCTCTTGATTCTGGGCTGACGGGCGGCTCCCAGAGCCTGAGGGTTGGGTCTGGGCTCAGCTGGTCCAGCTTCCCCAGCCCGCGGAAATGAGCAGCAGAGCACAGCCGTCTCCGCTCTGCAGAGCTGGGGTCCCAGGAGCAACCCCAGGCTGCTCAGATTCTGGGGCTGGGAGCCTGGTTGGCGGAGCACCAAGGGTGGCTGAGTGGGGTGGGGGGAACTCTGGCAGATCTCTGTTTGACCGAGTAACAGATGCAAATTCCACGTACTGCCTTATAGCAACGGAGCCACCCGAGGACCCACCTGGAGCTCACTCACACCCCTCAGCTGCCTGGGCTGAGCACCCCCACACCGTGCCCACTCACAGTCCTCCTGGCCCCACTGCCCTGCCAGGAGCCCTCTGTGAGCCCACGTCACCTGCCTCAAACCTGAGAGGTGCTCCCTGTGCCACACTGGCTCCTCAGCTGGGGCACCACCTGCTCCAGGAAGTCCCCTGGGGAGCCGAGTCCAACCCTGGAGCCAGCAGCAGGCAAACATGGGGTCCTGGAGCTGCTGACAGGGAGGGCCCCATCCCTGTCCACACATCCTCTGGGAAAAAGGATATCTGCCGTCCATGTTTGTCCACTGACAGGGGCCGGCGGTGCGGGGAGCCAAGTCGGCTACGCTCCCGATACACTCGGTCTACCAGCCCATGATGTCGGGTGGTCCGGCTGGTGTCCAGGCCCGAGGACTGGAAGGGTGTCTGGGGATGGGGAAGGGGATGGGAGGAAATTGAAACAGAGAAACCCAAACAATGGTTATCAAGTGGGACCTGGTATCTGCTCAGCTCTGTCCCCAGGATCTAATCTCAGGGACCCCCCCACTCCAGAGACACCCTTGGACACCAATCTTTACACTGAGATGGGCATCTTTGAGCCCTAGCTCCCAGCCCTCCGAGCACTGGGGATGGGGGTGCGAGAGCTGGCGGGGTGTCCAGGAGCCGGGGTGGCAGGCGTGCGGTGCAGCTGGCATGCACGGGCCAGGCAGAGCGGCACAAGCTCGGGGCCCAGTGCTGGCCAGGGTGCCTGGGGTGCATACAGCCTGAGCAACCTCCTCCCAGCCTCGCCAGGTGCAGACAGGCCTCCGCCCTCTCGGGCTGGCCTTCGATCCCCTGCTACGTCATCCCTGGAGGGGCTGCCAAGGGAGGGCCCAGGGGCTTCGAGAACTGCTGCAGGGTCCTCTGGCCAAGCGCTGGCTCCCAGGAGGTTCCCTAGTTAAGCTCAGGGCTGCTCTTCACTGAGACTGGGCCCCCCACACCCTCCCTCACCACCTCATCCAGGCGCCACCAGAGCCAAATGCAGGCACTTTCCGGAGCCCTGACCATGGCTGCACCGGATGGGGCTTCCTTCCAGTCCCTGGAGGTGGATGCAGCTGGGAGCCTTGCTCTGCCTGCCCTGGCCCTGCGCTGCCCTGGCACCATCTGACCAGAGCTAGGTTAGCGGCCTTTGCCAGTTCTGGACACGGTGGGTACCCCTACTAGCCATCTGGTCCCTGGGCCCTTCTGTCTTCTCTGGGCAGTTGAGCAAAAGGCAATCCTGAGGCTAAATGAGCCTCCCCTTCCAGGAGAAAGCCAGTGGCTGGAGCTGTTGTCTCTCCCACTGGTCAGAGTTCAGGGCTGCCTGTCCTCCCCAGTGTCTGGGGACTCCCAAACCTGTCTCTGACCCAGTTGAGACCCTGTTGGCTTGGGTATTTCTATACTTCTGCTCGGTGTCGGGAGGGCAGGGCCATTCATCTTTCTGAATGTCTCGAGACCCAGAGGAGAAACCGAGGTGGCGGAAGCCGAGCCAGAGGGGATGGAGCTGGGCCAGCCGCGCCCCAGCTCACCAAGCCCTGCCTGCTGGCCCTACAGGACACGTGCACACGCCCATGTGCGTGTGTTTGGGGGGATGGGCCATGCAGCGCTGGGGGCACATGCTTGGATTCTGCTCAGGTGGACCCCAGACTGGGACATGCGGATGTGGCATCCGCCCCAGAGAGACCCCAAGAGTCGGGGCAGGGGCCTCTTGATGCAACCATACATATTTCCCGAGATGGGAGTGTGGAGCAGATCCGTTTCCGTTTGGTGGAGGATGTCTCCCTGGGAGCCACGGGGGCAGCCACGTGGGGAACTGGGGGCCACCCAGCAGCCTCATACATGTCAGGGTCTTGCAGGCTGGTGCTGGGGATGCCACGGCCTCAGCCTGGGGGCTCAATTACCAGAGAGACAGGAGCCGCTGCCAGGGCCTCCCCCAGAAATCCGCTGGGCTGAAAATGCAAAGAACCGAGACGCTGAGATGCCCAGCAGGCAGGAAGCGTGGGCCTGGCTGGGACCTCCAGCAGCAGTGCCCAGCGGGACCCGCACCCCCAGACTGGAGCGGGCTCGGTCTGGACCCCAGGTGGGGCTGAGCAAAGGAGCTGCCCAGGGAGATGTTCTTCCAGAAGAAGAGGCAGAAACAGAGGAAGGGGAGAGTGGGAGGAGGGGGAGACCAGCTCAGCAGGGCTCCGCTGGAGGACCCTGGGATGGGGGAAGAGCCCAGGGGCTGCTGCAGGGTCCTCCAGGTCCTCCGCTGGAGGACCCTGGGATCGGGGAAGAGCCCAGGGGCTGCTGCTCCTCGGCTCTGAGGAGCCGAGCCTGGCAGACCCCAAGCAAGCCTGCAGTGTTGCCCCAGCCCCACCGCCATGCGAGGGGCAGAGGGTAACGCTGAGCTCTGGGGATGGCCCTCAGTTCCCAGGCCTGCCAGCACCCAGGGACACGGCTGTTTCCAGAACTGCTGTTCCGGAACTGTTTCCTGGGCTCTGTCCATGCAGAGCCCAGGCATTGTCCTGGAGGTGGCCCTGAATCACAGCCTGATCCCACCACCCTACTCCTGCTTCCGCCTGCAGACCAGAGGTGGGGAAGAGGGTCCTGGGACCTCCTCTCCTGCTGCTGACGGTAAGGATGTGTGCAGCGGTCGTGCAGCCTGCGGGAGCCGCTGTGTGGGTCTCTGCCAAGAAACGTTTGCAGACAAGTGGGGTCAGGCGGCCAGTCCTCCTTCTGAGAAATGCTGGGCTTGTGGATTAGTGAGGCAGGACCGAGCCAAGCCCCAGAGGCCCCGAGCACTCCCCGCGGCCGCACAGCCGGTGGACAGGTGTAGTGGCTGCTGGAATGCTTGCACGCAGCCAGACAGGGGGCTCGCTTTGGGGTCTGCAGACAGGGGACAGGCAGGTGAACCAGGGCTGAAGCGCTCTGCTTCCTAATGTCCCCAGTGTAGAAAAAGTAGGCAGGGGAAGGCAGGGCTCAGCGACTGTCTGGTGACCTCAGCGACTGTCTGGTGACCTCAGCTGCCCTCCGCGTTCCAGCACGTGCTCTGTGGCCAGGGAAGGGTCCAGAGTGGGACCAGCTCCAGATGGGAGGCTATTAGGGCTCCTCCAAGGAAGGCAGCCCTGCAAGGGGGCTCACCTGGAAGGGCAGGTCCATGGTGCCACTCCCGATCTGGTTCACGTTGGGCAAGGAGCCTCCATAGTACTGGCCGCGGCTTGGGCCCAGCTGCAGGAACTGGGACTTCTGAAGCTGAAGCTGCAAAAGACAAGTTGCCAGCTGCCATGGAGGAGGGGACACCACCCGAGTGCACCCACAGAGCACCGGCCCCAAGGGGCCAACAGGACCTACATGATGGGCTGCACGTCCGTCAAGAAGACTGCAGAACCCACGAGGAACTCAGCTGTCTCACAACCAAAAATGAGGAAAGAAACTGGAGGCACTTGAATGGCCCTCCCAAGGCAGGACACACACCCAAGGAAGCCCATGACCATGAACTTGGGAAGCAGCTGCTTGCTGGCTGCCTCAGCAGGTAAGTGAAGGGCGAGACCACAGATGCCAGCCTGAGAGGAGGACCTGCGCCCCAGGGGAGCCCTTTCTCGTCTTGGCTGTGAATGAAACACTGGACAAGGCCTGAGTCAGACAGCACTATCTCCAGAGGACACTGACACCTTTTTTTTTTTTTTTTTTGGAACCAGGGATTGACCTCAGGGACACTCGGCCACATCCCCAGCCCTATTTTGTATTTTATTTAGAGACAGGGTCTCACTGAGTTGCTTAGGGCCTTGCTAAGTTGCTGAGGCTGGCTTTGAACCCACAATCCTCCTGACTCGGCCTCCCAAGTCACTTGGATTACAGGTGTGCGCCACCACGCCCAGCCACAATGCTACCTTTCAAAGAGTGGCATTTCAGAACCCTGTGGCAGCCTACTCACGACCAGGGTGGCTGAGAGAGTCCCCCAGACCCAGCCTGAGTTCTTGGGGGTCGTGCCCAAGCTCCCCAGGCTCCTTCTGCATATGCTGCAGGCCCTGCCGAGCACCTTCATCTGGGCAGCGTCCGTGCTGGCACTCAAGTGCCAGGGCCCTGCAGCTCCTTGGCTGACCCTGCTGCCTCAGAATAGGGCAGAGATGGATTCTAATCTGCAGGGAGCAAAGGCAGAGGTCCCTGACCCAGGTGCACGATGACCTTCAGGGATGGCCCACAATCCCTACCAGGCCACCAGGGGAGGCAGCTGCCATGGGTGTGAGGCAGGGCGGGCCATGTGTGCTGTGACCCGGCAGCAGGGGCGGTTGCTAGGGTCCACACTGTGTACACAACAAGGCCGGCTTGCGTTCCCTCACAAACAGCTCCTGGCAGGCGCCGTGAGCTGGCCGCCTGGCTGCTCGGCTCTCCCACGCCAGCCCTGGCTTCCTGGGGGGCCTCCGACACGGAGGGGAAGTGAAGCTCAGGAACTGGCCGAGTGCCCGGCAGAGCACCTCGCCCAGGTAAACAGCTGCTTCCTGCAAGCTGCAGTGGAGCTGAGAGCAAGATGAACCTCATGTGCTCTAGGTGGCTCACCAGCACCTGCATGGCCTGGCCCAGGGTCAGTGCTGGGAGGCCCGGCCCTGCCTGGCTGCCCGTCGGCACGCCCACCGAGAACACCCCCTGCGTCCCTCCTGGCAGACATGCAAGACAAAAAAGGCCAGCTCCTGGTGGGCGGGGGCGGGGGGGGAGGCAGGGTGGGACCCCGTGGCTCTCATCCCTCACTCCTCTCTGGGCGCAGGTCCCTTCTGACCTCTCACGACCTCATCCACACCCTCCTATGTCAGAGTTGCATGGCAGGAGCTTGTGCTGTGTCCATTTCTCATGGACCTTGTGGCCCCAGAGGCCATAAGACCTGCACCTTCCAGGCCTGGGCATCCCCTTTCCTAGACTAAGTCACGGGGCGGGTCTACGTGCAAAGGTCAGGTGTAAAAGGAGGCACTCACTGGCACACGCTGTCCAGACAGGAGACCTGGCAGGGGCAAGAGTCCTGAGGCCAACCTGCTGGTCCTCCTGTGGGATTGGGACTGACAGCACACTTCCAGCTCCCAGGTCCCACCTCTCTCCTGCGATGCCCCAACCCACCAGCCCCCAGGTCTGGACTGAACGCCATGGAGGATGGTGCCGTCCTTCCTCACCTTTGGTTGTGTGCAGAGTTGCACAGTAAAGGACTAAAATGACCCAAGGAGAGCTATGGCCTTGTCCTGAGCTACGGAAGGTGACCTCAATGTCCTCAGAATACCCTGCCTGACGAGTGTCACTGGGAGACTCAAGCCTGTAAAACCAGCTATTCAGGAGGCTGAGCAAGAGGATCCCAAGTTCAGGCAAGTGTGGGCAATTTAGCAAGACCCTGTCTCAAAATAAATAAAAAGGGCTGGGGGTGTAGCCTGGAGCAGAGGAGTCACCCAGCACGTGGGAGCCCTGAGTTCTACCCCTAGCATCGCAAAGGGGAAATTATTGTATCCCTAGGGCCTCAGGCCACCCCAGATGGTCCATGTCCACACTGTGGTTTAGGGTGCGAAGCCCTGGGCCACACAGTATCAGCCCAGCTTCTGGAGGAGCTAGACACTGATGTCAGCCACTCTGGTGGTCATCCATGTCGACAGGACTGACCCCCAATGACAACTCCAGACACCAAGGCCCAGGGGAATGCCCTGGTTGGCAGTGCACCAAGCATGCTGTCACACACAGGCTGGGAATATCCAACACTGTCCACGTGACTCCACTGGCAGGACGACTGGAAGCCGCTGCCTGGTCTCTCCAATTCCCTCACCTGACCTGAACCTGCGTGCTGCTGTAATACACCACACTGCGTCCAGCTCGAAGTGAGACGAGTCCTCCTCGTGAGCTGCCAAATTGGAGGGTGGCTGTGGGGACTCCCCGATCCTGCAGGCACCAACTGCCCACCCAGGCCGAGCTGGCAACCCCTGGGAGCAGGGTCCTTTAGGGTCCTGGGGCGAGAGATGTCATCCTGGACTCAAAGAACGGACCTCTCGCCTCGGCTCAGGGAGCTGCAGGACGCTGCCGCACTGGAAGTTAGTTCTGGCCTCTTCCCACTGCCATCCCATCCCTGTGCGTCCTTCTCCCCAAGGGTCATCACCCTGTCCCCCACCATGCTGTGCTCCCCAGAGTCAGAGACTCTGCGGACAGAAGTGCATCAACTCTGCTGGCGGAACACCAGTGAGGGCACACAAGTGAGCAGAGGGACAGGCCCGGGACAGACAGATGCTGCTATTATCACCCTAAGCTCAGGGTCGCAGGCCAGGGACAGGCCTGCCCACAAGCCACATGAGCACCAGGGTGGAAACCTGGAAGGCTCGGGCAGTCGCTCAGTTGTTCCCTTCTAACCAACTCTGAGTGATGGTCAGTCTTGACCTTGACCTATAACCCAAGTTCAGAGCGAACACTTGGCTCTGGAGGGACCTCTCAGGAGACCACAGAAGACCCCAAAGACTTCCCTGGACCCCCGCCTCAAGAGGGGCGTCAGGGGCCACAGAGAAGCCCAAGGCCACAGCGCTCAGGGTGTCCATCCCTGTGGCCTATGGATCAGACTCCCTATCAGGAGAATGGGCCTGGACGGAAGGCAGGGGCTCGCCCCTGCCCACCTTTCTCTGCCCCCCCACCTACCCTGCGCTCCCTGGCTCCCCGCAAGCCCCCTCAGCTCCAAAGCTCCCCAGCTTGGGCCCCAAGCAGGGCCTCTCCTGCGACAGCCCACCTCCACCTCGACCTGGAGGGAGGCCCGACCCCACCCAGGGAGCAGCCCCGCCAGGTCGCCTGAGGCGCGGCTTTGTCACTGCTCTAACCCTGCTCTTACCACGAGGGTGGTGGACTTACAGAAAACGGCAGGGGTGCTACTGAGAGCTCTGGGCACCCCTCGCCCGCATCCCCCAGCTTGCCCCTCCCGAGGCGTGGGAGTCAAGGTGACAGCTACGGCCTCGGTGTGGCACTGCTGGCTGAGTACTGTGCTCCAGCCTCAGGCCCGCAACCTCCTGCTCTGTGTCACCTCAACGACCACGTCTGAGCACCCCGCTCAGGAGTGTCCGTCCCTTAGCACCCGGAGCCCCCCACATGGCGAGCACTGGGACTCACGGCCACTGGTCACTGTGCCGCTGGGCAGACCCGTAGTAAGTGCTGTGGGCCCCTTGCTTGCTGCCTGCCCGCAGCAGCTCTGGATTTTTCCAGAACAGCAGTCCCAGTCCACCAACCTCAAAGCCTCAGATTGTGACCAACCATCCAGCAATGCCTGGCCCTTGGGGTCGAGGGGATGAAGGGCAAGGATAGATGTCCCTGCCACTGCCCAGGCTGAAGAGGTGTCTCAAGGTGACCACAGGCTGGCCATGGCTGTCGGGAGCTGTGAGGAGCACGTCTTGGACTCTGGTCATCTGTTGAGTGTCTCCCCAGCCCTGAGCCTCCTGGGGCGGCACCACTGGAATTCCTCAAACCATCCCTGGGGTGCGGAGCCCTGCCCAGGTCTCCAGGCAGTGAGGGTTAGCAAACCGGGGCTGCCAAAGGACCACAGGCTGGCTGGCCACAAACCATGGGGACCTGTCCTCTCATAGTCCAGGAGACCACAGTCCCCTCACGGAATCCACAGGGCTGCTTCCACCTGAGGGGAAGGCGCCAGGCCTGCCTCCGTGTGGGCCATGTCCCTCCAGTCCATCTCCGGTGACATGGGCTTCTCCGTGTGTGTGTCTTCCTCTGCCTTCTCTCACGATCACAGGGTCGACCCTCCAAGCCACAGGTCCCACAGCCTGAATTCAACCAACGGCAGATCGGAATCTCATGGAAGCAAACTTCCTTAGTGCTGAGACAAGCAGATCCACACAGCGAACATGGCGCGGCTCTGCGGACTGCAGCGCGGCACCCAGACACTCAGAGGTGGCCACCTAGAGTGGCCGTCTAGGGAGGAGGGGCCCGAGGCCTGTGCCAGTGCTGCATGTCACAGTAGGGACTCGAGGTGGATTTCCCCTTGGACACTGAGGGGGACAGTACCTGTCACTGCATTTAGGAGCACCCCAATCTAGGAGGACCTCATCTGGAGACCCTTAGTTACCTCTGCAGAGACCACATTTCCAACTAAGGTCCCATCCTCAAGTCTAAGGAGCGAGGATGTTGGCACAGCTTTGGGGGTGACACAATCAAAGCCACAGGCCCCGTGAGGACACACACCCAAGGCCACCCAGCTGGGAAGTGATTCCACACCTGAACACAAAGCCTGACGGCCCTACAGGCCCAGCAGCAGGTGGGACACCACAGAGGGCCGTGCCACAGAGGTGGACCTGGGTATCTGGCCAGAGCAGGGGTATCACACTCAACAACACCAGTGCCCTCAGGCTGAGGGGGCCTCAAGGCAAAGGGCAGCCTCTGGCCCTGCCCACAGCCCTCGGCCCTGAGCTCCGAGCCTGTTTCTAGGCAGGAGCCCCCACCTCCCATGTAGCCTGGCGTGTGTCCCAGGACCCTCTGCACAGAGCCTTCCTCCCCGTCCCACGAAGCTCCGAAGGGAGGCGCCTTCTGCGGATGGCCCTCGTTGGCCAGTGTCCACGCTCCTACAGGCCCAGCCTCCATCCTGGCAGCACCCACCTCAAGGCTGGAGAGCAGTGGCCAGGTGGCCCTGGGAAGGCCTGGTGACACAGCTATGGCTACTTCTCCAGAGAGGAAAGACACTTGGGCAGCACCCCGTCCCCCAAGGAGCCCTATACAGCACCAGGTGACAATTTCGCTGCCACCACCCCCACTCACTGCAGATGGCATGGCCTTGGCTGGGCCAGCCTGTCAGCAGTCACTATGGCAACAGCCTGGCCTTCTAATGAGATTAAAGAGCAGACTGGCTGAGTTCTGCCCTGCACAGGGCTGAAGTGCAGGCAGTAGTCAGGAAGAGGAGCTATGTGCGCGGAGCAGGTCTGCTTCCCCTCCCCTGGGACTGTCTGCACGGTCTGGCCCTCCACCTTCCCCAGCCACCACACTCCAGCACCCAGGATTCCTCTCAGTCCTTCCACCATCGAGACAGTCACTGCTGCCTCAGGGCCTTTGCACAGGCACTACCTCTGCCAGGAAGGCATTTCCCTCAGAACAAGCTACCACCTCACACTGTGCACCTCGGCCCTGAAGAGCTGCCTTCTCTACAGCTCACCATCTGAAGCCTGACTGAGCTCAGTGGGTCTGTCTCTTCCTGTCAGACTGTCAGCTCCCTGAGAGCCCAGCGGAGCCTGGCAGGGGTGGAGTTCAGCACACGTGTCAGGGAGTGTGGAGGAGCAACCCACGGCCAAGCCCTGGATTCCAGCAGGGTCTGTGCTTCTCCTGTGCCCACACAGGGCTGCTGCCCCCACCACGGTCAAGATCAGAAACTGAGGCTTTTGGACAAAAGGGTGGCTGTCCAAGGGCAGAGGCAGTGGGCATAGGGATGGGGAGAGTGAGCGCCATCCATTCCAGCTCAAGCCATGACACTCAGGGTCCTGGGGAGGTCACCACCATGGCCCTGCAAGCTGAGGTGGCAGTCCTTGGAAGACAGCCCGGGCAGAGGGGCTCCAAAGAAAGGGGTGCTCCTGAAAGGGAGGGACATGGCTTCACAAGGTCCTCTGGGCATTCTGGGAGCCCAAGTCCACATGGCCCGGGGCCCCTGCTGCTGACCTCAGGTTGAGTCAGGCTGAAATTCAGAAACCACAGCTCAGGGCAGGCTCAGCTCTGCCAAAGTGGCCGGTCTGCAAGGGCTGGAAGGACAGCATCCCCAGGAAAAGCACCTGGCCGACACTGGGCATGGCTCTGTGTACAGGGTACCAGCAGCAGGCCCAAAAGACAGGGCACTGCCTGCAGAAGCCCACGGCCAGTGGCGGAACTCAGCGCATGCGTGGGGGGAAGGCAGTGGGAAGTGGAAGGCAAACATACAAGCTCAGACTGGGCTGAAAGCAAGAGCTGCCAAGGCCTCAAGGAGAGGGCAAAGGAGAAGGAAGGAAGAACGCATGTGCAAAGGCCCTGGGGCTGGCTGCACAGGGTCTGAAGACCACACTGGTAGCCAACAATAGACAGCGGCCAAGGGGATGGAAGCTCTCAGTGACACTCTGTGTCAACAGCCAGGCCAGGGATCTCAGTCCCACAGCTCCAGGATGCCCAGCCTGCCCCACCTACTCATGCTGCTGGGCCCATGGCAAAGGAAGTGCCTGCGGTCCTACCACCACCCCCACCCCAGCACTCCTGGGGGAGGCACCATCTGCTCCCAGCAGCTGAGACCCCGGATTTAAACCTAGGCCTGCAGGAAAAGGCACGCAGCTCATTCTCCATCACAGCACACTGCTCTGGGTCCAGGGCTCTGGGGGCTGGCCTGCTAGGAAACAGCGCCCCGAGCCTCAGGAAGGGCCAGCTCAGGGTGGGAGGAATTGGACATGAGCCCAAGCCCTCCACCTGGCCCTGGGCATTCCCGTCTGACAAGCTCCCGCAGCTTCTCCTGAGTAACATCAGGCTGTGCTGCCCAATGTATGGCATCTAGGATCTTGAACATCTGGCTCCTGAGCCTCTTCTGTGCTCCTTCGAGGGCAAAAGAAACTTTGCACTTTTCTCAGATTCCTGACAAGCCCTGTTGCAGGCAGGGTTGAAGACTTTATGCCCAGAACCTTGCCCTGGGTACAAGGGGACATCTGCATGTCCCTCAGTGGGTCCTTCATCTCGGTGCCATGGGGGGCCTGGGTCACTAGGAGGGTAGCTGTGATGACCATGGCAGGGGATGGAAGTGGGGCAGGGCTGTGGTGAGCACAGAGCAGTCTGTGAGGCCGGGGACCCTGGGGCGATACCAAGCCCTTAGCAGGTCGGGCCCTGCAGAGCAGCAGGTCAGGGCAGAGCAGCGAAGCACCTCGGCCTCCTGCTGGGCGCACTTCCCATCTATGCTTTAGATAGAGAGTGTGGGTTTGTTTAAATGGTGGACACACGCACAGACCCCACCAGCTGAGCCACAGTGGACGACCTGGGGCACTGTGTGCTGTGCGGCCACGGCCCGGCTCTAGACGTTTCTATCCCCCCCACCCCCCAGAGCAGCTGTGTCCCCACCAGCGGTCTCTCCCCGTCCCACCCCTCCCCCAGCACTGGCGGCCACTGATCTGCTTCCTGGACGGTTCACATCAAGGAGCCCTGCCATGTGCGACCAGACCGCTGTGTCTGGCTTCTCTCATGTAAGATCTGAGGTCCGTCTGGGGGGCGCACACCACGCCTGCTCGCCCCCAGCCCAGCGCACCCTGCTGTGCGCGCCTCGCTTCTGCGTGTTTATTTATTCACCAGCTGATGGACACTTGGTCGTGTCTCTGCCTCTCGGCTGTTGAGAACAGGCTGTCTGCACTCACTCCCACCTCTCCTGTGGCGGGGGAGGCGGTGGGGTCCCATGGAGACCCTCCCTTCGTGTCCTGGACCTGCAGACCATGCTCCTCAGCAGCTGTGCCCCCCTCTGCTCCTGCCAGCCATGGAGGTGGCTCCCAGCCCTCCACATCCTCCCCAAAGCCTGCTCCTTTTTTTTTTTTGGTTTGGTTTGGTTTCTGCAGCACTGGGATGGGGGTCCAGGCCTTGTGCACACCAGGCACAAGGTGAGCGCCACCAGAACCACTCCCCAGCTGCTGGTTTTTCAATCACAGCCATCAGGGAGTGAGCTGGCATCTCACTGCTTTTTGGGGGGTGGTTTTTTGGGTACTAGGGATTGAACCCCAAGGGCGCTTAACCACTCAATGACACCCCAGCCCTTTTTATTTATTCAGAGGCAGGGTCTCACTGAGTTCCTTAGGGCCTTGCTAAGTTGCTGAGGCTGGCTTTGAACCTGCGACCCTCCTGCTTAGCCTCCAGAGCTGCTAGGAATACACAGTGCCTGGTTCTCACTGTGCTTTTGAACCTGCACTTCCCTCGTGGTTAGCAACGTGAGTATGTTGTCTTGTCAGCTGTCTGCAGATCACCTTTGGGAAACAGTCTATTCGAGTTCTTTGTCTGCTTTTTTAAACCGGGTTGTCTTTTTCTTGTTGGGTTCTAAGAAGTTCCTTGCATACTCTGGAAATTTATTCCCCATTAAATACACAAATTACAAATCTTTTTCTCCCATTCTCTATGTTGTCTCTTCCCAGGCCTGAGAATGGACTTCGAAGCACAAGTGTCCATTCGCGTGGTGTCCGATGTATCTGCTGCTCTGCTCTGGCTGAGTGTCAGTGTCCGCTGCTGCTCCGAGGTCAGGGATCTGCCTGTGTTCCCTGCTAGGAGTTTCACAGCTTCAACATTACACTCGGGTCTCGGCCCGTTTTGAGTTAGTTTCTGTTGAGCTTCGCTCTTGCGGGCCTGCTGGCCCCTAGGCCCACCGAGGGCCCCGCGCCAAGCTGACTGTGCAGAGAGCTTCCCACGGACGCTCACGAGCGGGAGGAAGGACGCGGGAGTAAGGACGCGGGAGTGGAGGGAGTGAATGGAAGCCTAGGAGGCGCGTGGATTCCAGGCTGAGTCACCGCGGCCAGGCCCTCCAGACGCTCCGGCTGCCTCCTCTCTCGTTCCCAAAGTGTAAATACAGAACCAAATACACAAACATGAGCGCCTGGAATGCCTTTAATCAGTCTTGGCTGCCGCTGCCAGATTTCCAGACCCGACCGGATCAGGGTCCACCGTGAGCACGCTCTGTTTCTCGTGTGGCGGGGTGGAGCGAGGATGCTCTGGCGCGATGGATGATGTCCCTGGGGCCTGTGAGCAGCACAGCTGGTTCACAGGGGCTCCTTCCCCCCATAGGAGACCCCGGCCTGCTGGCTGGTGGAGCACCCTCTGAATAGGGCCTCACGGCAGCCCTGCCAGGGAGGAAACACCACTGCACCCACGGTTTGCACGTGGGGAAACTGAAGCACAGGAACTGCCTGTCACAATGCCAGGAGGGACACTGGTCACAATCCAGGCTTTCTCCAGGGCCTGTGAGCATGGCTCCTGTCACCATTCTGAAAGGAGTGTCCCTGAGCTTGCAAGCGGCACTCCCTGGTTGACAAGCGCAACTTCCCACTCACCCGCCAAGGCCTTCCTACATTCTGCCACTGAGCCCCTGCGCTTTCCGCACCCTTGTCTGGAAGCTTCTATGGAGGCCCCTGCTCATCATTTGGGTTTCAGGCCAAATACCACCTCCCTGACCCTGACCTTGCTTCCAAAATGACCGTCTGGAGGCTGGAAATCTGACCCCAGGTGCCGGCTGGTTCCACTCCTGGTGAGGACCCTTTCCTGCACAGTAGGGACGTGCTCCGGAGTCTCCCGTGGCCCTGTCTGGGCGCAGGGGTACAGAGCGACCTCTCCCTTCCTCTTCACGACCAATCCTACAAACTCAGCCCCACTCTCATGGCCTTATTAGCCATAATGACCTCTCAAAAGCCCCACCTCCAATACGGTCACATCAGGGTCAGGGCCTCCATGTACGAACCCGGAGGACAAAATTCAAAACATAGCACCCTCCCTCCCTCTCACGGGAACACTGCCTGCCTGTGTCTGTCCAGGAGGCTGACATGACCTGACAGCCAGGGACCAGTGCCCCTAGGAAGTGTCCACTGGCACCCATATCTGGAATTGGGGAGCCCAGAGTGGCCCTACGCCCCAAGTCTTCAGGGACCAGCCAGTCACCTGAGCCCTGTCAAGGTCCATGCAGCCTAGACTCTCTGAAGGAGCTCACAGAATACAGCGTGGGGACCAGGCGGGAGAGTCTAGGATGGAGCAGTGACCAGCAGGTGCCTGTCCCCCAGAGCTGCTGGACAGCTGACACCCATGGTAGGAGCTGTGGTGTCCTTCCCCAAGGCGAGGCACTGGCTCCACAGGGGTCTCGGGTGGGAGCTGCCAGAGGAGCCACCATCCACCTGGAGGAGTGCCTGCGAATGCAGGGCAGCTCGGCGGCTGCAGTGCGGCTCGAGGCAGCCTGGACACCAGGGTGCATTTGCTCGTGCTGGCCGGGTTGAAGCAGGGCAGGGCAGGCGCTCTACCACAGCCGTGTTCCCAGCCTCTTTTTATCCATTTTTTTTTTAAAGGGTGTTCCTGCCTCAGACTCTGGGGTAGCTGGGATTCCAGGCATCTTCCACCAAGCCCA
Organism: Glaucomys volans; assembly: GCA_020662805.1. Classification (NCBI taxonomy): domain Eukaryota; kingdom Metazoa; phylum Chordata; class Mammalia; order Rodentia; family Sciuridae; genus Glaucomys; species Glaucomys volans. The sequence continues at coordinate 344,054 of JAJEJO010049193.1, forward strand.
GCTCAGCATGGGGTCTGCAGCTGGGAGCCCAGACTACATGGGTTTATCTCCTGCACAAAACTGAAGGCTCCCCGCCCCTCACCACACCCAAATTATGCCCATGGAAACCTTAGAATGTGACTTATTTGAAATCAAGGTTTTCGCAGATGTGATTAGTTAAAAATCTGAAAATGAGATCATCCTGGATTGAGGGAGGTCCCTAAATCCAGTGACTGGTGTCCTCCTAAGAAGAGGGGAGGACGCAGACACAGAGACAAACAAGCCACCCAAGGACAGAGACTAGACTCGAGGCCACAAGCCAAGGAACTGCCGAGGGCTGCCGGGAGCTCAGAGCCACACTCGGGGTGGATTCCCTCGCAGCCTCGGATGGAAGCAGCCCTGCCCACGCCGTGGCCTCGGGGTTCTGGCCTCCAGGACTGTGAGGCAGCGTCTTCCCGCTGGCCGAAGCCACTCAGTCCCGGGACTTTGCTATGGCAGCTATGAAGCTAGCCCCCGACCTGTGGGGGCCAGGACAACCCCATCCTGCCTTGTCTGACAGGGCTCAGCAGGAAAGGCAGCCAGTTCTCCAGGGGCAGGAGGCCACAGGGGCTCTGAGCTGGTCCCCAGGAGCAGAGGATCCTCACAGTGGGTTATGGCAACAAGTGTCATGATGTGGCAGCAGGAGCCCAGGCAGAAGTCTCAAGGGAGGAAGCCATGGGCTGCAGAGCGCGTCCCCTGGGGCCCAGGGGAGGCCCACCACTCAGAGCCAAGCTTGGTGGGCGCTTAGACTCAATGGCCGGGAGGGCCAAAGATGGGGGACCCTCCAGGGTGGAGATAAGATAGGAAGGGGATCAGGCAGGGGCAACAGCAGGGGCAGCAGAAGTGGAGGCCAGGCATCTAGGGACAGTCCCAGGGAGTGAGGAAAGCAGGGACCAGCGCAGGCCAGCTCTCAGGGTAGTCGCTGCAGGGGCAGGGGAGGCAGTGCTGGAGCCCAGACCAGGACACCAGGAGGGAGGGGTGGTGAACATCAGTAACCCCATGGTGCACTTGCCTCATGGGGGAGGTCTCGAGACCCCTCAGAAGTGCCTCACATATCCTTCCAACTACACTCCCGGGGCCCGGGGCTGCACTGGGTGGACAGGGAGGACTGGGGTCTCATGGGCACCGAGTCCTGGCTGCCCCTTCCTCCACTGCAAGGCTGGGGCAGGATCCGGTGAGCAGGACGTCCCCCCACTGACCGTGCGGGGCTCGAGGGGCCGCATGCCCCAGGCCAGGAGGGCCCAGTGTGGTCTAGGCTGCCCTGCCCTAGACGTGCCCTGGCAGGCCAGGAGAGGCACGGCAAGCAGGGGTGAGCGCTGTGGTCCCCACAGAGCCCAAGGAAAGGCCACATGAACTTGCAGGAGCTGCTGAGCCTGGGAGGGGGTACGAACGCCACCCACAGGGTGAACTGGAGATACAGGGCACCTGCCCAGGCCATGCTGGGGAGGCTGCAGCCGGCCTCAGAATGCTGAGGTGGCTTTTCACTTTGTACACTCAAGGCCCCGGTCATACGTGAACATCCTCAGCACAGGGTCAGCTGAGGAAGAGGAAAGAGGCCAGGCAACCCCCACAGCACAGGGTGCCCTGCCCCAGGTTTCCTACCACGCAGATGAGCCTGTGCCTGTATCAGAACCACTCGAGGCCAGGCAGAAGTGGTGGCATCTGGTTTCACCTGTGACTTCGGGAGCTGCCCTGGGCTCCAGCAGGGCCGGGCTAATGGCTGCGGGAGGCCATGGGGCTGGGGGCCAAGGAGGCTTCCAGGAACCAGGCACACAGGACAAGGCCAGCTTCCAAAGGAGACGAGGCAGGAAGAAGGTCCTTGTGGGCGTGTCTGCAGCTGCTCCGACAATGACCACAAACCAAGCGGGGTGAACAACAGAAACGTTTCCCTCCCAGGTCTGGAGGCTACAAGCTCAGAGTCGAGGTGTGGGCAGGGTGGTTCCCTCCGGAGGCTGCGAGGCAGGATCTGTCCCAGCCCCTCTCCTGCTCCTGGTGGCTCCAGCAACGTTCAGAGTTTGTGGCCACATTGCCCCAACCACTGCCTCTTCACATGTCCTCCTTCCTCCTATTTCTGTGTCCCTACTGTCTGCTAAGGATCCCAGTCACTAGATTTAGAAACTACCCATAACTGTGTCCGTAATAGATCAGATTTGCAAGGACCCTATTTCCAAATGTGGTCACATTCAGTCATGAATGGCTGTGAACCAACCATGTTCACTGTTTGAACATGAATTTTTTTGGGGGGAGGGGGTCCCCGAATCCCATGTTACCGCAGCCCCATGCTATGAACCCTCCCAGGGAGGCAGCAGCACGAGGCTCCAGCCCCAAGGGCCCAGGGGCAGCATCTTCTCCTCAGGCCTCAGTGTCCTCCACTGTCACCCAGGGGACCCAGGGGTGAAACAAGGCCAGCACACATCAGCAGGGGCGGAAATGATCGGACTCCGAGAGGCAGGTGGCCGGTAGCACCGGCAGCGCCATTTGGCAGCATCTGTGCAGAGCCTGAGCCTCGTTCCCAACCCCTGACCCAGTAATCCTACTTCTGGGAAGCTGTCCTGAGGGAAATCATCCAAAATGCAGATTTATGCACAAAGATGTTCTTGCGTCAGGAGAGCAAGCGGCCAGATCCCGTTCCAGTGCATGGCCTCAAGGCTGGACAAGTCGAGGGTGTGGGCACAAGAATCAGGAGATGTGCCGGTGGCCAGCTCCAGGGCCGAGACATGCCGCGTGTTCCAGAAATCTCCACAGGGAACCCATGCAGGCACAGAGGGACCGGGTGCAGGGCCAGGCTGCCGCCAAACCAGGGATGTTCCCAAGGGGGACTGGGCAGAGCAGGGTGGAGGTGGCAGGGGTGGAGGCGAGCTGTTCAGAAAAGCCAGATGGCAAGAAAGGAATTCTCCAGAACACAGGAAGAGCCCTGGTGGACCCCTGAACAGGAGAGGGCGGCACAGGCTGGGATGAGGGAGGAGAGGACAAAGCAGCACCAAGAGGGGAGCGGCAGCTTCCAGAGGAGGGTGCAGGCCAGCCAGCCAGGTGTGTGCGAGACCCAGCTTCATCCACCAGTGGCCAGTGGCCCCTGGGGCATGGACAGCTCAGACCGGGCACTTGAGCCTTCTTCATTGTGGACCGAGGGCTCCCCATGCAAGGCCAGCAGGCAGCCAGGACACCTTGGCCCCCTGGGATCTGGGAGGGGACCAGTGAGCCCAGGTTCCTCCCATCCAGCACAGAGGCAGGCCTAACCCCCAGGTCCACCAGACCTGGCCCGATAGGAGTGTCCTGGGAGGACGGCAAGGGCTCCCAGAGGCCATGGGAGGAAAGTTGACGGTGAACCAAGCTGCCCGGGGGGGGGGGGG
>JAJEJO010049193.1:347521-398361 GCA_020662805.1 Glaucomys volans
GCGGGGCAGCCTCAGGCGAGAGCCTAGAGGTGACAAGGGCACCGAGTGCAGACGCCCCATGGAGGTCGGAGGTACCCAAATCAGATGCCCCAGGGCAGGAGGGCGGTGGAGAGGGCTGGGGACAAAGGATGCTGCCAGCTGGCTGCCCTGGGGAGCACACAGAGGTCTGCAGGTGCCCTGGGGCAAAGGGAGCGCCAGCTCCACGGATGTCTCCAGAGGGACACCAGGGAGATGCACCCCTGGCGCCCAGGTACAGACGGACAGAGGCCTTGGGGAGCAACGAACAGGTGATTCAGGGACCACAGCCGTGAGCCGCAACACAGGCAGCAGCTGAACCTCCAAATTCCGGGTGTGGGGTAACCGGCTCCCTCTGTCCCCAGAAAGATACGTCCAAGTCCTGGAGCCTGAGAGTGCGACCTTATTTGGGAGAAGGGTCTTTGCAGATGGAAATGAGCAAAAGATCTGGGGTTGAAAAACTTATCCTGCAGTATCCAAGAACTCAGATCTGAGGGCTGATGTGAGACAGAAAAAGGGGGACAGAACAGGAGGGGAAGCAGGGACTGGAGGGAAGTGGCGGCAAGACAAGGAGGGCTCCTCCCCCGGAGGGGGGAGGCAGAGGCCCTGCTGACCCCGGATTTGGCATGGGACCTCCAGGGCTGTGAGCAGTCACTCCTGTGATTCTAGCCACCTGGTCTGTGGTCACTTGTCACCTCAGCCACAGGACATTTATCCACGTGGCTCCCACCCACGACAGGTGGCACCCTCTCACCTTCCCTGGGGAAACGAAGGCCCCAGGCAGGTGGACAGGGCTGAGGTGCAGGAGGCCAGTGACGCCAACAGCACGGTCCCCTCCCCACGCACCAACACTGATGCCCACAGCCCCGCTCCCCAGATGGAAATGAGCCTGAGTCCCAGCAAGTGGGGAACGTACCACAGGCCCGCGCACGGCACGCACCCGCCCAGGGACGGAGCCGGCTGCCCCGCTCGATCCTGCAGGACGCTCCCCAAAGGCCCCCCAGGCAACTCTCTCACCCTGCACGGCCCTCATGTCCTGGAAGGTCTTAGTCTTTCACGTAAGGGTTTCACTGGTGACGTTCAGCCACGCTCCTGCCCCGGTGAGACGGTGCTGTGGTTTGGATCTGGAAAGTCCCCAAAGGTACACGTGCTACAGGCCTGTTCCCCAGCTCACGGGGCCTGGGGGGCGTGGGGGACCTTCAGGAGAACCTGGGGCAGGAAGCCAGCACTGGGCATGCCCTGGGAGACGCGGGCCTGGCCCTATCCTCTCTTTGCTCCCTGGCTGCCGTGAGGGACAGCTCTTCCGCCACGTGCCCCACCACGATGCACAGTCTCGTCACAGGCCCACAGCAGCAGGGCCAGGCGACCACAGGCCAAAGCCTCTGAAACCACGAACCACAACACAGCTTCTCCTTCAAGGCGTCAACTCGGGCATCATGGTGACGCCGACCAACACAGGAGGAGCGCCACTGCGGCCACACACCAACCTGCAGCCCCCGCTGGCTCTGCCAGCACCCCCACACCAGGGCCAACCCCGCTGCAGACCAGGCACTCAGAAAGGGACCATCCTGTCCCTCTGCCCTGATGCCCGATGCACTGGTCCTGCGCACAGGCCGGTGGACCACCAAGGGCACGTGGCTGTGTGGCTCCTGCTCCAACTCCAAACAAGTGGCAACCAGGCAGGACACACCAAGCACACACCACATCTTCTGGAGTTCTGTGGTTCTCTGTCCAACATGATGCAAACCAGTGAGTGACGAGGCCACTGCCGGCTAGGACCTGGCCTCCGCCATGACCCTCCAGCACTCTACACTGCAGCATGGGGCCAACAGCGGGGCTGACACGGCGACTCGGGGGCCAGGCAGTCCTGCCTCTGGACCCGGCTCTGCCCTCGGGGTAAGAAGGACACCCACCTCCATCTGCTTCTTGCTGACTGTACTTCCCAAGTGCCAAGAGCAGGGACGGGGACAAGCAGGGGTGGGGTGGGGAGTGGAGAGGGACGAAAACAAAGCTGCAAAGTGAGGGGGACTGTTCGTGAGAAAAGGTGTGGAAAGGCCGCTCACTGCAGGGCACCGCCTGCGTGACAGAGGCCTGGGTGGCTCCCAGCACCTCGAAGTGCTGACAGGAAGACGGTGAAAAGGCATGGTCTATCCACACAGCGGAATATTAGTCAGCCATAAAAAAGAATGAAATACTGACCAGCTGCCACACAGATGACCCTCAACACCACCATGCTGCGTGACAGAGCCAGGTGCAAAAGGCCAAGTGGCACACAGCTCACTCACGGGCACTGTCCACAACGGGCAAGTTCAGGGAGATGGACAGCAGGTCAGGGGCTGGTGGGGCTGGGGGAAGGGTGGGGATGATGCTGATGGGACGACTCCTTTTAGGAGATTTAAGAACATTCTAGAACTGGACTGAAGGAACGGTTGCCCGGTGTCTGAACGTTCTATAAACCACAGAATTGTTCACTTTAAAAGGGTTAGTTTCGGAGTCTGTGTGTTTCACCTCAATTCCAAACCTGGTGACCCTCAGTGATCCTCACTGGTCCTCGGCCTTGGCCACCTGCTCCAGTCTCTGCCTCCATCATCACAGGACCTTCTCCCTGGGCACCTCTGCCTCATCTCCTCTTTTCATGACACCAGTCACGGGGTTCAGGGCCAACCTGAAATCTAGGACCATCTCACTGTAAGATCTTTAACTCAGTCACATCCCCAATGACCATTTCTCCAAAAGGCCCCTGGTCCAGGTGCTGGGAGTCAGGATGTGATGGGGTGTTGGGTCATGACTCAGTGAGCCACACCAGAACCGCAGGGAGGCCAGATGGGGTCCCCTGGGGTGCCCATGCCTGCACTGGGCCCCAGGTCTAACTCTTGCTGGCAAGGGACCCAGGGCAAGTCCCAAGTCACTTGGCCTCTGTTTCCTCATCCCCAACACTGGGCTGGGAGTCCCGCTGGCAGGGTGGCAGGGAGGCTGGGATGACTCCTCCCATGGAAGTGCCAGGGAGCGGATCACAGGTGTGGGGGCCAGCAGCGCACTTCCCCAAAACCCACAGCTCAAGCTGAACAACACATGCCCCACGCTGTGCTCTGCTGTGCTACCAGAGGGCATGGGGACCCAGGCTCACGGTGACCCGGGCACTCCTGGGTGCCTGGGTGTGAAGTGGGTACACACTGCCAGCTTCAGGGAAGCCGAGGGTCTGATGAAGAACCAGTGAGGACAGACATGGTAGAGGTCTGGTGGCTCACGTCCACGCCTAATCCCAGGACCTGCGCATGTCCCAACCCAGTCCCTGGGAAGGGACCCTACTTGGAGAGAGGGTCAATGCAGATGTCATTAGTTACAATGAGGTCACACTGGGCTACGGTGGACCCTAAACCCAAATCCTGGTGCCCTGTAAGATGAGAAAAGATGGACAGATGGACAGAGGAGAGCAAGCCACGTGATAACGGAGGCAGCGGTGGAGTGTGTGGCCACGAGCCAAGGACCACTCAGAACCCTCGAAGGTGCAAGACGCCAGGAGGGACCGTGCCCCGGAGCCCTCGGAGGGAACAGATCCTAAGGACACCTCATTGGGGACTTCTGGCCTCCTGAACTGTGAGAGAACACTGCTGCTGTTTTAGCCACCACATCTGTGGTCACTTGTCACAGCAGCCACAGAAAACGAAGATGGAGGCCCTACACATGAAGAGTGTGAGTGTGTGTGTGTGTGTGTGTGTGTGTGTGAGAGTGTGAGAGAGGAGAGAGGAGGGGCAGAATTCCAAAGCTCGGCTGCTCCTCCGCTGTGCCTCCAACACACCCTCGCTGTGCGTGCGGTTTCTGGAACGTGCGAGCACACGTCTCTATTTGGAGCTGGGGGAACAAATCCTTTGCAGTTTAATTTTAAATCTCATCACCAACTGAATAACGCAAACCACCAGCGGGGGACGCCGGCCACTTGAAACGGGGCCTGCCTCCCCACGAGCGGCCCCTCGGTACCGGGCAGGGAGCCCACTGCCGCCCCCGCCGCCGAGCGGGGCCTCCCCTCGGCAGCCCAGCCCGTGCCCATCTTGAAACTGTCAGGCCTGGTTTTTGACAGGTGCCTGACCCGACCGCGGGAAGTCGGATCCCAGATGCGGTGGAGGAGGAGGCCCAGCCTCTCTTGCAGGGTCAGCCGCCTCTGGATTCTGAGCAGCGCAGGGCCATCTGCCAGAAGACGCCTCCAGCCCGTGCCCAGCAAATGACTTCTTAAAGCGGCATCACCCCCGACACACGGCCTCGCCGGGCCTGGCTGACTGCCCCTCCCAAGCAGCTCGCTCCACGCCGCCTCCCTGCAGGCTGGCAGGGGCCACGGGAAGATAAGACAAAAGTGAGATGCCCTCATTACCAGGGGCCCAAAATAGCTTTAATGCTCCATTTTTTAGACATAGCTCGATGTCGGGTTACGTAAGAACACTGGAAGTCATTTTGTGATCTGGGCGGCGGGATCCTGGGCCTGCCACAGCCCACCTCCTACCCTCTGGGCAGTTGCATTCACAGAGCCCCGGTGAGGCTCGAGAGACACCCACCCAGGCCTCGGGGACCCAGTGGGGTAGGACGCCACTGCCTCCCTGTCCTCAGACCACATTACTGGCTGGCAGATCCTCGGCACACTCCAGCAGTCCCACGGACACTCCCAGGGCAGGGAGGGCTCAGACCCACTCACAGGGAGCAGAGGTCACCAGCCAGGGGCTGCACCCACCAGGGCAAAAGGCTGAGGTCCCTTCTGCACTCCCTGCACTGCCCTCAGGATCATGTCCGAGCAGCCCCGTCCCTGGTCCCAGCCGGGGTCACTGTGCACCTGTCCCAGGCATCCCCTGGACAGAAAGCCTGCATGTTGCTGACACATGCCCTTCTCGTCTTCCCTTTATTAGTTCAGTTCAAAAGCTGTTGCTCTCCTCGTTAGAACACACCAGCAGGTTTCCAGTCTATTTAAGAAAAACCCAACCCGCTTGTCAATTCAACAAGGTAAATGCCAAGTTACCACATGACCTAGGAATGACCCACATGACTCCTGGGTTTAGGCCCCAGAGAAATAGAAACACACATCCATGCAAACCCTTGTACATGCATGCTCAGAAGAGCACAATTGAGGAGAGCTAAAAAAAAAAAGGGGGGGGGGAACCCATGAACAGATGAATACCTAAACAATGACACATCCAGCCAAACAGGGAGGCACACGCCTGTAATCCCATTGACTCAGGAGGCTACGACAGGAGGATCTCAAGTTTGAGGCCAGACTCAGCAAATGACAAAGGCCCTGTCTCAAAATAAAAAGGGCTGGGGATGGCTTAGTGGCAAAGCAACCCTGGGTTCAAGACCCAGCAACGAAAACAAATAAATGCATACATGATGACACATCCACACTGTGGAATATTACTCATCCGTGAAAAGGAATGAAGCACCGACTGTGCATGAACCTCAAAAACATGACAACCAGGGACAGAAGACAGACAGAGGATTCCACTGATAGGAAACGTACAGAACAGGCAAATCCAGAGAGACAGGAAGCAGATCAGTGGTTTCCAAGGGCTGGGGGAGGGGGAGGGGCGAGACTGCAGGAAGGAACAGGGTCTCCATTTGGGGGTGAAGACATTCTGGAACTAGACAGAGTGGGGGCTGCACAACACTGAATGTGCTGAATGCCCCCCGACTGCCCACTTTGAACGGTGACTGCTGCAGGTACAGAGCACACACCTGTACTCCCAGAGACTTGGTTGGAGCAGAAGGTCACAAGTTCAAGGCCAGCCTCAGCAACTTACTGAGTTAATTAGTTTCTATTAAAAATAGAAAATGGACTGGGGATATAGCTCAGTGGTGAAGTGCCCCTGGGTGTAATCCCCAACATCCCTCCGAGAAAGGTGAGTTTTATGTGATGTGAAATGCATCTCAATAAATAAAATGAGATCCAAACCCAACCCTGTCCCAGGGTTGGCAGGGCCCTGACCTTCTGTCCCTCAGAACCGCTGCCAGGGCTTTTCCCAGCCCCCACCAAGTCCCTCAGCCCACACACTCTCCGCCTGTGCCATCTGCTCCCACACCCACTCCCCTTGTTCTGGGGAAAGCGGTGGCTCAACCTGGGGACCGCATGCAAAGCCCCCTCCTCTGAGGTCTGCTCTGCCCCTGCCTGGCACCCAGCCCAGCGGGCCACCTTCATCTCCCAGTGGAGCCGGGAGCCCGTCTCTGGGCATGATGCCTCCCGCCCCTGGCAAGACAGAGGCGAGAACGTAGGTGCCTGACGACTGGGCATCACCACCCCTCCCTTGGAGGCAGTGTCTGGGAAACTCGGCTCGGAGGGAATACGTGCCCTTGCCGGAGCCGGAGTGGCTGAATCAGTCCACTGCCAAGACTCCAGCTGGGCTCCTGGATGCCCTCGACCCCAAGTGCTACTGCCCAGGGATTGTGGATACAGTTGAGCCAGAGGCCACAAGAAGACGGGCCCAGTCCTGGGCTCCTCGTGCCCCGATGCCACACAGGGGACCCTGGGGAGGGTCTGGCTTTCCCGCCCTCCATCCCTCACTCCCAAACCTAGCATGCCCCCTCACCCCACCTTGTAAGTGTCGCCACTCACTGGACACTCCCTGAATCCTGCCCCCCAGCTACACAGACACCACTGGCATGCACACGCCCATGTGTGTCTGCACATTCACACCCACGTGCGTGCACCACACTGTGTCCACACACACCTGCACACACCCGCCCCCGGCATCTGCAATGAGACCTTATTTAGAAAGGTGGCCTTTGTGGAAGTGATCGGGTTAAGAGGAAGTCACATACTGGAGTTCAGTGGCCCCAATCCAGTGGCAGGTGACCTTGTATGATAAGGAGAACAGACATAAGAAGGCACATGGTGACAGAGATCAGAGGGAGGCAGCCACAAGTCAAGGAGCCCCTGGAGCCACCAGAAGCTGAAGAGGAAGGAAGGACATCCCTGCCCCCAGGAGCCTCTGGAAAAATCAGTCCAACTGACGCATTGATTTTGAACTTTCAGCCTCCAGAATGGTGAGTACAAACTGCTGGGTTTTTTTTTAAGACAACAGGTTTGTGCCAGCCCTGGTACCGTCCCTGGACAGGCACAGACACCCTCCCCAAAGCCTAGGTTGGGTACTGCAGGCACCTGGGGCCCCAAAGGAGCAGGAGAAGCTCTTGAAAGGTACAGAGGGAGTTGGGCACAGTGGTGCATTCAGGAGGCTGAGGCAGGAGGATCGCAAGTTCAAGGCCAGCCTCAGCAACACAGCAAGACCCTAAGCAACTTAATGAGACCCTGTCTCAAAATACAAAATTTTAAAAAGGGGCTGGGGATGTGGCTCAGTGATTAAGTGCCCTGGGGTCAATCCCTAATACCAAAAAAAAAAAAAAAAAAAGAAAAAAGAAAAAGAAAAAGAAAGAAATCAGCCTGGACGACATGGTAAGACCTCATCTCACAGAATAAATAAATAAATAAAACCAAAGATGCAAAAAAAAAAAAAAAAGTTAAACCTGGTTACCACAGGGCCCATCAATTCCACTCCCTGGCACAAACCCAAGAAAAGTGAAAACCACTCACGCAAATCCACATCCACACACGTCCACAGCCGCTCTACACACACCGCCAAACAGCAGAAACAACTCAAATGCCTGTTGGTCCTCAGGTAAGGGGGAAAACACGAGGGCACACCTACACAGGGGAATGTTAGCCAAGAAAAGAATGTGTGCAAGCGTGCACACATTGCTAATCCCAGCAACTGGGGAGGCTGAGGTAGGAGAATCACATTTCAAGGACAGCCTGGGCAACTTAATGAGACCCCATCTCAAAATAAAATGGAGAGAACTGGGGATGAAGTTCAGGGGTAAAGAGCTTGCCCAAAGCATGCAGAAGGCCCAGTTCCAAGCCCAGCACCATACACACAAAAAAAGGAATGAAATTCTGGTGCTACAATGTGGATGGACCTCAAAAACATGATGCCGAGCAACGGCAGCCAAGACACAAAAGGCCACGTGGTAAAAGAGTCAATTTACATAAAATGTACAAAACATCCAGAGCTGGCTATGGTGATGCACACCTGTGATCCCAGCACCTCAGGAGGCTGAGGCAGGACGATCCAAGTTCAAGGTCAGCCTCAGCAACTTGGCAAGATCCTGTCTCAAAAATTATAAAAAAGCCGGGCATGGTGGCACACGCCTAATCCCAGAGGCTCGGGAGGCTGAGGCAGGAGGATCGCAAGTTCAAAGCCAGCAACTTAGCGAGGCCCTAAGCAACTCAGTGAGACCCTGTCTCTAAATAAAATACAAAATAGGGCTGGGGATGTGGCTCAGTGGCTGAGTGCCCCTGAGTTCAATCCCCAGTTCCCAAAAAAAATTATAAAAAAAGAGGGTTGGGATGTGGTTCAGTGGTAGGTAAAGCACCCCTGGTTCAACCCTTGGTAATAATAAACAAACAAACAAAATATCCAGAACAGGCAAATCCACAGGGACAGGGAGCAGATAGGTGGTTGCCAGGGACCAGGCTCGGGGGCAGGGGATGCCTGCTGATAGGGACGGGTCTCCTTTTGGGGGATGCGAAAGTCTGGTCCAGGCAGAGGTGACGGCTGCACAATGCTGTGCCAAGTCACTGAACTGGGTACTTTAAAATGATGCGCCTCCTCCCACATCTTACCCTTGGAAACAAACCTGAAAGAAATCAAAAGTGTCCCCAAGGTCCCGGCAGTGTGGGGGTGACCAGAGGGGCCCACGTCAGCCCACCCAATGTGGGCAAACTGGGAAGCCACCAGGGTCCCAAGGGAACGTGGAAGAGGAACAACTGGTGAGCCTGGACACCAGCCACGTGCTGCTCTCGGCCACCACAGGGCCCCTCAGCGCGCAGCTGGGCACAGGCAGAACTGCAGAGGCCCCCCAGCCTCTCAGCTCAGGGCGCTCATCAGGGCCTGCAGCGGGCAGGCAGGAACGGGCAGCGCAGCTGTGGCCTTCCTGAGGTCTGAGGAGTGTGTCCAGAAAAATGCAAACTGGTGGCCAACTTTTAAATTTTTTATTTTAAAATTAACTTAAACATCAGAATTGCTGGCTTCTCAAACACTGGACGTGCCGACAAACCAGTGCCTGGATTCCTGGCTGGGATTTATCAGCCAGCTCCCTCCCTGCCCCCGGTGGGAATGGAAGCTTTGGTCCCCTCGTGCCTGAGTCCAGCTGGCCCTGGACGGTGAGGGGCTGTCACAACTGGAGGTCACCCGTGGGCTGCAGCCCCAGGGCCACCAAGCACGGCTCGTTCCCCCTGCTCCCTGCTCCAGCTCAGCAGCTGCTTGGCCCGATCCAAGGCCTGGAGGGAAGCTCCCCCCACGAGCCGTTCCCCAGCCCGCTCCCTGAGAAGCAGGCCATCTGGGACAGGAAGGTGCAGAGCTGGGATGCCGCGCAGGCCAAGCGAGGCCTGGAACGTGGGCATCACCCCGAGCCAAAACACCAAAGAAGTCCACTGTTGCTGGTCCAGTAATTAACCGTGAGTGGCCTGGCCTGAGTGGATGTCCCAACTCCTGGAGGCTCACGAAGCCCTGGGGAGGGGACACTGTGGGGTGTCTCAGGGGTGAAAGCGGAGATCAGCAGCCAGGCCTGGGCACAGGCTTCCTCAAGAGTCAGGGAGGGCCTGGGTTGTGGCTCAGTGGTGGGTGCCCGCCCAGCACGTGTGAGCCACCGGCTTCGATCCCAGCACCACACACACATTTTTTTTTAAAGGAATTGCTGGGGATGTCACCCATGCTTCATGGTGACCCTGAGTCCCCACATAAGGAAACAGTTCAACGCTACCACTCATGCGGGCTCCATCTTCAACCTCCAGCACCCCCATTAAATCCTGCATGTCCACCCGGCCAGCAAGACTGGTCTCCTGGGCAGGGGAGGGTCAGTGGCCAGACACTGCCTGCAGTCAGTAGGACGGGAGGCCTGGGAGGCTCAGGAAGCACAGGGAGCCGGCAGCAGGGAGGCTGGCAGGTCCGGCATGCACGCCTGGCACACAGGTGACCCACTAGCAGAGGGGGTGCTGGCCAAGCAGCTGGGCAGGCGGGCAGAGTAAGGAGGCTGTGAATGTCGGAGAGGGACGGCCATGCAGAGGACAAGCAGGAAACGGGTGGCCACAGAGGTGATGCTACAGCTGGGAAGAAGAGTCCAGGTGGGAGGCAGTGAGTACAAAGACCCTGGGGTTAAGGGGCGAGCAGCCAGCAGGGAACACGGCCAGGGTCAGGCTGCCCAGGGAGCCGAGTGGGGAGGGGAGACAAGCGCCTCGGTGGTCTGAGCCTCCCAGGATCTCGCACAGCGCAGCAGCCACTGGGATGGGAGCGACCAGGCCTCGGCCTCAGAGCCCCTGGAACCCTGACCCTGGTTGCATTTCAGGTTGGGAACCAGCGACCATTGACAGATGGGTGCACATTCAGGCACAAGCAGGATGCCCAAGACGGGTGGAACCAAGAGATCCACCCCAAGCACCCCTCTATGTTGGGCTGAGTCCCAGGCACACTTTGGCTTCCCAGAGGGTCCAAGAGGGGTCACCCCAACTCCAGCACATGGCCTCTTGTACACATAGCTCCTGAGCTGCCCCCAGACTCCCTTTCTGGCCCCCAGGACCCCTGCACAGGTATCCCTATCCTTGCTCCCTCGACATCATGCTCCTCACCATCCAGGCCTTGAGGGCCACATCCCAGAAAGGTCTGAAAGGCATCAAACCTGTCCCCAGATCATGTCACTCCACCTGCTACACTTTGCTACCACACCCAAGGGATGGTGTCCCAACACTGCCCGAGAGGGCAGGCAGAGAGGGAGGCCCTGAGAGGGCAACTCCCAGACCCATCCCCAGTCACCTCCTCCAGGACATCCACCAGCACACGCCTCCGCAGCTGCTACACTGCCACCAAGTGCTCCTCTGTCTGCTCCAAGGTTCAGGCTGGCCCAGGAGCACCAGGGACTCCACAGGCTCTTCCCACCCCCTGCCCAGCCCCTGCCGTCCCAGAAACAGTACCAGGAGCCTGCACCTCCAGGCACCACTCAGACTCGAGAGAAGCACAGCAGAGGTCTGTCCACTGAGGGGGTGAGGTCCACCCGAGGGTCCTCAGGGTAGGTAGAAGCAGCCACTCCACAGGGACAAGTCAACAGGAGCAGGGGAGAAGCACTGGGGGCCACCAGCACCGCTCCTGGCCCAGGTTGCAGAACTGAGCCTCCCACGACACGAGGACGTTGGAGAAGGGAAGAGTGGACAGCAGAGGTTGAGGGACATCTGCAGCGTAGGACAAGGAAGGAGGGAAGTCATAGCCCAGCCTACACCTGAGTGCTGCCCTGCTGGGGACAAGAGCAAGCACTCAATGGCAAGAGGAGGAAGGGTGGCTGCTACCAACGGAACCGACCTTGGTTCACATGCCCCCCAAGGATGCCAAGGCACTTGGTCCGTGAGTGCATCCAGCCTCCCTCACTGCCCCGCCCTGCAGTCCCTTCCTGGCTCCTTCCCAAGCTCTTCCCACCCCTCAAACTCAGGTCTCCAAGGACTCAGGCCTCGGTGCTTCTCACACATCACCTCTTCTATCAGCCAACTCCCCAGAACCTCCCCAGCCCTGCTTCCAGAACATTCCCTGTGATGCTCACAGGAGCCTCCTCTCTCCCAGCGGCCCCTCACCAGGCTCATCATGTCCCTGGTTCCTCCTCCCCACACCCCCGCTCAAGGCCCTGGCAGAAGGCACTGTGATCTGGTGCCGTAGCCAGAAACCCGGGGGTGGCCCTGTTCCTCCCTCAGGCCCTGTTATAGTTGCCTAAGCCCTAAGCCCTGCCTCCCTCACCGGGTCTCCTTCCCAGCCCCACAGGGTTCCTCAAGGTTTTCCTAGGATTCAAAGCTGGGCCTGATCTCCCCTCCCCCACCCCACAGCGGCTTCAGGACCACATCCAAGCTCCCCACTTGGCTCTCGGGGCCCTTCCGGATCTGGCTCCTCTCTCCTCCCTTCCCACCTGGCCCTTCTAGGCCTCTGGGCTTCTGAACATGCTGTTCCTCCACCACCCGAAGACCCTTCCCTCCCCCTCCTGCACCAGCGACTAGGAGTCACCCTCCTGTCCTACTGCAGAGTCCTCCTCCTCTAAGCAGCCGCTGTGGACAGCCCTCCGTGCAGGCAAGGGTTCTAACAGCCAGCCGATCACACACTGACAGGGTCTGCAGCACATCTACTCTGGAGGCCGAGACATAAGGATCACAAGTTGAAGGCCAGCCTGGGCAACTTAGGGAGACCCTATCTCAAAGAATTAAAAGAAAGAGCTGGGGATGTAGCTCTGTGGTAGAGCACTTGCCTAAATGTTTGAGGCCCTGGGTTCAATCCCAGTACTGCAACCCCCCCCACACACACACACGCACACACACACACACACGCGCACACACACACGCACACAGAGTGCAGAGAGCACAACCCAAAGCAACCTACAGATTCAATACACTCCCAGTCTAAACCCCAAAAACATTAGAATAAAAATTAAAAAATACGCCCTAAAATTCATTTGTAATCTCAAGGGACCTCAAATAGCTCAGACAATCCTGAAAACCTTGAAGAAGAACAAAGTTGGAGCACTCACACTTCCCAACTTCTAAACTCACTGTGAAACTACGCTAATCAGAACAGTGCGGTGCCGGCACCCAGACAAACACATCGACACCAGGACAGAAGAGAGTACGAAAATGAGCCCATACGGTCAGATCATTTCTGACAACAGTGCCAGAACCATTCGATGGGGAAAGGACAATCTTTTCAACAAATGGCTCTGGAAAAACTGGATTTCCATATGGGAAAGAATGAAGCGGGACCATCCCTGACACCATGTACAAAAGGCAACTCCAAACGATCAAAGACAAAAGGTGAAACTATAAAACCAAAAAATGTTAAAACCATAACTGTGACTGTAACTAGAACTATAAAACTATGAACCTAAAACTACATATAACCAAAACTGTAAAACTTTTAAAAGTAAATAGAGGAAAAACTTCATAACAATGGATTTGGCAATGATTTCTTGGATCTGACACCAAAAGTGCAGGCAACAAAAGACATACATAAACTGAACTTAGTGAAAATTAAAAACATTTGTGCATTAAAGACAATCAACAGAGTGAAAAGGCCCCATTCCCACGGAATGAGGAAATATTTGCAAATCATAAGTTGATAAGGAATTAACATTCAGAATATATAAAAGGGCAACTCAACCTAAAAATGGTTTGCAGAGGACTTTGATAGACATCTCTCCAAAGACACACCAAGGGCCCAAAGCACATGAAGAGACGCTCAGCATCACTCACCATTCGGGAAATGCAGACCAAAACCCAGGTGAGACGCCACCTCACCCCCAGGACGGCTGTTACCAACAAAACCAAAGTGACCAGTGTTGAGGCGGTGAAGAAACTGGGCTTCTTGTGGTAGAAATGTAAAAAAGAAAGCGTGCATACCCCACATAATGACTTTTTTGTTGTATTTTTTAGGTATGTTTTTAGTTGTGAATGGACACAATATACTATTTATTTATCTGTTTTTACGTGGTGCTGTGGATGGAACCCAGGGCCTCACGTGTGCTAGGCAAGCACTCTACCTGAGCCACACCCCAGCCCCCAGAGCCCCTGGATAGAAGAGGACGGGAGTTCCTCAAAAAAATTAAACACAGACTCAACACATGACATAGCCATCCTGCTTCTGGGTGTGTGTGTGGCATTTTTCTGCAGGGACTCAAATGGATACGTGTACACCAACATCTGGAGCAGCATTACTCACAAGAGCCAAACCCCCGGACGGTTCAAGCGCCTGCCTATCGGTGGACCAACAGCTAACCTGAACAGGGCCCACCCACCCCCAGCAGAGGAAGCCCTGACAGATGCTACCTGGGGACCCTCTGGTGAACCAGACCGACCCGAAGGGCAACAGGCAGGAAGGCCCTAGAGGGTTTGAACCCCAGAGATGGAGGGCGGGACGGGCTAGCCAGGGCTGGGAGCGGGAGTGGGGGCTCAGTGAGTGAGGGGGACAGAGTTTCAAGTGGAAAGGATGAAGGTTCTGGGCAAAGACGGTGGCGATGGTTAGACAAGTGATGAACGCACTTAATGCCACTGAGCCAAACACTTCGAAGGGTTGGGGTGGTTGCTTCCGTGTTACATGTATTTTACCAAAATTTGAAGGAGTGCAGGGGTGTAGCTCAGGGGTCAGGCAGTTGCCTTGCCTCCTCAGGGCCTGGCCATCTTCAGCATTTCAAAAACAAACAAACAAACAAGCAAACTTCATTTCTGTGGGGTTCCTACCAAAAGCACCAACCCCAGTCCCCTGCCAGAAACAGCAGTGAAACCACAACGAAGGGTGTTGCACAAAATGCTCGGCCAACACTGGGGTGAAGGTCATGGGTGAAAGGGGACACCCAGGAACCATCGCAGGCCGGGAGACTGGCAGAGACACTTCCAGACACTTCCGCCACATGCCACCGGGGACCGGAGCAGAGAAGGGGCGGCGGGGAAGTGGGCGGCTCCAGCACGGCCTGGAGTCCAGGGCTGAAGGCGCCATCCCAGTGACCACAGCACCCGGATTGAGGGACCAGGGGAGGGGCCGCAGGGGCTCTGGACAGTGTCTGCAACTTTTCCCCAAGTCTAAAACCATCGCAAAAGCAAAAGTTAAGAGCTGAGGGTATGGCCTGGCTTGCACACAGCCTGGGTTCCATCCCCAGTATGGAATAAGCAGAAAATCCAAGAAATGAATTGCCCACCACACAAAACTGAACAGAGGTGATTCACAAACCAAGATGCCAGACACAAGGGTGAATAGGGTACAATCCCCTCGTGGCTGCACAAGTGGCACCCAAAGCCAGCCTCAGGCAGGAGGGTGGCCCTGCAGCTGCCTCCTGGGTGCCAGTTATGGACAGGCCTGGGGCTGGGCACTCTGCACAGGCAGCATGGTCTGGCCCCCATGACAGCTCTCCTGGGGGTCCCACCCACCTCCTCACTGTGCAGAGGGGAAACTGAAGCATGGAGGGGAGGAGTCACTTGGCAGGGGTGGCAGACGTGGGGTTTAGGTGCAGTAACAAGCCATTCAGCCAGGTTCAGGGGCCTGGGGTGGGACTCCTGGGCACAAGTGGCCTCTAGCATCTGCTGAGCCCACTGTGAATTCACCTGTCCTGGCAGAGCTCAGCCTGGGCGCCGCCGCCTGCAGGCAGAGACTGCGCTGCAGGGGCAGAAAGCACCGCAAGGGTGTATTCATTCTGTGGTTTAATGAGATGAGCTACTCCTGTCCTCACTGTGGCCACCAAACCCACCAGCCTGGAGGACAGTGGGGACCCCACAGCGTGATGGAAGCAGGATGCTCCAGATGCAAAAGGACCTAAGGCAGTGGAGCCTCTCCCTCTGGTCACTAGATAAATGCTGATCTTGACTGCAACCAAAGAGGTTCAGCAGACACACAGCCCCTCCAAAGCTCCAACGGACCGTCTACGAAGGTGGACAGCAGCTCAGTTTGCAGATATGCCCACCCTCCACGTCCCCACCATGAGGGCCAGCCAGCCCTGCAGTCAGCCCTAGGTGCCCTGCCTGGCCGTGCTGACACTTCCTCCCAAAGATTTCCGGGCGAATGACCAGCTGGCACGCACGCTCCCTCCCTCTGCACCCAGGTGAACAGTGCCAGATGCACAGAAGAAACAGGAAGCACTTTGGATTTTCTGTTTCAATTTTAATTGAAGTTTGGAGACTTAATTTTTTAAATGAACTTTTAAATAAATCAAGGTGTGGGCCAGAGGTGCAGCTCAGCGGCATGATAGGTGCCTGGGACGTAGGAGGCTCTGGGTTCCATTCCCAGCACCACCAAAGCAAAAATCAACGTGTGGCAGGAAGTGTCCCCATAGTACACACCCCCGCAGGAAGGGCCAGGAGCCCACAGAAGTCCTGGAGGATGTCATCCCCAGCAGGCATCCCCGGGAGCTGGGCGGGGGTCTTCAGGAACACACACAGCAGGGGTGGGTGTCCTGGGTCCATCCCCCAGAACAGCGCCCTGGGGCCAACGCCCCCCACCCCTGCTTCAAGCTCAATGCCCACAGGGCAGGGGAACTTCATGCATGGAAGTAGGACCCAAGTGCCTCTGCTGCAGAGGTGACACTGCTCAGTGTGGGGGCCACCAGAGAGCAAACTCCTGGGCAAGGACAGAAGCCTCCCTGTCTCCCTCCTGGGGAACTGGGATCGAGAGTCTGGGGTGAACAAGTGATCAGGAACAGTGATCAGGAACCTTACGGCACATGTCATAGAGCCAGACTTGGCCCGGCCACCCCCACCAAGTCACACAGCCCCAGTGCCCACCACCTGCCCGGCCCTTTCTCAGGTTTCCCGGCCCTGCCCTCACTCCTCCCAGGTCTGTCCCCACGTGGCAGCCAGAAGAATCTATACTAAGCATCAATGTCAGGACAATGTCCTTGAAACTCCAAGAACTGCACCACCCAAAACGAGACCCCAAGCCACAGGCAGCACCCACGGAGCTCAGCCAGGACAGAGCCTTCCCTGCAGGAGGCCACCTGCTTCTCGCCGTCCCACCACCCTTGATCCCCAGGGCTCAGCTCAAACATCACCTCCTTTGGATGTTCACTCTCAGAGCGGTGACCTCAGGGGCCAGGGCCAGCTGGCCACTGGTGCGGTTTTCTGAGCACTCCCTAGAACAAGGTCTCCATCTGATTTGGCATCCCCAGGGCCTGGCACATAGTAGGTGCTGACTGACGGAAGGATGGAGCTCCAGTTCAACCCCCAGCCACTGTAGGGCAACCTCGCTGGGAGATCCCGGTGCTTCTCAGTTTTCCCAGGGAGCCCAGAGGGTCGGGAGGGAACCAGCACCCTGCTCCAGGCCCACCCGGAGTCCACAGGGGTCTGACGGCCTGCCCCAGAACTGGGACACACTGTGTGAGTCAGAACAGACTCAGGGCTGGGTCAGTGACACAGTTCCAGAAAGATGGCCACACTACTCTCCTGGCTCGGGACACCTTAGGGTCTGGTACAATCAACCCTGCACTGAGGACACAACCCCAGGCCACGTGCATGCTGGGGACTTCAGGGGGAAAGCTGAGCGGGGGTTGGGAAACCCCTCCCCTAAAGGAGGCTTCGGAACAGCCTCCAGGATGCCACAGTGCCCAGCTGCTGCTGCCTGCTGAGCGCCCACTATGCGTCCCCCTGAGTACACACTGTGTGCTCACTGGGCACCTGCTGAGTATACACCGTGCAACAGCTAAGTGCCTGCTGACGACGAGCCGAGTGCCAAATGTCTGCTGGATACCTGCCAAGAACCTGCTGGTGCCCACCCAGTGCCCCTGAGTGTTTATGGTGCCCGTGTCCCCAGAGTCTTAACAGCAGCGGGCAGGGTGCCCATCCAGGCCACACTTGGATGCAGAGAGCCGCACAGAGACTCTGGGAACCCCATTCACCCAGGACGAGGCACAGCCGGGTGGGATAGCTGGGAGGAGGTGGGGAGCAGGCCGAGGCTGGGAACCTATGGGATGCCCTCCATGGTGCCCGGAGCTGCAGAGTCCTCCATGCCCACCTGAGGAGCCGAGGACGACGCCCCAGCCAAGCTTCATTTCCTTTCAGCAAATAATAAATATTGACTCTCCGCGTCCTCGTCCCTGCAGGCACGCGGCAGCTTCCTTGTTTATGCACCTGGACCCCCATCCGGCTAGGGTGGAACACCCCTTCTGCCCTGGGCCACGCTGGACATGGTGACACGAGGAGAGGAGAAGGGAGGACATCAGAGAGCACCCCAGCCAGGCGGGGCGGTGGTCATCCTAGACCCTGCGGAGTCCCCATTCTCCCAGGAAACTGTTGCCCTGACCTCCTGGGGTCTCCAGTCACCCTCCTCCCCACAGCAGGGGCTCAGGGCCCCACAGGGCCCTTCCGAGGCAGTGACCCTGCGGAGCCTCACACACACGTGCATGGGTAAGGACACTCACCAATGTGGGGCTCAGGAAAAGTCCGGGAAAACCTGCATTTCAACAGACGGACAGGCACCAGGCTCAGCCCGAGGCAGGCTCCCCCGTCAACCTCAGCCTGTGCCCAGGGCCTACCCCTCCTCACACGGCAAGCCTCCAGCCGCGGGGGCCTCAGCGTCTCCTCCGTGCCACGGGCTCCTTCTCGTTTTCCCACAACGATCCTCGGGGCCACACAACGTGGACTCCAGCAAACCCAGCTCCTGCCTATGCTCATATCACCCCGGTGACTCATGTGGCTGTCTCACTGAAGCCCTCCATGGCTCCCCATAGCCACAGGCTCAAGACCCTCACCACCTGCCTGGCTTCCTCCCGCCCTGACCCGCTGGCGACCTGAGCTGAGTACAAGTCCCGAGAGGAGACACTGGCTACTGGGCTGCTCCAACCGGGTCAAACCCGAGCATGTCCCCTAACACTGCACCACTGTCCCCCCCACACCTCAGCTTCCCACCTGTAAACCAAGAGATGCCATGTGCTGCCCACAACTGTCACTACATGTGGCAGGCTTGAGGGTGGACTCAGGTAACCAGGGCCCAGCCCTCCTCACCCACATACTCCCAACAGATCCAGGGGCTGCACATCAGGGCTTCTTGGTGGTGGGAGCCATCCTGTGACTGCTGGGGCTCGAGCAGCATCTTTGTCTCCACCCACTCGAGGCCAGGAGCACCCCCACAAAACCCACCATGACAACCAAAAATGTACCGGTATTGCCAAATGTCCCCAAAGGCAGAATCAGTACCTCAAGAGCATGCTGCTCCACATGGGGAGATGCAGTTTTCTTTTTGGGCTGGGGGCTGAGCCAAGGCACTCTGCACAGCCACACCCAGCCCCTTTCACTGTCTACTCTGAGTCAGAGTCCCACTCAACTGCCAAACTGCCGTGCACCTGCGGCCCTCCCGCCCTGGCCCACTGGCCCACAGGTACGCACGCCCTGGCCTGTGGTTCTGATGCTCCCCTGGCAACGTTCAGGCGGGTATCTTCCCTGCCAGCCCCCAACTGATGCCCACATGGCACTTCCTGATGCATTTGATGGCATCCCGAGCTGAAACCAGAAGCCTGTGACACAGAGCATGGCTGGCCCAGCACAGACCAAATGACCCACTCAACCCCCAACAGAAGGACCAAAGGGCCGACTGTGTGACAGGAACCCAAGGGACAGAGCAGAGATGTGAGTGTCCAAAGCAGGTATTATTTGGTGCTGTGCTCTGAGGGGCTAAAGCTGGGATAGTGGCAGGGGAAGACCTTCCTGGCTACAAGGACAACTGTGATGCCGTCACCTCGGGACTGGCTACCTAGCACCCCCCAGGCCCAGGCCCTGGGCAGCACCTGCGCAGCAGTCTTTAGACCTGCACTCGGAACTCCAGCCCCACCCGGGCTGCAGAGCAGAATCCGGGAGCCTCGAGTCCTTACCTGCACCTCCGGACAGTTCAGGTGGTTCTGGGAGAACCACCGCCCACCAGGCCCTCCCTCCATGCCCTGCACCATCCTCCAGCCAATTCTCCTCGCTCTCTAGGTCGGTGAGTCTTGACCTTCACACGAGATACACTACTACCCCAGGGGCCAGCAAACTCTTCTGCAGACCACACGGTCTCTGCTGCAAAACCTCAACTGCCATTGTCCCACAAGAGGAGCCAGAGACAATGTGTAAACAAATGGGTGTGGCCCGCCTTCTAATAAAACTTTATTAGGTGTAGTTAGCTAAGACCTGGATTCCTGGGTTGGGAGATCAGTTTGGCGGGGCCCAGCGGGCATTCTGTGCTGAACCACAGACTATGCCAACAGGCCAGCACACGGAGAAGGTGGAGCTCCTTGGACTACTTGCTGGGGACACTGGGATGCCACGTAGACACATTTCTAAATGTGAGACAATCAGGGAAGAGAGGGAGCCACCGAGGGGGAAGCTGCAGAGCCCAAACTCTCATCTGGGTCCTCAGCGGGGAGGCCCTCCCTCACCCAACCCGGCACCCCTGATTCTACGCGTGCTGCAGGTCCACGAAGCTCTCCGGCATCCCCCAGAGAAGGCAGGCCTGGCCACTGCCACCCTGACTACGCCCTCTGAGCCCCAGCCACCTGGTTGGATCACGACGCACAGCAACCCCCCCAGGCATCTACCCAGGAGAAGTGAAATCAGGACACAAGCAAATCCTCACAGGGAACGTCCAGAACAGCACATCAAAGAACAAGGGGGTGGGCCAATGCGGTACACCACACACTGGAATACTACTCAGCAGAGAAAGAGGCCACAGCATGCGTGAACCTTGAAAGCAGGATGCTGAGCGACAGAAGCCACATGAAAGGCCATGTACTGCGATCCCACTGATGTGAAATGTCCAGAACAGGTGAATCCACAGAGACGGAGAGAGGGTCAGCAGCTGCCAGGACCCAGGGAGGGAATGGGGAGTGACTGCTAAAGGGGAGGTGTCTTCTTTTAGGGTGATAGAAACATTCTGGAACTAGACAGAAGTGACGAGTGCATTACACTGTGAGCAAACTAAAGCCACTGGGTCGTAAACCAAAATTTACGTAAACCAAGATTTATAAATTACCAAAACTTATTGGCTGATTTATTAAATTCCATCTCAATTAAAAAAAAAAAAAAAACTCAGGTCTGCCTCCAAGGCTGGCTGGGATGAGCTTCAAGACACAGGCGCATTCTCAGCGTAAGAACCGCCGGGGAGGGGGCAGAAATGGCAATGCCTGGAACTGGGCTGGGCTCCCCAGGGAGCCTCCTTCCGTGGCAACCCATGGGATGGAGCAGGAAGCGCGTCTGCACACCCATGAGAAGGCGGCACCGGCCTCTCCAGACCCAGCAGACACGGCCTCCCTGGGAAGAGCGGCTGCGGGCACAGGCCAGCTTTACGTGACGGTGCTCCACAGCCACCACCTCCAGGACCACGACAATAAGTGGCAGAAGACGCTGATGTCCAGGTCACCAGAGAAACATGAGCTTGGCTCAGGAAATCAAGTCACACAACAAAAGCACTCCCCCAACCACAGAAAGTTCTAGTTGGGCTTCTCTGGGTATTTGGTTGGTTTGGTTGCTCCGAGACAGGGTCTCACTCTGCTGCCCAGGCAGATCTAGAACTCCTGGGCTCAACTGATCCTCCCGCCTCAGCCTCCCAAGCTGCTGGGACCACCAGTGCCCCCGACCGAGCCCACTGCCTCTGTTTTAACCTCCTGTTTCAGACACGCGGTCGCAGGCTAATGCAGGGCTGCAGGCCAGCCCTGCCTCTTCCCAGGATGCTGCTGGGGCCTCAGTTTCCCCAGCCACAAGATGAAGGAGAGGAGAGCTCCTGGCTGAAGGCTCAAGCACCATGAATCTGGGGTACGTGCAGGGCAGGGCGCAGGACTCCGTCAGGGCGAGGGCAGGCTGCCCACCCGGCCTCAATCCGCAGCCCTGCGCTGGGCCAGCCCCCGTGGTTAGAGCCTAAGCAGAGGCAATCCCACGGGGGCCTTGGGGCCCACTGTCTGTCCCCATCTCACTCACCATCACCCTGCGCCCAGCGTGGAGTGAGGGCCCGCCCCAGTGTGACCTGACCTGCAGAGCCAGCAGGGGAAGGAAGGCCAGAGTGTCTACAGCAGCTGCCAGCCTGTCCCCACCAGGCGCTGCTGCCGCAGGCTCTCTGCCTTGGTCCCAGGGGGCCTCCTATGCCGCTGTCACAAATGACCTGACAAACTGGGAGGTGTGAAAGGACCCACGCTGATTCTCCCCCAGTTCTAGAGGCCAAGGTCTGTGACAAGGCATTGGCGTGGCCACCTGCCCTCGAGAGGCTCCAGGGCAGGGTCCTCCAGCTCTTCAGCCTCGTGTTCCTTGGCTCATGGCCACACCACGCCACCTCGCCTGGTGGCGGGCCACCCTGACCCTGGATGCCCTTTTCTCCCGCCCCTACCTTCGAGTACACCTGCAGACTTTTTCCCGATGCAGGCCCCATTCACAGCTGGGGGCGGTGGGTGGGCGGTGGGAGAAGTTTCCTCGAAACCATCATCAACCCTGCCACGCAGCTCACAACCTGTAGGGCTCTGGGAGGGGCAGGCAGAGTGACAGGGCAGCATCCTATCCTCCCGTCAGCGTGGCTCAGAGTCCTAGTGTGCACGGAGGCCGAGGCCACAGATGGCACCGGGGAGCGGAACAGCCAGCCTGGAGGCTAGCATGCCAAGGCACACCGGGGGCCAGGTGGGGGGCCACCTCCACACTCTGCTCGCCAAGCCCCACTCACAGTACCTCAACCCAGGGACCCAGGTGGCTTCAACCTGTGCAGGGCCACCACCATCACAGAGCAGGACCAGTAGAAAACCGTCCCTCAGTCATGTCCAGGCACTCTGGGCTGTTTGGCCTGGGCACTTGGGCTGGCCCATGTGCTGTGGCCTGAGATGCTCAATAATCAGTGAGCTGATGACACACCTCGGCCTTTCCCTAACCCCTCCCAGCTGATCCCCCAGCCCAAATGCCACCAAAATCCACTTGCTCTGGATCACACCCTTGTTGGGGTCATCACCCCCGTACTGGAGGCCCAGGGCTGCCACTCAGTCCACTCCACTCCACTCACAGTGAGGCCGTGTTCCTAAGCCAGGAGCATCCTCAGGTGGGCACACAGCACCACCAAGGACAAGGACGCCAATGCCCACAGCTGCAAGAGTCCCAGCAGCAAAAGGCGTCCAACGGGATAAACGGATGCGACAGATCCAGGGCTGGGGCTGTGGCTCAGTGGTATAGCGCTTACCTAGCATGTGTGAAGCACTGGGTTCCATCCTCAGCACCACATATAAAGAAATGAATAAAATAAAGGTCCATCAACATCTAAAAGATAATTTTAAAAAACATATCATTCCGGCACACAAAGGAATGAAGTGATGGATGGAGTGATGGTTGTACAACACAGTGGCTGTACTTAATGTCACTTAATAGTACACTTTAAAAAGGTTAAGGTAGTTAATTTTATGCTATGAATACTCTGCCACAAAAAAAATTGTTGTGGCAGTACCAAGGACTGAACCCTGGGGCGCCCTACTACTGCGCTACAACCCCAGCCTTATATTTTTTATTTAAAGATCTCATTAAGTTGCTAAGGGACTTGCTAAGTTGCTGAAGCTGGCCTCAAACTTGCAATCCTCCTGCCTCAGCCTCCCAAGTGCTGGGATTACAGGCGTGTGCCACTGAGCCTGACTGCCACAAACTTTTTTTAAAAAAGGAAAATGTTTTGGTACATCAAAGGCATAACGCTGAGTGACAGAAGCCAGACACAAAAGGCCACATGGCGTATGAGTTCATTGATATGAAATGTCCCAAACTGCAAATCCAGAGAGACATAAAGCAGATTAGTGATGCCAGAGGTTGGGGAAGGGGAGTGGGGAGTGACAGCTAATGGGCACGGGAACGTTATAAAAGTCAATGACAGATGTGCCACTGTGACTATGATAAAAACCACTGAGAAGAGGATTTGCTGTCATGAAGAATTACAGTCGTCCCTCGGAATCCCAGGGGAAGTTCCAGGACTCCCACAGAGGAACCAAACTTCACCTACACTCAAGTCCCTGGTGGGAAATGGCAGGGCGCTTGCACAGAATCAAGGCACTTCTTTCCACAGAATTTCAAATCGCATCTAGAAGACTTACAATACCCCACGACACTGTCTCGAGGTGTGACCTGGAAAGATCTGCCCGCACTCAGTACAGATGCATTTCCGTTTTCCAAATATTTTTGATCCACTGTTGACGGAATCTGAGGATGCTGAGCCCGCAGACTGAGGGCCAACTGTCACAGAAAGAAGCAACACAAGGCCACTCGCCCAGGCAGGCTGCCCTGCTGCCCTGGCCAGGGGAAACCAGGCCCTGCACCCCCTACCCAGTCAGACCAGGCTTCGCCCCCTCAACCAAACCAGGTGCCTGGGGACCCTTGGGGCCTCTGCACCCATCTGTCTCCACCTAGAGAGCTCTCCCACCTCCTGGGACTGCCCCCCATCCTCTCTCGGTACATCACTCCCTCCTCATGATGGTCTCGCTCACTTGAGTGATTCCTTCTTCTTCCCCCAAAACCATGTCAGTTCCCCAGAAGCATAGTCCTGGTATACCCCGTACCACTGGGTCCCCAAGCCCATGTCCCTGGGACATGCCAGGCCATGAATACTGTCACTAAGTGAAATGAATGAGCTGCCCCAACTTTACAGGGCAGGATTCCAGGCTCAGAAAGGTTTGGAAACCTGCCCAAAGTCACTCAGCACAGCACCTCAGCTCTCCCTGCACCCTGCTCTGCCACACGCAGAAAGCCAGGAAGGCATGCAGCACACCCACCCCTCACCCCCAACACCCTGGGGGCCCCCTGACAGGTAACCTCTGCAGATCAGCCTCCTCTGGCAAGAAAGCACCTCAGCATGCCCACCGCCACCACCGAGAACCAGCTGCAGACACAGGCGTGGCTGGCTGTCCTCAGACACTCATGAGAGGGGCAGACACTGATCAAGCCACTCCCATGGCCCACGGGTACAAGGAAGCCCCGGTGGCTACCGCCACAGGGGCATCCCAGCACAACCACAGCCACGAGGGAGGGCAGGAGGGACCTTGTCAGGTGAATCCACTCCCTGGACAATACAGACAGGCAATGGCCAGTCAGGTGGAGGCCCTGCTCATCCTGCTCCAGCCTGCCCGAGGTGGAGCTCCACCCGATGCTAGCCTCCCCTAGTCAGGATGACCAAAATATCTCCAGGTATCGCCAAGTGTCCCCTGATTCTGCACCCCTCCCGCAGTAGTAAATACTGCTCTGTCTCTAAAAGCTCATCATAAATTCCCCCCAGCCCACAGCCCATACCTCCCGCTAGTGTGAAGAAAGCAACAGAGAGGAGGAGGCAGGAGATGGGAAATGGGTGCCAGGGTGGACAGAACCACCAACTGCATATTCTAAAATATTTTTTCTAAATCCATCAACCAAAGAATGGATAAACAAATACAATGTGTCCATCATAGGAATATTACTCAGCCACAAAAAAAGAATGAAGCAGGACACGTGGACCTAGAAAACATCATGCCTCAAGAAAGTCAGACACAAAAAGTCACACGGTGTATGATTCCACTGATGTGAAATGTCCAGAACAGGCAAATCCACAGAGACAAAAAGCAGATTAGTGCTGCAGAAGGCTGGGGGAGGGGAATGGGCTGTGACTGCTAATGGGACGGGACTTTCTCTTGGGGCAATGAAAATAATCTGGAATTAAAGACACTGGTGACAGTTGCACAACTCTGAATCCACTAAAAACCACAACTGTTCACTTTAAGTAAACTATATGATACGGGCATTATATCTCAATAAAGCTGTTATTTTTGTTTCTTTTTTTCTTTTTGTTGTCAAGGGCACTGAACCCAGGGGTGCTTTACCACTGAACTACGTCTCCAGCCCTTCTTATTTTTTATTTTGAGACAGGGTCCTGCTAAGTTGCTGAGGCTGGCTTTGAATTTGCAATCCTCATGCCTTGGCCTCCGGAACCACTGGGATTGCAGGCTTGTGCCACCGCACCCAGCTGGAGCTGTTCTATTAAAGAAATTTTTTCAACAATGATCCATTTGCAGCCCCATGCAGAAACCAGACTTCCAATCATGATGACAGCCACAAACCAAGTATGACCCCTTTCTTCCTGTCACACAAAAAACATGTGACACCAATGGCATGTGGCCCACACTACGTGCTGGAGGTAAGCAGCACACACTCCTGCTTCAGTTACCCAACCTGTGGATCCATGCAAGTGGCACACTTTCTTTCTTCTGCCATTCACTGGCCTGCCAGCCATCTCTTTTTCTACATCCTAGAGGAGAGACAGACGTGGACCGCCCCCTGAGCATGCTCTTGTGATGCCTAGCCAACAGCGAGCACCAAGATGCACTGATCGTATACACAGAAATGAAGACACGCATCCTAGTCTGTAAGGCTTCTTGGGGAGGAACAAGCAACTAATTATAAAATAACAGGACTTCAAAGTTCCAGGAGGAAACAGAGACTGAGGTAAATCCACCTGGGCCAGTCAGATCAATGGCCGAATCCAGAAACCAGGGATGTAGATGTCTGCAACTCCAATGCACACCTTCCTGAGGGACAGGATGGGGTCTCACCAATGAAGGAACACAGCAGAGATTTGCTGCCACCTGTGCAAAGCATGCTCTCCTCCTTGACCCACAAGGAAGGTCTTGTTAGACCTGGCATGGGAGAAAACTGAGGCCATGATCATGGACCTAGGAGAAGAGACAGGCTTCAGATCACAACCCCAACACGACCCTGCTCCAGGCCCATAGCAGCTTCCCCAGTGAGCCTGGCAGAACCTGGCCTGCTCCTACACCCCAAATGTAGCCAGCCACCTGAGGCAGATGTATCCCTCCACCCTCATCCTGAGAGGGCCCCTGTCCCCCTGGGAGAACATTGCCTGGTCCCCAAAAGTTCCAGGACTCAACGCAATTTGCCTTCTTAGGTCCTGTCAGGACCCCATAAGGGAGGGCATCTGACCTTTCCCTCAACTGTTCAGGAAAGAGAGATACCTGTCCCACATCAGGTCTGCAAGTGGGGGCATCTGTCCCTCCCCCAACACCCAAGGACGGCACAGGTGACTGGAGAGGCACCCCTCCCCCTCAGGTAGCAATGATGTGGGAGCACTTGTCCTGCACTGGTACGGATGATGTGAGAGCACCTGTACTCCAACCCCAGGTAACAGTGATGCTGGCGGGTAGCGCTCAGCCCCTATACCTGTGTCATCCCGTCCCCCCAGGTAGCAATGACACGGGGACATCTGTCCCCTCCAGGTAGTAATGATGGGCGGCATCTGACCCCCTCAGGTAACAACGATGTAGGGGCACCTGTTCCCTCCTGGTAGTAACGATGCAGAGGCCCCTGTCCCCTCCAGGTAATAACGAGGTAGTGTCACCTAGCCTCTTAAAGTAGCACTGATGTGTGGCCACCTGCACACCTCGGGTTTCAATGGTGTGGGGGTACCAGTCCCGCCCACGACGCCCGCGGCATGGGGACACCTGTCCCCCTCGGGCCGTGCCAAGCCCCGCCTCCGCCACGCGCGCCCCGCCCCCGCCGCGCGCCCCCCGCCCCGTGCACGCGCCAGACACGCGCCCCCTCCTTTCTCCTCCGCCGCCCCGAAGGGTCGGCGCGGGCACCCCCTTACCCGCGCGGCGCGCGTCAGGCTCAGGTCCTTCATGACCTCCTCGAAGGCCGCTGTCTCCTCCGCCTGCTTCTGATTGTGCAGCGCGATCTTCTCGCTGAATTTCCGCGGATTGTTCGAAGTCGCCATCTTCTCGCCGCCGCCTCCTCCTCCTCCTCCTCCTCCTCCACCTCCTCGCCCCCGCCCCTCGCTCGTGGCACAGCGCAAGCGCCGGCCGGGCCCACGGGCGGTGAGCAGTGCGCAGGCGCACAGGCGGTCGTGAGCGCGGCGCAGGCGCAGGGAAGAGACGCGCGGCGCAGGGGCGACGGCGCATGCGCGAGCCTCGGCGGCGCGCTTGAGACCCACGGAGAGGGAGAGGGAAAGAGTGGGGAATTTCGGCGCAGGCGCGCTGATCCGCTGCCTGACCCGCTGGACAGCGGCTGCCTGGCAGTTGGGCAAGATCCAGAAATGGGCCGTAGTAGTGGAGACGCCAGGAGCGAGACAGCCCGACCCACGCACTCCCATTTCATGAGGGTCGGACCAGGCCCGTCTCAGGGACAGGTGGCTCCCGGAGGCAGAGCCTGGACTCGGACCCAGAGCTCTGAGACCGGTTCAGAGTGCTGGTCATTCACGCATTCATCCTTCCAACCACGTTCATTCTCTTTTTCCCTGGTATGGAGCGCCGGGGATTGGACCCAGAGGCTCAGCATGCTAAAAAGTGCTCTTCTGCTGAACCACATCTGCACCCCTTTTCTTTTTGATTTGGAGAGGGTCTAGCGCTTGACTGTCCTGGATTCTCCCCTCTCCGCCTCCTGAGTTGCTGGGATTACAGGCGCGCACCACCGCACCCACAACGACATTCATTCTTTATGAAGTACCTACTAAGTGCCCGGCAATGTAGGGCTTGAGCATAGACAAAAAGATGTGTGCCGTTTTGGGGTGCACAGTTGAGGAACGAAGCATTAACAAACATAACCCATTTATTTCTGATGGAAATAAATGTGATGTGTTAAAATAAAACCAGTGGTGGGCCAGCTTGAAAGCGACAGTAGGGAGGGGTCCCTACAGCCACCAGGGCCAGGAATGCAGGGCACTTTGGAACTGAGACTTGAACCTCACCAGCAGCACCCAGTCCTTAAACCTGGAGGTCATCCTTAACACCTTTTCCTATCCCCTCCCATTGTACTCATCGACATTCTGGACATAGGCCAAAAAACTGAGATTATAAAACTTCAGCCTCATCTGGGTATGTCTCCAGTTCAGTCCTGTTCGAGGATTTCTGCTTTGCCATGGGCTGTTAACAGGGGCCAGAAATGCCACCTAGACCTGGCACTGGAAGTTGGGGGCAGTCTTACTTACCAATGGCAGGGCAGTGACCCGGGGAAGCAGGAGTTGCTCTGACATCTAGCTATCCCTCCTGAATCAGAGGGACCTCAACCACCAGTAGTGAAAATAACATTGAGTAGGATCAGGGACTTCAGGGAGGAAGCCAGGAGGAGCGACCAGGGAGATCTGGGGAGGCTTGGGACAACAAGCACGTTTGTTTGTACTAGAGTGAGAGGTGCCTGGAGGGAATGCCGGTGGAGATTGTAGGGAGACCCCAACACTTTCCAAGCATGCTTTTATTCACACTTTAAAAATGTGCAGGGCTGGGGCTGTGGTTCAGGGGTAGAGCACTTGTCAAGCACCTGTGAGGCACTGGGTTCCATCCTCAGCACCACATAAAAATAAATAAGCAAAATAAAGGTATTGTGGACTGGGATTGTGGCTCAGTGGTAGAGCACTTGCCTAGCATGTGTGAGGCACTGGGCTCGAATCTCAACACCACATATAAATAAATGATAAAATAAAGGTTCATCAACAACTAAAAAATAATTTAAAAAAATAAATAAATAAAGGTATTGTGTCCAGCTACAACTAAAAATTACATTGAAAAAAATAAAAATGTCCATATTAGGGCCGGGGGTTGTGGCTCAGTGGTAGAGTCCTTGTCTAGCATGCATGAGGCCGTGGGTCTGATCCTCAGCACCACATAAAAATAAAATAAAGGTATTGTGTCCAGCTACAACTAAAAAACATAAAAATAAATAAAGGTATTAAAAAGTCCACGTTAATTCTATTTGTGTACATGGATTTGCATTGGAGTGGCTTGGGCCTTTGCCACGCCCTGTTTTTCTTCTGTGCTCCTATGATTTTGAGCATCTCGTGGACTTCAGCCCATTTTGCCAAACAAGCCCCTCCCTTTTCTATCTTTTTTGGTGTCAACAGCCATCCTTCAGGAACACCCATCTGAGATGTGGACGAGGCTGTCCCCACTGCTCTTCCTCCCCACAGACATCCATCCCAAAGGTGGAAGTTTTGGCAAGTCAGTACGACCCTTTGCTGGGCCATCATGGTTGACTCAAGCCAGACATCAAACCAGTGTAGTGTGATTCTTGAATTTTTGTTTGAACCATGGAAAATGAAGACAACCCTCCCCCAAGACTATTACTGGTCTTCAGTGCCAAAGGTCACCATATGAAGAGGGTGGGCCCATGCAGAGAGGATAACAGACCAAAAGGTAGCAACAGACATTTTCTGAGCACCTAGATCCAGCTGTGCCTGAAGCTAGACATCCTTGCCTTTTCGGTTATATGAGCCAAAAACATTTTCCCTTTTTTTGGTTAAAGTGATTTAAAGTTCATTTTTCTGTCCCTGGCTTGAACTGAGACCACAGCTTCTCTGTCAGGTGCACAACAGCATGCTCTAAATGTGGCTCTCAGTTCTTATCATCACTCCAGGTCAGAGATGAAATAGAAACAGAGCAGGGACAGGGACAGCCGCTTCCCAGAGCAAGTTAGGCATGGGAACTGGAGCTAGAACTCAGTCTTGAGGGCAGAGCTCAGTGTCTTTCCTCATACCGGGTTTCGTAAGGTTTGAATGAAGTTAATGCATGTTGTTTACCTGTTGGCTCATAAGTGGGTGATTAAATACCGGTTACCCTAGTCACGGGCATCAGCAGGAAGTCAGTGTCTGGACCCGGAAAGATGGAGCAGGAGAGATCTGGGAGGCAGCAGAGGTTGTGGGTCTCAACTAGGGGCCCCGCCCACGTGCAGGATGAGAGCCCAACCCCGCCCCCATCCACCCCACATGGAGCATGTAATTTGATCCATCCCAAACCCTGGAGATGAGTCAGGGGAAGCTCCAGCCTGCTCATTGCACAATGGCCAGACGGTGACCTAAGCCCTCCCCGCTGCTCCCTTGACCCCCCAGGCCGAACCCACTTCTTCCATCATCAAAGGAAGTTGCTGCCGCCCAGCTCGGCCTGCGGATGCTCCCTGGAGCCACCCGTGGTCTTTGTAAACCAGGTCAGACCCCAGGTTCCCACCCTCTGAGCACCCCCAGGCCTGTGCCCGCCTCGACACCTCTCCAGGCACACTGGCCTCTTCCCTTGTACTGCTCCCTCTGCGGGACTGCTGTGCCCCTCATCCTTCTGTGGCTGGCACGGTCTCACCTTTCCCACCTCCCTTCTGAGAGACCCTCCTTAAAGGACTACAGAAGTGCCCTTGACCCAGCTGTCTGAAGGCAGCTGTTTCTGGGGTCCTGTCTGCTTTTCCCACTCACTGAGCTGAGATCAGAGGGGAAGGTATGTTCACCCTTAAACTCACCTGACCGCAAGGACACCAACACTCTCAATTCCTTACTTTTTTTTTTTATTTTTTTTTTTGGTACCAGGAATTGAACCCAGGGATGCTTAACCACTGAGCCACATCGCCAGCCCTTTTTATATTTTTATTTAGAGACAGGGTCTCACTGAGTTGCTTAGGGCCTCACTAAGTTGCTGAGGCTGGCTTTGAATTTGCGATCCTCCTGCCTCAGCCTCCCAAGTGCTGCGATTACAGGCATGTGCCACCATACCTGGCTCACAATTCCACACTCTTAAGGCTCGTTCCCTATTCCCTGAGGGTCTCAGAACTTTGGGCCTCGTTTTATACTCACCTGTGTTCACTCTGGTTCCCTAGGCACAGTACTAAGCGTGAGGTGGGGCACAGAAGAGTTTGTTGAATGATTTTCTCCCGGAGAATCTCCTACTCATCCATCAAAAGCCATCGAAAGGCTCATCCTGATCCCCAAAGAGATCAGGGTCCCTCCCTCTAGGCTCACCCAGCCCTGGGTCACTCTCCAGCTAGCCCCAATCCCTGCTGGGAGCATTCCATGACTGAAGAGCTTCACTTAAGCTATGAGGCAGGTTTCATGAACCACTTCCCACTACCTCCCCAATCTAGCTTTCCCTCTCCCACTTCCTGACTCCACCTGGCTGTTTGTTCCCTGTCAACTTTCCATGTCCTCTCCCACTCTTCCCTTTCTCACACCCTCACCTCCAGCCTTGCTATGTTTGGCCTTGGGGCCTTTGCACAGGCTGTCCCTGTGGAACACCCTTTCATATCTGTATCTGGGCCACAGCAGGCCTCTAAACACAGTTAAATAAAAACCTCACCTCCTGCAAGTCTGTGTGCTCCAAGCTTTGTCGATTGTCCAGCTGTGTGACCATGGGAAAGCGTCTTCACCTCTCTGAGCCTCACTGTCCTCCCCCATTAAATGTGGATAATGGCGCTCCTCATACCAGGCTCTTGGGAAGATTAAACAGATAACCCATGGAAAGCACTTAGCCCAGCGCCGAGCGTCACAGGCACTGACTACCAGGGAAGCCAAACGCGCCTTGAAGATGTTCGTTTATGCTTTGCTTTCTTGCTCTTCCTTATATGGGATCTTAGTCTATTTGGGGTACCCACGTTGTGTCGAGGTGAAATAGGGCCGCTGGAGCTGGGAGGCAAGAAGGAAAACCGTCCAGGCCAATTGTGACTTCCACAGCAGGCTGCCGTCAGGGAGTTTCCAGAGCGATGGAGGGCTGGCTGGAGGGCCTGCCTAGCACGTGCCAGGCCCCGGGTTCCATCCCCAGTGCCACCGAAAAGAGAGGAAGAGGTGAAGCGAGAGGCAAGAGCCGGGTCTGACTGCAGACGGGCTGGAGGGCTCAGGGGTGGAGTGCTGCCTAGCTCGGCCTGCCCGGGCTCCATCCCCAGCTCCGTAAAGACAGAAAGAAAAACAACTGAACACAAACACCAGCAGAGTGGAGCCCACTTGTGTGGCGTGATGCACCTGTGGGATGAGGACCCGGGCCCCTTGCCCTCCAGCCAGGGCCCGAGTGTGGAGCCAAGGCGGAACAAGGGGGGGCTGCCAAGGAGGGCGGGGAGGGCTGGAGCTGAGTGGGCAGAGCTGGGGTCACCCCTAAAGGGGCCCCAAGGACTACCTCGAAGGGGCAGCCAGGACGGGCTCCCACCAGTACCCACAAGGCCTCTGCCTGAACCTCACCTGAGCCTCCCTGGTCTTCCCCATCCACATCCCTCCCCAGGACCCCCACCTGCCTGACAAAAGCAGAGGGCTCCCCCTCCCCTCCTCCACAGGCCATGGCTGCGCAGAGCAGGTGGGCAGGGCAGGCTTCCCTTTCTGGTTGTCTACGTCTGGGTTCCCCCTCAAGCCTGGGGAGCTCTAACAGAGGCCCCCAGGTCCGTGGTGATTGATGGAACTATGGGCCCCAGTTGCTCCACTCGGTCCTGCGACCATGCCCTGGGCCATGGGACTTGGCAGTTCTTGCCAGACAGAGGGTCCTTCCCCGCTCCTCCTCCTCAGCTCAGCCATGTGATTTACTTGGTTAAAAACAGGGGAAGGTGTGATTGCTTATGAGTCCCAGGTCCAGACCTCCGGAGGCCTCATGGGATTCCACTGGTCCTCAGGCACCACTGCAGGAGGAGACTGCTGCGGCTAGCTGCTGGTCCCAGAGAACGTGAGACCGGGAAACAAGAGCCTCTTCCCACCCATGGCCTTGCGTCTGGAAGCAGAGCTGCCCAGCCGAGGCCAGCCTAGCGGGAGCGCCCTAAAGCTCACTCACAGGCGTGAAACACACACGTGCGTGTGCTGCTGAGATGGGACTGCTCACCACGTGGCAGTAGCAGACCGATACCCCGACATACTGTCTCTCCTCCCCAGGTGCCTGTGATGTTGGCACAAGATATGGGGCTGGGCCAGCAGGACGTTTCCATTCAGGACAAGAAGTACAAAGAAACAGTGTCAGGGCAGGGCCATCAGTTCCATAGTGGGCACGGGGGCCACTATGGCTGAGAGCCAAGGGTAGACAGCAATGCCAAGGGAGGTAGCTGGATTCTACCTCCCCTGACATTACTTCACCCTCAGCTGAAATCACCCCTCCTGCCACTTCTGTGAGCTATAGCTCTTTTTGGTTTTGGCAGTGCTGAGGATTGAACCCAGGGTCTCACAAGATCTGGGCAAGCGCTCTCTCATTGAGCTACACGCCCAGCCCTATCAGTTTTCTCATACGTACTTCCACTACTTAAATCCCATCAACTTTTGTTGCTTGCAAATAAAAACCCTGACTCATGTAAGATGGAGAAACTCTAGCCTCTGTCACATTTATATTATAAATTTGAAACTGTTTTGTTGCAAGTATTAGAATATGTGACTGAGAGCATCTTAAATAGCACAGACTGTATTCGTCATAACAAGGAATCTGGAGGCCAAAGGAACCATGATAGGACTGGTGACCCCATGATTTCAGGGATCTGGGAGAAGGCATCTCTGCCACTCTCTTAACTTGCTCCTCTTGGCCACAAGATGGCTGCAGAAGCTCCTGGCATTGCATCCATATATGAAGCAGTAAGGGAGGGGAGGGGGCAACAAGGTCTCTCCCTTGTCCAGAAACACCCAACCCCTTAAAACTCTCTGGCCAGAGCTGGGAAACATGCCCAGATTGAAAACAACCCCGGCAAAAAGCATTGCCAAGAATGGCTCAGCTGAATCTTAAATCAACCCCCGAGGCTGGGCACGTTGCTACTGGCACCCTATCAGGGTTTTGTTGGTGAGGAGGGAGTTAAGGCTGCTGGGTTGGCCACCAGCAGGACAGGCCATGAGAATGACAGGCAGACAAGAATTAGGCAGGGGCCCTGCTTTTCGTCTTGCCCCAGGAGGCCCACACGCAGATGGTGCCCACAAACGCTGGTGTGAGGGAGGCTTCGCTCCTGCCTGCTCACTCCAGGGCCTCACTACACTCACTGGGCTGCGGGGCTGCGCCCTCTCTGTGCCTCTACCATGCTAGGTGCGGAGGCTCCACCGAGCAGAGCCAGTCTCCAGGGCCCGTGAGAAACAAGGGGCTGGAGTCGATTTCTAGGAGACAGAGCCAGGGGCAGGTTTCCAAGCTGGCCAGGTCCAGGATGGATTCCCACCTCACAGGGCTCCCTGGGGGCCCCCTTGGCCCTCATTCCTTTGGAGGCCCCAGAAGTCACACTTGGCCTCCCTCTTGCCGGCCTGCCTCCAATTGTCCCTGGAGACAGTGTTTTCCCACAGCCTAAACCCAGGTGTGGAGGGAGGGTTTTGAGGACCACGTCCAGGCCTCAGCCAGGAAGCAGTGCGGTTGGAAGCCCTGAGCCAGGGGAGGTGCGGGGCTCCAGGCCCCTTTGGGACACCAGGCAGGGAGGGCGAGGCTGGTCCCAGGGTGTGGACTTGTGAACTTATGCGCGTGAGCTTGCATCTACGCACATGTGAGCCGGGACACAGGCGTGTTCCAGAGGGTGTGAGCCAGGGGGCGTGTGCACAGCAGGACCCGGGAATGCGCGAGCCACAGTGCAGGCACGCAGGTGTGCCGCGGCGAGGGCGCAGTGTGCGCATGCGTGTTCCGCCTTTCTCCGAAGGACACAAACGTTCACAAAGTGAAGATTCGAGCCAGTTTCTGCTAAATTAAAAACAGCTTTTTCGTGTTTAAAGTTTACAATACAAAAAATAATTTTCCTTTCTTCCGGGGGTAGGATGGGGGCCGAGGGAGGGGCAGGGGGCCCGGAGAACATTCCACGAACCGGCTCAGACGGTTATGCACGATCGACTGGGTTAGATACGGCAGCGCCCCCCGCCCGGCCGGCACCCCTGCCAGCTCATTGGGGACAAGATGTTCCGAGGTGTGAGCTGATCTGGGGGACTTGCAGCTGGCAAAGGCTTCTTTCTGCCCCCCTGAAGGGGCTGTGCCTCCAACGGCGAAGTGTTCTCTTTGAGGAACTCAGGTCGGGGGTGGGCGGGAATGTTCTGAAGAGCCCCCAGGACACGGCTTGCGTTCTGATGCCCCTGGCAGCAGCGTGGGTTCCTTCCAGGTTCCCAACCAAGTTCCCATTTTAGCACAGTTCCCCCTCCAGCCTCACCCTGGGGCCCAGGGCGCTGCACAGGGGTGCCAGGCCGCTGGATGAGGGGACCTCCCAGACCAGCGTTTGCATAGCGATCCCAGTGGCCATCCCTTCTTGGAAGTCTGTCCAGGATGTCGGGCATTTACCACCAGCATGCAGCCCACGAGTGGCCTGCTCCGGGCAGCCCAGGTGCTGGGCGAGGCCTGGGGGTGGTGAGGGCTCTTGGAGGGGCTCTCAGGTCCATATGGAAGCCTGATGACGTCATGCTTCCTGTAGGACCTGTCCTGTGTCTCCCTCCCCTCAGCGCCCCAGGAGAGGGGCTCCCTAGCTGCCTGATCTGCACTTGGACCCTGAGACTGAGCAGATGGGAAGAAGGGACCTGCAGGGGTGGGGCTGCCTGGTGGCAGGGGCCAGGAGGCCTGAACAGGGTCCCCACCACTTCTCTCCAGGGCCACCCCACCCTGGGCCCAAATCCACACGGTCTCCAAGGTGCCCAGGTGGATGTCCTGACAGAACTTCCCGCTGTCCCTGTCCTGAACAAGACCCAGCCCCCACCCCCAGCTCCTCAGCAATGAGGGAAAAGGCTGGGCCAGGGAGAGGAGCCCCAAACTCACGGAGGACACGCAGAATCTGTGGCCAGTCAGGTTCAGGCTGCCCAGGCTCAGCGCTGGGCCGCTCCGTCTTTTCACCATAACGTTTTTATTAAATAAAGGGAGATATGAGGGAAGGACGGCGGCTAAGGTGTGAGGTTAATCCTTCACACCGTGAGCGGGTCACAAAAACACGACATCCATCGTCTGTTAGCAGCAAAAGAGACACTTTAAGTTGCCCCTAGAGTACAAACCGCACTCAGAAGACAGCAGCGCTGGCGTCTAAAAAACATGTAAAACAAAACAAAAAGAAGACATTTAGAGGTTCAGACACAAAACAAATGTGGCCAGAGACACCGCAAAGCCCTGGAAGGAGTGGCCCCAGCGCCCGCCGACAGCCCCAGGGTGGCCTCAGGCTTGGTGGCTCGTTGACCCAAAACCAGGG
Organism: Glaucomys volans; assembly: GCA_020662805.1. Lineage (NCBI taxonomy): Eukaryota > Metazoa > Chordata > Mammalia > Rodentia > Sciuridae > Glaucomys > Glaucomys volans. The sequence continues at coordinate 383,895 of JAJEJO010049193.1, forward strand.
CTGGGCTGGGCTGGGCTGAGGGAGGGGGTCAGGACTGCTCGCAGCCCTGCAGGATGCAGAAGCACTGCGAGCCTGGGTTGGCGTCCCCTCCACCGTGGGAAGGGACAGAAGGGACGGCCTGGCTGCCCGGAGCCAACACGGCAGATGGGGCATCTTGACCGGCCTTCTTGTTCAGGCTCCAGGTAACGCTCAGAGCCAAATGGAGGCCCAGCACCCTCAGGGCCACCTCTGGGAGTCGGCTGTGGTTTCTCCTGCAAGCAGATGAGCAGCAGCCCTTAGAGTGCGGGGCCAGCACGGGAAGGGGCACGTGGGCAGAGGCCTCCCCGGCAGCTCAGGCTGAGCGGCGCGGGCAGGCACATCCGGGGAAGCAGACAGGCTTCCTCGCCCATCAGCCCTAATCCGAGCCGGCAACTGCCTCTCCTGGCCTGAGAGTCCTCCTGTTAGGGAGGCTTTGGGTGAGTGATCTCACAAACACACCAGGAGATAGAGAGGGAGGGGAGGCGCACACCAGGGGCTTGGGCTTCGGTGTTCGTGGCTCACATCTGAGTGTCTGACAGTACAGGCAGGCAGAGCAGGGTGGGGACAGGAGAGAAGTGAAACGGAGCCACACAGTGACCAGCACGAGAAGGCCCGGATGCCCCGACAGTGGGACCTGCAGGCTGGGCGAGGGAACCACCAGGGCACCAGCTGGTTGTGGCAATACAGTGGCCTCTTGAACTGGACCCGTGGGCTGAACTCAAGAGCCAGGATCTGCCTCAGGAGGGCTGGTGGGCAGGCGGGCAGCTCCTCGGCTCAGCAGGCCCTGGAGGCCCACGGGTGGGTGCCTGAGGTTCCACCCAGGTGTGCCGGCTGGGCCTGGGCTCCCGGTAGTCCAGGGAGCTACCTCCGGCCCCCAGCCCGGGGTAGCAGGACAGGGGCGCAGGCGATGCCCGCGAAGGACTCCGGGAAGTGCAGGTCTCGCTCCCACTCGTCTGTCTCCGTGTTGTACACCTGCACGATGCCCGTCACGTTGTTGAGGCGCCAGTTGTAGCCCCCCACGATGTAGATCTTCCTCTCCAGCAGGCAGCAGCCGGCCTCTGACTGGCCGGCCCGCATGGGGGTCACGCTGGTCCACTGGTCCGTCTCGGGCACGTAATACTCCACGGCCAGCACGTCGAAGCAGCGATCCACGTGGTCCATGCGGCCACCCAGGGCATAGATGCGGCCGCCCGTGCCCACCATGGCATGGAGCACCCGGGGCTCGCTCATGGGCGCCTTGAACTCCCACTGGTCGGCCACGGGGTCGTAGCAGTGCAGCGCCTTCTTGTCCTCTACCGAGATGCCGTAGCCCCCCGAGATGTAGAGGCGGCCACCCGAGGAGGCCCCCGCGTGGCCCCAGGTGCGGCGCTTCAGCGAGCAGGCGTAGCCCCACTCGTTGCGCCGAGGGCAGTACCTCTCCACGGAGGCCAGGCTGCCCGCCCGGTTGCGGCCGCCGGTGGCATACACCATGCCGCACAGCACGTTGAGCTGGAACTGGATGCGGCTCTCCTGCATGGCCTGCAGGCGCAGCCAGCGGTTCAGGTGGGGGTCGTAGCGGTAGCAGGCGTCCACCGCACCCTCGCCGCTGCGGTACTGCAGGTGCTGGCCGCCCGCCACGTACACAAAGTTGTCCAGCACGGCCACGCACGTGTGGCTGCAGCCCACCTCCATCTCTGTGAGCTCACGGAAGTGCCGGGCACCGGGCTCAGGCAGCTGGTACACCTTGCTGCTGACGGACCGGTCACTGTCGGTGTAGGGCGTGCCGCCGAAGGTGACCAGCGAGGGGACGTCAGAGCGCACGGCAGTGCGTGGCGACTGCATCTCGTGCTGCCGGAAGGGCAGCACCTGGTAGTTGAAGGCCTCCAGCAGGTACTGGCGGCAGAGCACGTCCTCCACCATGATGTCCAGTGTCTGCACGCTGTCCACCAGCTCCGACGACTGCATGAGCGGGAAGCGAATGTGGCAGAGCACGTGGCTGGCGCGCGGCCGCCGGGAGGGGTCGTGCTGCAGCCAACGGACGGCAGCGCGGAACAGGTCGATCTCGGAGCAGCTCTGCAGCCGGTTGCTCTGCAGGAAGAAGACCAGGCGCTCCAGCGGCAGGCGCAGGAAGTCCTCCTCCTCCGCGATCTGGAGGAAGTGGCGGAAGGTGAAGGCGTCCACCGACTCCCTGAGCGAGGCCAGGCTGAAGGTGGTGGCCATCTGGCCGATGTTGAGGCAGGTCTCCACGCTCATGGCCGCCTTGAGGAACTCCTCGCACAGCTCCACCACGGGCAGCATCTGCAGGAACACGGCCGCTCCCAGCACGTCCTGCACGCAGTCCAGGTCCAGGGTCACCTCGGCGCTGTAGGCGAAGTCGATGATGTGCCGCAGGCCGCGGGCCGACACGCCTTTCAGCTCAATGACATCCTGGCTCGCCTCCCTCATGCCGCCTGTGAACATGGCCCTGAAGGGGGACAGCACAGGCTCAGGCACCGCCAAGGGGAGCCCTGGCCTCCGGCCACAGCCAGCGCAGGGATATGGAGGGGCACAGCCAGCAGGACCGTGCTGGACACTCAGGAAGAACAAACAAGAAAAGAAAGATTTTGAGTGCACCCCCGTGGGGCAGCCTCCCGCCTGCCCTGCGGGGGCGCTGCCAGGCCTCCACCTGGACTGTGGTCCCCGCAGGGCTGCAGGCACCTCGCCCAACAGGAGGCTAGCTAGAGCCCAGCAGACTCCGAGGGCAGAGGGTCCAGTGTGGTGGCCAAGGACCAACACCACCTGGGCACAGGAGACAAGCCAGGCACCTGTCCTGCCATGGTCCCTGCTCACTATCTGCACAAGCCTGGGCCTGGGACCACCACACAAGAGACCCCTGGATGGGACCACTATTGGGGGCATGTAGGGTGGCACCGCTGCCTCCACAGAGCCCAGGAGAACAGGGAAGCACCGCCCTGCTCTAAGCATAGTCCAGAGTCCCCAGCCCAACATGAGACCCCAAGCTAGAGACCCCAGCTCTGTCACCATGCTGCTTTGCTCTGAGAGGTGGAACCACCATGAGAGCTGGTAAAGGGACACAGGCCCAAGAGGAGGGCAGTGGGCGAGCCTGGGGCTCACAGCCTCCCCCCACCGCAGCATAAAGGGAGAGTGGCCCACCCAGGCCTGCTCAGGATGTGGCAGGTCCCCACAGGCCGGCTGGCATTTCCCTGGAGCACACCTTCCCTGATGGGGCCAAGCGGAGGGGAACTCTGCTTGTCCCTGTGCCCATGAGGTGTCTGTGCCCTGGTGGCACCCCTGTGTGGCCAGGCTTGGGGCCACAGCAGGACAGCCGTGAGGGTGCCACCAGTTAACTGCAGCCCAGCATTCAAGGGTTCCAGGAGCTGTGTGCTGCCAGCTCCAAGCCCCTGCCCTGCTGTCCCCTGGAGTCCCCGCCAGCCCGGGGCACTGTGAAGAAGACTGAGGCTGTCGCAGGCGACGGGAGGGAGTTTTGCCTTTTAAGGCCTTGCCGGCTGCAGTGCCAGTGCGGGGAGCCTTTAAAGGGCATTGCTGGCTGGGCTGGCCCACCCGTCCCCAAATCCAGAATAAAAATAGAAACGGCGCCCCAGTTGGCTTGACTGCTATGGCTCCCCACAATGGCCTTGCTGAGCCCAGGGGGCAGGCAGCAGGGCCACTGGGAAGGTGTGGCCCAAGACACACCTGGGCGGAAGTGAACCTGGGAACTGCTCCTGGGGTGGACCGGCTCTCTCTGAAGGTAGGGTCACAGCCTGGCTGCTAGGAAGCTCACTTGCTCGTCCCCAAGGGAATGAAGGAGACCATATCTAGCCCCATGAGCCCCCAGTTGGGAAGGGGAACTTCCCTGCCCCCGCAGCTCCAAGGCACCCTCACTTCTCTGCCCAGTCACAGCACAGGGAGAGACAGTCCACATGCCACCAAGGCCTTGGCCACTACCTGGAAGGAAGCGCCCACCAAGCAGGGCACAGAGGAGCCTCATCCAGGCTCAGATGGAGCCCAACACATGGTGTCGGCAAGACGGGAGGGTTGCTGGTGTCCCTCCAGTCCCTGCTGTTCTGCTTTAGGTGTCTGAATGCGGGTGTCATGGAGGCAGACCTGCTAGATCCCCGAGGCCTAGACCAGCACCTGACATACAGCAACTGTCAAATAAAGGCTTAGATTGAAAGCTTGGCCAAGTCAGGCGCAGTGGTGCACGCCTGTAATCCCAGCAGCTGGGGAGGCTGAGGCAGGAGGATGGCGAGTTCAAAGCCAGCCTCAGCAACTTAGCGAGGCCCTAAGCAACTCAGGGAGACCCTGCTTCTAAATAAAATATTTTTTTAAAAAGGGCTGCGGATGTGGCTCAGTGGTTAAGTGCCCCTGTGTTCAATCCCTGGGGCCAAAAACAAAAAAAGAAAAGAAAGCCTGGCCAAGTCCAGGCACTCCCAGGGCGGGTGGAGGCTGACTGCCCTCCCGAGTGTGTCTTCCCCAAAGAGGGAGAGTAGAGGGACGGTGGGCAGGTTAGCAGATGGGGCTTCTCTTCAAGCCAGAAGAGCCCAGCACCAGCCACTCTCCCTCACAGCCACCCTGGCTGGTGCTGAGATGGGCCCCTTAGAAGGTGGCTGCTGTCACCCTGTTCCCCTCCAAGTTCCCCAGACCCGCACTGACCTGAAGTAGTCGCTGCAGGCAGCCAGGACCACCTTGTGTGCGTGGAAGGCCTCTCTGTTGATGGTCAGGACCACGTCCAGGAGCTGGCCCTGTGCACGGAGGGTGGCCAGGCCCTGCAGGAGGCTGGTGCTGTGACCAGGTGCTGAGAAGGTGCACTTGAGGGCCCCATTCTTATCGGCCATGCTGCGGGGAGAGCAGAGGTGGGGTGACGTGGCTCAGTCACCTTGAACTTCTGGTGCACACTCTAGCATGGAAGAACCTCGAAAACACAGTGCTGACTAAAAGGAGCCACACAGTGTGTACAGTCGCGATCCCACCGACAGGAAGTGTCCAGGACAGGCAAGTCACAGAGATGGAAAGCAGATCGGCAGTTGTCAGGGGTGGAAATGAGAAATGAATGCTCAGTTTGAAGGGGGGTCTCCTCTTGGGTGATGAAATATGCTGGAATTAGGTGGTGATGGCCACACACACTGTGAACGAGCTCAATGCCAGGGGACCGGCCACTTGAAACTAGTCTGGGGCTGGGGTGGGACTCAGTGGTAAAGTGCCCCAGGTCAATGCCCAGCACAAAAAAATTTTTAAAAACAGAACCCCTCCCAGGACCCCCGGCTTCCCAGCCCTCCCCTCACCGGCACTCTGCTCTCTCCCCCAGGCCTCCAGGCCCTCTGGGACTCGCCCTCCCACACCTCCTACTGCGCCTGCCCAGACAGAGCCAGGAATGTGGGCACGGGTCTTCCCAATAAAGCAGGAGGAGAGGGAAGACTCCCCAGCCCACTGCCCTCCAGACCCAAATGAGACCCAGTGTCCAAGGTCTGGCAACAGACACAAGGCGCACCACCTACACTCTCGCACGGTGACAGCTGTGCTCTGACCCCTGACCCCTCGTGGGCTGCCCCCTTCATAGCTCTTCAGAGACCCTCGGGAAAGGGTCAGCAGGGCTGCAGGGTGGGGCTGAGCCTGGCCAGGTGAGGTGCTGCTGGGCAGAACAAGAGGCCTGTGCTCCAGCGGCGCCTGCAGGGCTCAGGGTCTCAGAAGACGGGGGACCCAGGCCCAGGGGACATGGTGCTGGGGATGCAGCCGGCAGTGGGTGGAGGTGGAATGCACAGGAACTCGGACCTGCTGCTGTGGCCACCTGAGGGATGAAAAGGGTCCAGGCAGACGTCAGAACTCCAGCTTGCCCCATCACCCCGCCTCTGCCAGGTGCGAGGGCCGCCCCTCAGCAACTCCTTCCCGCCCCATCACATCCACTTGGCCCTGCCTGATGGACATGGCTGCTGCTGAGTCCTTGAAGTGTCGATGGCCTGGAGAATGGGGACCAGAAGCAGTCATAGCATCCAGAGTCAGCTCTGTGTCACAGCTGCAGCCAGGGTCGTGCTGAGTGTCCGAGAGCCAGGGGCCAGGAGCAGAGGCATGGAGGATGGAAGGGGATGTCTCAGCTTCTCCTCACACAACAGCTAGGCGATGACACTTAAGGGGTGAAGGTCCAGTCTCCTGCTGGCTGGACCGCACTTGGGTGTCACCTCTAAGGAGCCAAAGCCCCTGCTGGGCCAAAGCATGCAGAGCCCTTGGTCACTGCTCCCCCTGCCCACCCGCGCCTGCCCTGGCCACGCTCTGGCCATCACCGCTCACCCGGGCCCCTCCTGCCTGGCCCTGCCCAGCAAGCCGCACTGCGCCTGCTCTGCAGCGCAGAGGCTGGGGGTCAGAGTGGGAGCTCCAGACCAATGACCAGGGCCAGATGCCACCACAGCACCGTGGACGGCTGGTGTGACCACTCAGAGTCTCCCTCCCAGAACTGGGGAGAACGGTGTTCTCAAACTTGACCTTTTGGATTAATCACCAGGAACCGGCTTAAAACAAAGACAGGCTCAATGCATCTGGGTGGCCCCAGGGATGGTGACATCACTGCTACACAGACCCCGCTCTGTATGGTGGGGCTGGGGTGCATGCATATCGCTTCATCAGCAGCAGCAGCCTCTAGGAAGTCACCCAAACCTGAAGGCTGACCCCGCGCTGAGTGTCTGGGGACCCAATGGCTGAGATGCACCTGATTGTGACCCGCTGCTGCAGGAAGCCTGTCCTGGATACACCATGGCCTTTGCAGCCTCAGGTCTGGAGGCCTGGCCAGTGTCACCCCTTCCCACTGCACTTGGGGACCCCTGGGGCAGGACCGTGTCTCAGTGCCTCCCTAGGGTGCTCAGGCCAGAGTCAGGGGATGCTGGGCCAATGACCAGAGGGCCATGCCTCAGGGCTCCCCACCCCAGGGCCCTCACATCAGCCATGCATTCATTACCATTCCTTCAGCCAGCAATTCCTAATGGGGCTGGGCCCCCAGTGGCACTGCAGGCTGGGGGCGGGGGGGGGACAACACACATGATGTAAAAACCTACCGAGTGCTCCAGGAGCTGCTGTGGGGGAGGGCACATGAGGAGGAGAACCAGACAGGGAGGAGGAAAAGCTGGGCAAAGACCCAGGGAGGTGACCAGGTGGAGACACAGGATTCCAGGAGCCTCCCACATGCTGCCTGAATGCGTGCATGACACCCAGAGGTCTGATGTGCCCGCGGGGTCAAGGCCATGAGCAGGTCTCCCTCCTGCAGCCCAGACCAGTGGGGAGCCGGCATCTGTGAGACGCATGGAAGAACCTTGAAAGGATCCCAAAGATCCTTGGGGCAAGAAGGTCTGGAAAGCAGGGAGGGCACTCAGAGTGGGTGAGGAGCACAGAGCAGGGTTCCCACAAGCTGCGTCTCAGGCATACTCCCTGATTTTCTGGGTGTTTTCTCAGTTGTCAAACTGAGTATGAATGTCACAGGATTGCTGTGAAGCTCCATGGCCCCGTTCCCTCCTGGGAAATGAGGGACTACCAACCACCAGCTTCCCCAGTTTCTCTTTGAGCTGGAGAGGTGGAGAGGCCCAGTAGGGTCTGCATCCAGACGCTGTCCCTACCAACTGCCTGGGTGCCCTCTCCATTGCTCAAAAGGCCAAGCACTTGGGAACCTGGAGCTTGGAACCACTGACAGGGTACTGGCACCTGTGGGGAACTGAATGCTTTCCACCGGCCTCTCCATGGGCAGCTTGCCTCATAGATTCTGCGCACAAGCCTTGCCAGCCTTTGCCATTTTGCTTTCAGTTGGCAGGTTTCTCCTTAAAAGTTCAAGAGATCAGAAGAAAGATCTCATGCCAGGGGCACTTTCATCATGGGGTCACTCAGTCCTTGGGCACATAGTTACTGCACTCCTCCATAAATAAAGAGCATCAAGAAATCAACACAAAGGCAGAAACTTCAATCAAAGATGCACAAAAATGTTGGGCCTGGGGTTGTAGCTCAGCAATAGAGCTCGTGCCTCGCAAGTGTGAGGCACTGAATTAGATCCTCAGCACCCCATAAAAATAAATGAATGAGGGCTGGGATGTAGCTCAGTTGGTAGAGTGCTTGCTCACATGCACAAGGCCCTGGGTTCAATTCCCAGCACCACCAAATAAATAAATAAATAAATAAATAAATAAATGTCTATCAACATCTAAAAAACTATTTTTTTAAAAATGCACAAAAACGTGAGCTGACATCTTGTAGAAAAGAAAGAAATGGTTAGACCTTGGAGAGCCAGACACAGTGCCGCGTGTGCCTGTAATCCCAGCAAGTCAGAGATTAGGCAAGAGGATTGCAAGTTTGAGGCCAGCCTCAGCAATTGAGCAAGACCCTAAGGATTCAGAGAGATCCTGTCTCAAAATAAAACATGAAAAAAATATGGCTGGGGATGTGTCTCAGTGATAGAGCACCCCTGGGTTCAATGCCAGTACAAAAAAAAAAAAGGGAAAGAAAATAGAGAAAAGATCTAAGAGCAAGCCCTGCTCACTCCTGCCCAGGCAGAGGCACTGGGTTCTCTGTCAGCAAATGCTCAGTCCACTCTGGTGGAACATGAAGGAGTACAAACCCAGGAAGGCAATTTGGCAGACCCAGCAACACTCTAAAGACTCATGTCCTTGACCCAAGCAACTCAATTTCCAACACTTATCCCTGGATTCCTGTGAGAAACTGGTTCCAGATCCCTTATGGGCACCAAAATCCGAGGATGCTCAGTCCCTTACACACAATGACATCGTATTTGCACAGAACTAACACTCATCCTTCTGAGGGCCTTAAGCCATCTCCAGACGACACCCAATGTGATATAAATGTTCTCAATGGTTGTTACAAGGTTTTTTGTAGGGAATAATGACAAGAAAAATATCCACACGTTTAGTACAGACACCTTTTTTTTATTCAGTTGTTGTCAATCTGCAGTTGGTTGAATCTGAGGATGCAGAACCTGAAGATCCAGAGGGCAGGGAAGACTGCACTGCGTCTGGGGGCAGGAGACAAGAAACAAGCTAAACACTCGTGGCAGTACGAAGAGTTATAATCACCTCTGATGCAGGGTGGCCCCAGCTGGGCAAGGAGGCTGCTCCTGATGCATAACCAGGGACATCACCCATGGCAGAGGAGGTGCAAACAACACAGCGGCTGCACTTGTGCTCAAAGCTGTGTGTGCAAGAAACACATCTATAGGACGGAGACACTGGCCACAGTGCTGCCCCTGGGCAGAGAGGGCACAGGGATGCCAACATTTCCCTGCCTCTTTTTTTTTTTTTTATACCAGGGATTGAGCCCAGGGGCACTTAACCACTGAGCCACATCCCCAGCTCTTTTTATATTTTATTTATTTATTTATTTTTTTATTTTATTTTATTTTATTTTATTTTATTTTATTTTTATTTTTTTTATTTTTTGGAACCAGAGATTGAACTCAGGGACACTTGGCCACTGAGCCACATCCCCAGCCCTATTTTGTATTTTATTTAGAGACAGGGTCTCACTGAGTTGCTTAGAGCCTCACTAAGTTGCTGAGGCTGGCTTTGAACTCGAGATCCTCCTGCCTCAGCTTCCCGAGTTGCTGGGATTACAGGCGTGCGCCACCGCGCCCAGCTACTTCCTCACATCTTCTGCTGTTATCTTTATTGAAAAACAGGGAACTAGAGAGGTGGCCAGGAGCTGTCCTGGGCATAGGATATCTGGGTTCCCCAACAAGTACAAGGGTTGCCTGGGACCCAAAAGGCAGGGACAGCACAGCTGGCCTGCAGGACCTTTCAGAGGAGGTATCAGAGGCCAGGCCAGGGTCTCTGCAGCCAGCAGCCTGAGCCACATCTGCTCTAATTGGGAACTTGGGTCACCCTACCATTGGGGCTTCAGTTACAAAGTGGGAGCAAATGACGGACCTGCCCCTTGGGGCTGTACAAGGATGAGACGCCCAAATGTAGAGACTGGCTTCCTGGAGAGGCTGGCCGTGACCGTGCTGCCACCAGTGCCTGACAGCAGTGCACGAATGTCCTATCCAGGGTTAGGACAACCCTGTTCCAGGAGATGGGGCCAAGCTCATCTCACCACTGGCTGCAGGGTGTAGGGCCCAAGATGCACCAAAGAGGGGAGAAAGCAGCTCTGACCCCTTCCGTCCTCCTCAATGTCCCTGACAAGGAGTACCCACATGGCTGTTTTCTTCCTCCTCTCCTACAGATAAGACAACTGACCCTGAATCCCCATCATCCCTCCATAAACCAGGCTGTGCTGCCACTGGGGGCTCAGGGAGGCAGGAGGATAGCAATGGCTAGAGCTCCCCTGCCAGGACAGAGGGATAAGGCCAGGCCAGGCAGAGGTGGGCAGGAGGAGGAGGGAGGGCTGGCCCCAGAGTCGATGACTATGGTCCTCTCCAGCCGCATCAGGAGGAGGGGAAGGACCCATTACTCAGGCCAGCCCCAGACAGGGGGCGGCCAGCACGGCGGGGCCACAGGCCCCCAGGAAGGCGGCAGCAGCCCTGAACCGGGTCTAGTCTCCAGACGGCCACTCAAGTCACGGTCACCCACACGTGAGTCATCGGAGGCAATGCGTCAGCAGCCCGGGTCAGAATGTCTCTGGAGGCTACTCACCACCCGCCCCAGTTGCACCCTCAGCCGGGATCTGGCTTCTGAGTGGCCGCAAACCCCCGCCTCAGGCCTGGCCTGGACCAGGGCCATTCTGACAAATCCCTATCACTGTGTCCCCTGGCACTGTCACTGGGTACCCCCATGCAGGCCCAGGCCTATGATGGCCATAGGAGCACACCAGGCCTGCCCTGGAGATACCACCATGCAGCTTTCAGGGTCTCCCTGGCACAGAGGCCTGCTGTGCACTGGACAGGGTCACTGCCAAAGGTTGACCACCTGCCTTAGTCCAGAAACTTCCAAGGGGGTTGCTGTGCCCTGCCTGGTTTCCTTCCCTCTGCCCCTCAGTCCTTCCTTCATGGAATTCTTGAATCCCCACCTTAGCGCCTGTTTCTGGGACACCAAGGAGGACAGGCAGCCTAGCAGGAAGTCCTGAATGCTCAGAGCCATGCCAGCTACTGCTGGGCACCCTGGACACCGAGCCTGGTGGGGAGATCAGGAGCAGAGGGAGGTGGCGGTTGCTGGTGCAGCAGACCAGCAGGGGAGGGGGACCAAGCACCTGCCAGGCAGGAGCCCCCCGCCACCCCACCCTGCGCTGGCCTGGTCCCTGTGCTCGGCCTCCCAACCCCACAGGAGATCCAAAGCCCCAGAACCATTCTTTTCATTGGAATGTCCAAAAAAAAAAAAAAAAAAAAAAAAAGGCAAGAACAAGAAAGAATTTCATGGAAACATTTCTTTGGGGTTTTGTAAAATCCTTTCCCACCCCCACACAGAGCGGAGACTCGGGCCAGAGCGAGTCGGCCGGCCTTGCCCTCCACAGGCCGCTGACACGGGGAGCCCCTCGCTTCCCCTCGGAGCCGAGAACACTTCCACTTTCAAAGCCAATTTTGGTTTTATTGTCCATGTGGCTCGATGGAGCACAGCGGCGCGGCGCAGCTGGTTGGCTCGCGCCCCAGCCCAGTGCGACGCCCCACCCCAGGGTCCACGGTGCAGTGCGTCAGGGGACGGGGCGGGGGAAGGGGAGGGATGTCAGTGCGGCTGAGGGGACTCTGCCCACCCAGCCTCTGCCCCAGCCAGCCCCAGGCAGGGGACTGGAGCTCCAGGACCATCATCAGGGAGCCTAGGCCCAGACCAGGAAGGAACGGAGGGAGCCAGAGACCCAGAGAGAGAGAGAGAGAGAGAGGGAGACCCAGAGAGAGGGGAAGGCAGAAACCTAGAGAGAGACACCTAAAGAGAAGAACAGAGGCGCAGAGAGACATGCGCAGAGAAGGGCAGAGACCTGGGAGGCAGGAGACGCAGATGGGAACAAGGAGGAGCTTGAGCTCCTGAGTCGCAGGTGAGGCCCTGGGGGCCGCCGCCCACCGCCTGGCCTCTGTGGAAGCTTCCCTCCCAGCCCCTGCCAGCAGGCCCCTGATGGTGTGGTGTCACACTTCACACAGGACCACGACCCCCGTCGCTCTGGGAGGTTTACTCAGCAAACACACCCTTCGGATGGGGAGACCAAGGCCCAGCAGGCGCCCAAGGCCACAGCAGCTCCGTCCTGCTCCACACGCAATCTGCCGACTTCCCCAAGGTCCAGGCGGCTCCTGGGCACCAGCCTCTGAGGGTGAAGGTGCAGAAAGATGGGGTCCAACCTGTCCCACAGAGCCAACCGCCCCCAGTCACTGTCGCCACGGTTACCACAATATTTCACAGAGCTGGGTACAGCACTCCCAGCCCACGGCATAGAGTCACTGAGTTCTGGCACCTCACGCTGGCCCTCAAATCCTCAGCCGGCCAGCGGCCCCCTCGCTCACGTCAGCCAGCCTTCTCCTGGGACCGCTCGGGCTCCCGCCCGCCCCTCCCGCAGGCAGCCGCGGGCCCCTGTCAGGGGTCAGCCCTCCTGATCCGGGAGGGGGCTCCTTCCAAGACGCTTGCAGTCCTCTGGTTTCCTGAGCTCCGGGGAGCAGAGGAAGGAACAGGGCTTCTGGATGGACAAACATGGAGCCTGGGAGCTGGAAAAGCTCCTCCAGCAGTGTGTGCCTACAGGCCAGGACCCCAGACTGCAGACAGAGACGTGCGGGATGGGGACACAGAAAGAGAGAATGAGAAGGAAAAAACCCCAGTCAGAGAGCTGGGGTGCAGCTCAGTGGTAGGGCACTCGCCTGGCAGGCATGAGACCTGGGGTTCCATCTCCAGCTGGGCAAAAAATAAACCTTCTAGCCAGGGACCCACAGCTATGGGGAAGCCTGGGGCTCTCTGCACATGGTGGCAGAGTTGTTTATTTCTCCCTCCTGGTCGCTCCTACATGGTCACCAATCATTTAGAGCAGGATCCCTAGTGCCAAGGCCCATCAGCACCCCATGATTGCCCTGGGTATGTCCCAGGAGGCAGGTGCGTTGGGCAGGCCAAGTCCCCTCACTTCCCAGCACCCCCATCAGCCTCCCTTCTTCCAAGAGCCAAGGCTGGAAGCAGATAGGCCCACTGTGACTGCCCTGGGAGCACAGATCCCCCCTGGCCCACAGGGAGAGTGGTCTCTGCCTTCCTCAGGAATCATGATCCAGAGTCGATCCCTACACAGGTCCTCAGCTCCACCTGACTCTACCCACGACAGAGACAGAAGGTAAGGAACAAAGCACCTGGGAGTGCCCCGAAGGAGGTAATCAAGCAACCTGCCTGCACCCAGGGCTGGCCCATCCAGACAGCCCCCAAGTGATGCTGTGGAGGGCAAGGGGCGACCCTCAGCACGCTGGACATGGGGGAGTGTAGGTCCTGGAACCCATGTCACCTTGATAGTACCATCACCAATGCCCCCAAGGAACCTGTCGGGTGAGATGTTCCAGATGTGCAGAAGACTGAGGCCTGCCTGCCCTAAGGCCAGGGTGAGCCCCTGGGTCTCCCCAACCTTTTTAAGAAAACAGAGAGGGTGGGGGCTCCAGAGGAAGGAAGAGGCAGGGGACTGCAAGCATCTTGGAAGAAAGACTGCTCAGGGGCCATCATGAACCTGGGACCCCTAGGCTGGCCCATGATCTCCTGCCCCTACCCCAGCTTCCACTCAAGGGCCCTAGGAGTCCAGGACAAGAGAGGCTCTGGCTGCTGCTAACCGATGGGAGGACCTGTGGGCAGCACCCCACCCCTAATCCTGACCTGCCCAACTGTGGCCACTTATCAAGGCCAGCACAGAGATTCTGCCATCCGGAAGGAGGCCCCAGAAGGAAGGGGTGCTCAGACCTTGCCTCCCCAGCCAGGGGCAAGCTCTATGCATTCACAGTACCCTCTCACCCTGGCTCGTGGCCAGACCACAGTGTTGGGGTGTCCACATCAGAATACCCCCACCAACTGAGTATCCACTCCACGCAGGGCAGAGCAGACCTGGTTCCCAGCTCACCTCACAGCCAGTGGCCTTGAAAGGAGGTATTGCTTCATCCCCATTTTACAGATGGGGCAGCTGAGACAGAGAGGTTCAGACAATTGCCTAACACCACAGTGAACAACAGGCAGGACACCAGGCCCAGCCCTGGCACACAGGAACTGACCTGCCTCTCCACAGTCCAGATGGCTGAGCCCCAAGATTCATCACTGAGGTGCAGATGGGGAGTCTGAGGCTTGGAGAGCTGAGACCACCCCCTGGAAGGATGGATGGGGAACTCAGCAGTAGGGAGAACAGGAAGGTGGCTCTTCAGTGCTGGCCCAGGGCTGGATGTGGACTCCCCTAAATCCCTAGCCACCCCACAGGAAAGAAGCTCCACTCTGCAGGTCACAGTGGAAAAGACCCAGGCCACTGGATGTTGGCTGCCCCATCTTCTGGATTTCATGACCAGCTCATTGTTCCATCTGGCTCATCATCCATCTGTTCCCAACCTCTGTCCCTGTGGATGACATGGGAG
>JAJEJO010049193.1:398371-436983 GCA_020662805.1 Glaucomys volans
CGGATTAATGGATGGACAGACAGGTGGATATATATAGATGGGTGGACGACTAGATTGGTGGGTGGGTGGGTGGACGGATGGAAGGATGGATGGATGGATGGGTGGTGGCAGGACTCTTTCTGAGTTGTCTGACCCTCCTACCTTTGCTCACACTGTTGTGTATGCTGAGCAGCAGCCCCTCCTCCCTACACCACACTCCCAAGTCCACCAGCTCCTCCAGGCTTAGGGTCACCACCACCACCTCTGAGCCTTCTCCAAAAGTACAGAGACAGCCCCTCTCTTGCCATCAGAGCCCAGCCAGGGTCAGCCACAACCTTCACCCTCACAGTCCACTTGGGTCCCCTTCCAGGTCTCAGGCTGAGGTTTTTCATCTGTGTTCTCCCACTGATGTGACACGGATCCCAGCAACCACCCATCCCCCCACTGCATCCCACTGTGCTGGGCTGGGAGATGGGGCCGCCTGAACAAGCAAACCCCCTTGGCTCCAGAGATGAGGCAAGTAGGTGCATAACCACACCGCTCCAAAGAAATCCCACCACTCCCAAATCCCAGCAACCTGGGGCACGCAGCTGCCTCCCCTGGGGCCAGCCTGCTGCCTCCCCTGGCAGTGCGGGCACTAAGGCCCCAGAAGGGACAGGCTGCCAAAAGGCACATGCTCATCCCAGTAGAGCTGGGTCACATGCAGGATTCCCCCGTGGCTCAGCTTTCTGATGACGACACAAATTTCAGCATCAGAAGGAGCCTGTTGCAAGTAGCCCCATTTTGGGGGTGCCTAAACCCCTCCTCTTTTTTCATAAGGACCCCAGGTTTTCCTCAGGGCCCCTCCTATTCTGCACCCACAGGCATCAGCAGGGGTAGTCAGACCCCATACCTGAACTGAAAAAGGAGGCATGTGGCCCAGCCGGCCAACCAGAGCCTCCCAGGCCCCTGGCCCTGGGGATGGGTCCCAGGATGGGGGTGTGGTCCACCTGAGGCAATCGGAGCTTTCCTAGAACTTCTGCTATAGCTTCCAGATGGAGCTTTGTCCTCCCATGGGATCATCAGGTTGGTAAGTTGCAAAGTGAGGTCACCTGGGGCTGGGGTTGTGGCTCAGTGGCAGAGCGCTTGCCTAGCATGTGTGAGGCACTGGGTTCCATCCCCAGCACCACATATAAATAAATAAATAAAGTTAAAAAAAAAAAAAAAGTGAGGTCACCTTCCTACCAGGCAGGCAGTGGCCAGGAAAAGGGAAGGAAAGAGCTGAAAGATGGGGTCACAAACTCTGGGAGAATCCTTCCAGTGTATCTAAAACTGGAATTCTCCCTGAATATTTTGTTTGGTACTGAGGAGTGAACCCAGGGGCACTTAACCACTGGGACAGATCCCTAGTCCTTTTTTTTTTTTTTTTTTTTTTTGGTGCTGGGGATTGAATCTAGGTCCTTGTGCTTGCGAGGCAGGCACTCTACCCACTGAGCTATCTCCTCAGCACTCCCAGCCTTTTTTATTCTTTATTTTGAGACAGGATCTCACTAAGTTTTTGAGGCTGGCCTCAAACTTGGGATCGTCCTGAGTCGCTGGGTGACAGGTGTGTGACACCATGCCAGGGTGATCTTTGAGCTTTTAACTGAAGACAGTGAGTCGATTTTCTGGCTCTTATAACCAAACAGAGCTTTCGATGGCAGAAGTTTAGAATTGTCCACAACATTCCAGACAAGCTTCTGGAAAAACTGCCATGGACTTAACGCCTCTCCAGCTGCCGCCTCTCTCCCCACACTGCGTACGAGCTTCCTACAAGGCCAGGGAGTGAGGAAGCCACGCTGAGGGTGAGTCTGAGGGCAAGTGGGCAGCAGCTGTCCCCAGCCTGAGCCCTGCCTGTGACAAGACAGAGCTCCACTCTGCTCTCCGTGACTCCCCCAGAAAGGTCAGCAAGCTGCCCGAACTCTAGACCAACACAAAAGTTCAGCAGCTCTAAATGCTAACATGCTATAGGCGTGACTGAGGTCAGAGCAGAGGGGGCAATGCCACGAGCCCCGGCCAGGAAAATGCTGCCCATCATTTGTACAAGTGACCCACGTGGAGCATAAACATTTGCGCGCTCCCGATTGTCCTGCCTCATGCAACAAAGGCACGCAAACCTGGAAAAAAGAGCAGACTGGGAAAGCAAGACCAGCCCTCCAGAGACTGGGCAGAGTCCTCCAGACAGAACAAACGGTACAGCTTGAAATAGGGTCCTGGAGACCTTCCATGTGAAGAGTGACAGGCTGATGTGGATGGAAAGGCTGCCTGGGGGGCCTCAGAGGGGTTCCCCTACATGCCTGTTGCCTCACAGCCACCCTGCCACCCCTTGTGCCCCAACACAGGAAAACACCCCACTCTGAGCTCCAGGAAGGTACCGGAAGATTCCGGGTGATCACATGTCTCTGCTCCACTGTCTCCGGCAGCCTGCCTCGAATTCTAACGTCCCGTGGAGAACAGAACTCTCCGGATATCCAGCCCAGACTGCTCCCGCCCGATCCCGTCTTTGACCCCTGTGGAATTTCACGGTTGTGGCGTCAGAAAACATCTTCGGCCTCGATCCTCGGGTGACCCCCCTCAAGGCCTTTAAAAAGCCCGAAGGTCCAGCCCTCCAGGCTGAGCGTGTTCAATTCCGGAAGCCCTTGCCCTCACAGGAAAGGTCTGAGATTCCCCCGAGGTGCCGGTTACTTCCTCCCGGATCACAATATTTGCAGTGTGCGCCGTGGTGGTGCGCACTCGGCGCTCAGGCGCTCTGCTGCTCGGCGAGGGGTCTGAGAACGCGCTGGATGCGCACCAAAATCCGCTCCGCGGAGCAGAAATGCTCGCGAAAAGCTGGCTCGGCCGTCGGAGACGAGTCCTGTGAATGGTGCGCGGCGCTCTCCCGAGAGCGCGCGGGCGGGGCGCAGGAAGGGGCTGGAGGCGCGGGGTTAACAAGTGTTAAGAGAGCTCGTCCGCACAGCTGCGGAGCGGCTACCAGAGGAGGAGGGTGGGGCTGCCGGCAGTGCGGACCCAGCGGGCCGGCCCGCTTCCCACCTCAGGCAGCTGGACGGGGAGGGCGGCTGGCGTTGGCCGCCTTTAGCTTTCACACAGCGCTGAGAGGTTCTGCTCATTAACTAAATGAAGCCCGTGCAAAATGGCGCGCTGCGCTGGCTTCTCCACAGTGGGGTGGGTTTATAGATATCAAGCTAAAAATTTCTCCTGCTTTTCCCAGACCCTGCCCCGTCAATAAAGGGGGGAGGCATGGAGGGCTGTTCCAGAAGCCTCCGGTTAGGCTAGGTTCCCCGGAAAACCCATTACAGACTGTGTAGAACCCTGGCAAGATCCACCCCATGGGGACACTGCCAATGGATGCACACTGCCTTCAAGGAGCACGTATCCAAGGGGGACACAGATCCTCAAGCACACAGAATAGACCCTGACAACAGGGCAGGACAGGGGATGCAGGGGGTGGGAAGTGGTGCCAGGGTAGACAGAATGGCCAAGCCCCAAGGCAACACTTGAGGCATGCAAATCGCTGGGACAGGACATTCCAGCTGAGCCTGCTTTGGAGACCAGCAGGGCTGGCGGGGCTGCAAACAGGGGGCCGGTCAGGTCACAGGGAGAAGTGGATTCTGTTCTGCTAGACAGGGAGCCCCTGGCAGGTGTCAGGCAAGGGAGTGAGGTGGAGTGATATCTTAGGAGGGTTCTGGCAGGCTGGAATGGGAAAGCCAGATGAGGAGGAGGAAGAGGGGCCAGCCCCAGGCTGTGACCTGAAGTGAAATCAACAACAACTGGCTCAGTTCAATCCCCATGGACAAATTGGGGCTCTGCCTCGGGGGTTCTGCCTGGGGTGGCTACAGCCTTCTCTCAAGAGGAAGGACATCCTGGGATTAGGACCTGCTGGCTGGAGGACCTGAAGCCCTTAAGGAGTACAGGACCCTGAACTGGTTCGAACCTGGAACAAGAAGAGGCATAAAGAACTATTCCAGAACAGAGCAGGACTGCAGGCTCCAGGCCAGTCCTCACCACTCTGATCCACGGGATGCTCGCAAGCAGCAGCAGCTCAAGGCCAACATGGGGCCTCAACCTCCCACTCACCTATGGGTCACCTGGCACCGGCCCTCAGTGCACAGCAGAAACCTGAGAGCCCTCTCCACACAAGTTCAACCTCTAATGATCCCAAAGTCTGTGCTCACCTCTCATCACCCCAGCCTTACCTTGGCCCAGGCTCCCTTGTCCATCACCAGAGCAATCTTCACAAAACAGGGATCTGACCGAGATGTCCCTCACCAGAACCCTGCACTTATTCCCCGACTCCATCAGTCCCATGACCTCCCCCTACATGTACTTGGCTCAACCTCATTTGTGAAAAGACTCTGGAACTTTCCAGAGGAGCTGGGAACCTCCAACTCAGCCTCAGGATCGCTTGGGAAACTGCCTCACTTAACTCCTGTGGCACACTGGGAGCCTGGTGAGGCAAGGCCCTCTGTCCTGTGGACCCCACACAACTAGCACCAAGCACAATGGCAGGCACACGGGAGGCCTCTGCCACCCACTAGAAGGCAAAAAAAGGTTGTCTAATCCCATCCACCAGAGCAGGGAGCTGGAACGCAGAGGTGCGTGTCCCCTGACATCACATGACACCCTGAGCAAATCCCACCCTTCCTTCCAGACCCCAAGGCCCCCAAGTCACAGAACTGCTTCCATCTGTTTGTATCTCCACCTCTTCCTCCTCCCACTGGGCCTTCAACTCCAGGTCTAAAGCAGCCCTTAAAATCAAGAGCCTGGCTGAGTGTGATGGCACATGCCTGGAAGTTGGAATCCTAACGTCTTGGGAGGCTGAGTCAGGAGGATCACAAGTTCAAAGCCAGCCTCAGCAACTTAATGAGGCCCTGAGCAACTCAGCAAGACCCTGTCTCTAAATAAAATATAAAAAAGGGCTGGGGATGTGGGTCAATTCAATCCCCAGTACAAAAAAAAAAAAAAAAAAAAAAAAAAATCAAGAGCCAGGGCTGGGGGTGAGACTAGTGGTGAGGCACCTACCTAGCAGGCAGGAGGCCCTGGATTCCAACCCTAACCCAGAGAAAGAAAGAGGGGAGGAGGGAGGGAGGGGGAGGGGGAGGGAAGGGAAGAGAAAAAGCCAAGGGGCAGGTCACAACTTAAAACACTGCAACCAGCAAAAACCAAGGTGCAAGAGTGAGGAAAGACCTCACTGTTCAAGTGCCTGGGGGAGATCCAGGGCAATTAAATTGCCACTGTGGGGAAGGTGGGGTGGGTGACATGCCTCCTAGCTCCCTGGTAATGGCGTGAGACTAAAAAAAAACCTTTCCTCCCCAGTAAGTATGGCCGACGACAAGATTGTCCCTGGGGGGTCGCAGCTACTGGGTGGAAGCAGTCCAGCTGTGAGACAACTGCGTGCACAGTTCAGGGTGAAGTGCGCAGTTGCACAGAGATCTCCCTGAGGACCCTGCCAGCAAGCAGGTGAGGGAAGGGTGGCCTCACTCCCTAGGGCTGGCCTGGCTCTGCTGAGCGCCTCCAGCTCTCCCAGCCTCAGCTGCACCCCCAGGCCCCATCAGGACACACTGGGCACTGACCTCACCATGCCAGGTCCACGTTCTCCATGTTGCTGAGCCGGCTCAGACTCCACATGTTCTGCTCTCCTGCTGGCCTTGTCCCTGCCCCTCACGGCCACCTAGGAAGGGCACCTCCATCCTCCCACAGCTCAGGCCAGCTTTCCCTTTGCTCCACCTGACACACTGAGTCAGTCGATGAGCCTGCCAGTGCCCCAGGCTTCCCAGGCAGGGAAGTTGGCAGTGTCACCACTGCAGGGCAATGTCACCACTGCAGCACAAACACAGAACTCCCCCAGCGACCTCCCCCAGCTCACTTCTTCCCCGTCACCCCACCCAGGGGGCTGGGCCCCACTTCCCAGTGAGAAATTTGATGCAGCTACCTGCTGGAAGGAGGAACCCACAGACAGCCATCACCCAACATGGCACCTGATACACCCCAATCTGCCTGGATTTCCCAAGAGGAACCGAGACCTGGTTCCAGAGGGTCAAGATGCTGCCTTCTCCTCCCTCAGAAAGGAGGACAAGGCCAAGGGAATGAGACCTTCTTGGAAGGCCAAATGGTTCTGCACATCTGTGCAGGTGTTGCAGGGTGGGGCTCCTTGGAGGCCTGGGGGGGGGGGTATGGAGATAATCCAGAGAAGGCTTGCTGAGAAAGTTTGGACAGGTAAAGGCCACCCAGCCAGGCTGAACTGTGACAGGCCCACGACCTTGATTTGCCATGGAAACACCTGTGGTCGGAGCATCCCTCACCCCAATGTCCCCTCCTCACCCCCCAGAAGCAGTTATGAGCCAGCAACACTGGGCCCCACCTAGGCACCCTCAGGGAGGACAGGCCTAGGGGCAAGAATGCCAAAGGCCCAGCCACAGAGAGCCTGCAGGGCCAGGCAGGAGGTTCCTGAAGGACTCTGCTGGCAGGTACCTCCCAGCCTGGGGAAGCTCAACTCCTGGAGGGCTCCTCCTCCCCACCTGCAGCAGCCCAAGTGGACCAAACCTCCTCTGCCTCCGAGGAACCTGGATCTCATTGAGGGCCCATGGCCTGGGCCTGGAGGAGCGGCTGCAGAACAAGTGCCTTTTGTTCCGTGAGCCTGTGGCCAGGCCCCCACCACCCCTCCACCAGCCCAGAGCTGCGCTGCACTCCGTCCATCCCTGAGGTTAGGCTCAGTCATTAAAGACCATCTCTACTAGGCAACGAGGTTTTGTTGATCCCTCGAGAAGGGAAGGAAGGAGAATATGCTTTGCTCTCTCTCTTCTCGCCTCAGTTGCAGAAGAGAGAAGTTAGAACAAACAAGTTATATAACGCTGGGGGTGGGGGGGTGGGGAGTGCAGTCCCTCCTGAGCCGAGTCTTGATTGTGGGACCAAGTCTTGATTGTGGGACCGCTGGAAGGGCCAGGGGAGAACAGCAACCGCCCCCATCTCTGGTCAAATGACAGATCCTTTTGTGGGACAAAAAGGCTAATGCAGGCACACTGCCTGGCAGACTAGAAAGTCGGCATCACAGACGAGGCCAGCTTCCCCTGCCCTTCACACCCCTGAAGACTCCCCCAAAAGACCCAATCCCATAGAGGGGGTTTCTACCTGCCGGACTGCCAACCCCAGGAGCAGGAAATGTTTCCACACCCCCATCGGCCAGCTCTCCCTCCCTGCCAGTCATGCTTCTTGGACACTTGGTATTTCTGTGCCACCTACTTTCCAGACACCTAAGACAGCAATGATACCTACTGCCCCCACAGGCCCTTACACAAACGGACTCACCAAATAATCTTAGGTGGTGATTGGTAAGATCAAGGACATAAATCCATATGATCCAGCAATTCTTCTTGTTTTTTTGTTTGTTTGTTTCTCAGTGCTACTAATGATCAAAGCCAAGAGCTCTCAACCACTGAGCTACAACCCCAGTCCTTTTTATTTTGAGATGGGGGTCTCACTGAGTTGCCCAGGCTGGTCTTAAACATGTGATCTTCCTGCCTCAGTTTCTCGAGTTGCTGGGGTGACAGGTATGCACCACCATGCCCACTGACCAGCAGTTTTGCTCCTAGATATATATGGTGAAGAACTGGACACAGGTGTTCACACAAAAATGTAAGAGACACATGTCACAGCAGCACGATTCATAATAGCCGAGAGGTGGAACCAGCGGAAATGCTCACTGCGTGGCTGGGATTTTGTCCCCACCAAAACTAATGTTGAAATGTGGTTACCAGTGTGGCAGTGTTGGGAGGCAGGGCCTTTAGGAAAGATTGATGTCTTTCCCAAAATGAGATTAGTTCTCTTGAGAGTGGTTGATTTGGAGCATCTGGCTCCCTTTGCCCCTCTCCTCTTCCACACATGTCTACTTGCCCCACCTGGGTTAAAGCCACACGAAGCCCTCACCACAAGTAGAGAAGATGAGGGTACCATGCTCCCCAACTTCCAGAACTATGAGCTCAACAGGCCTCTTTTCTTTACATATAGTGTTGGGCATTCTTTTTTTCTTTACTGTGTGTATGTGTGTGTATGTGTGTGTGTGTGAGAGAGAGATGCTGGGTACTGGGCATCCCCAACCCTTTTTACTTTTTGAAACAGGGTCTCACTAAGTTGCCTCCTGAATCACCGTCCTCAGAGTTGCCATCTGAGTCACTGTCCTCAGGTGTGTGTGTGTGTGTGTGTGTGTGTGTGTGTGTGTGTATATATATATATATATATATATATATATATATATATATAGTTTTTTTGTGTGTGTACCAGGGATTGAACACAGGGGTGCTTAACCACTAGCTACATCCCCAGTCCTTTCTATTTTTTTATTTAGAGTCCTGCTAAGTTGCTTAGGTCCTTGTTAAGCTGCTGAGGCTGGCTTTGAACTCACAATCCTCCCACCTCAGCCTCCCGAGCCGCTGGGATTACAGGCATGTGCCACTGTGCCTGGTCAGGTATTCTTTAGCAACAGAAAACCAGTTAAGACATTCATCAAGTGGTGAATGGATAAATAAATGCAGTCCACACACACTATGGAATATTCTTAGCTATGAAAATGAAGCACCAGCACATGCTAAAACAAGAACATGATGCTGACGGAGAGAAGCCAGAGACAAGAGATCACATGTTGTGTGATTCCATTGATATGAAGTGTCCAGAACAGGCAAATTCAGAGAGACAGGAAGTAAATTAGTGATGGCAGGGTTGAGGGAAGGGGATGGGGAGTGACTGGTAATAGGTATGGGGTTTCATTTTCGAGCAATGAGAACGTTTTGGAACTCAATAGAGGTCAAGGTTGCATAATTCTGTGAATGTACTAAATGCCACTGAATTGTTCACTGGAAATAGGTATATTTTATGCAATGTAAATTTTACCCCACAAGGTGACCAGAATAAAATGTTCTGTGGCTATTTGAGCTCAGGGAATCAGACAGGTGAATCAGAGGAACCATAACCTTGGAGTGGAAGGATGAATAGGGACGAGGAGGCAAGAGCAGGTGGAGGTGGCGCGGGGGTAGGGGGGCTGTTTACCAGGGCAGCCTGGGCCCTTTGGAATAAATTAAGGAACACGATGCTACAAAGGCCTCAACATCCCATTTGGATCTTTGGGAGAAGATCTATACAAATTTCCCTTAAAACTTGATCCTGCTGCCATTGCAGTGGTGGGCACCTATAATTCCAATAACTTGGGAGGCTGAGGCAAGAGGATTGCAAGTTCAAGGCCAGCCTTAGCAATTTAGTGAGACCCTAGCAACTTAGTGAAACCTTGTCTCAAAATTGAAAAATAAAAAATAAAAATAAAACCTGATCCTCCTTCTTTGGGCGCTATCTGTATGCCACCTTAGAGTTCTGTCCTTCTGCCCACATGAGAACCCAAGGGGTAAGACACATCTATCATTTGCTCCAAGACAACAGTGATTTTTTTGCTAGGATTGTATAAAGGGAGCAGATGGGCATTTCAGGAGTGGTGGAGACATTTTTTAAAGAAAGTGCCTCCACTTAGGCAAAGATTTCTTAAATATAACACCAAAAATATGATTCATAAAAGAAAAACATTGCCAAATGGAATCTTGTCAAAATGATAAGCTTTTGCCCTATGAAAGATATATTTAAGAAAACAAAAAGACAAAGCACAGACTTGGAAAAAATTTATTTGCAAATCATCTATCCAATGAAGGACTGGTATCCAGAATAGACTAAAAACTCTCAAGCCGGGCATGGTAGTGCACAGCTATAATCCCAGATGCTTGGGAGGCTGAAGCAGGAGGATCACAAGTTCAGCCAGCCTCAGCAACTTAATGAAACCCTATCTCAAAACAAAATTTTAAGAAGGGTTGGGAAGCTGGGGATGTAGCTCAGTTGGTAGAGTGCTTGCCTCGTAAGCACAAGGCCCTGGGTTCAATCCCCAGCACCACAAAAAAAAAAAAAAAAAAAAAGGGTGGGGGATGTAGCTCAACAGTAGAGGGCTTGCCTGGCAGGATAAAGGCCCGGGGTGGGGGGGGGGGGGAAGAATAACTAATAGTAAGAACAGGCCATATCCATTCTGGTGAGAATGGGAAGCAACTGGAACTCTGGTTCATTGCTGGTAGGGATGCAAAATGGTGCAGTCAGTTTGGAAAAAAAGTTAAAAAAAGGTGGCTGTTTCTTAAAAAGTTAAACATACATCTACCGTGTGACCTAGCCAGTCTACTCTTAGATATCCACCTAAGAGGATGACTGTGTTATGTCCACACAAAGACTCCACCCAGACATTCACAGCAACTTGATTTACAATTATTCAAAATGGAAACAACACAACAATCCATCCATCCAAAAACAGATATACTGTCACCCACACACCACTGCAAGGATGGACAATAACTTCTCATAGGACAACAATGACGACTTTCAAAAACTGGTTAAAGAAAGAAAGCCACATGTACAATTCTGGAGCTGAGAGTGTTGCTCAGTGGTAGATCACTTGTCTAGCATGTGTGAGGTGCTGAGTTAGATCCCCAGCACCACAAAAGGTAGAGGGGGTGGGGACGGACAAATATTCCATTCACATGAAATTTCTAGAAAAGGTCAAACCATAGAGGGCAAAAGCAGGTCAGGGTGTCCCTGGGGCTGGGAGTGGGAGCAGGGTAGACTGCAAACAGCCTTGGATGAACTCTGGTGGGTGATGGAACTATTCTAAAACAATAAGTTGGGCTGAGGATGTGGCTCAGTGGTAGAATGCTTGCCCAGCCTGCATGGGGCCCTGGGTTCCATCCCCAGCCCCACAAAAAACAATAACAATAAATAACTGGATCATGGTGACAGATGCACAGTTCAAAAAACATTAAAATTCAATGAACTGTTCAGTTGAAATGAGTGAATTGTATGGTATGCAATTAATTATACCTCAATAAAGCTGTTTGAAAACAGCCAGAGCGGGGCTCGGTAGCACACACCTGTAATTCCAGCTACAGGGAAGGCTGAGGCAAGAGGATTACAATTTTGAGGTCAGCCTTGACAATTTAACAAGATGCTATCCCCCAAAAAATAGCAAAAAGGGCTGGGGATGTAGCTCAGAGTTTAATTCCCACCACACACACACACACACACACACACTCACACACAAATAAATAAATAGCCCTGTCCCAAGTTATCCCACCTCAGGGCCCAAGACAGGAACCTGAGGTTTCCTGTTCCCCTTAGTCTGTCCCTTATTTGCCACCTCATGCCTGGTCACCAAGCCCTGCCCACTCTACTCTCCGAATCTCTCCCAAATCCTCTGATGTCTCCTTGATCCCTTCTGAAGGTCTCCAGTTTTGCCACAGCCCCTTTCCCACATTGGAAGCCTGGTTACTCCTCTGGTCACAGATGTCCCTGAATTCCAGCTACTGGTAGACCAGACTCTGTCCACACACTTAAGCCTTAAGGTGCCGTTCAGCATCTTTGGGAACAGTAAGAGCCTCTGCCTCCTCTGTGCCCTAGATGGGCCATTCCATGCCAGCCTCTAAAGCCCCCAGGTCAGCAGGCCATTCCTGCTGGCACCAGTCCAGAGCCCTGCAAGGAGGACCAACTTCACGGCACTCAAGTTGAGACCAGCTTCATCACACATCACATTGACTGAAATTTTTGGCTCCTAAAAATTCCCCAGAAATAAAGAGCTTTAATTTGCTCCTTGGCCAGCTAAGGGTGGTGGGCTGTCCTAGGGGGCGGGAGTGGAAGAGTCTGGAGTCATGCTGGCCTTGCCCAATGGGATGAGAGGGAGATGATGCTCCCTAAGGCAGGTGTTCCCCTCAGACAACCCACATTAACACAGAAGTATATAAACACCTATAATTTTTGTGCAAATTCTAGGGTTCAAGCAACCCATCTCAAGGGTTGGCCACAGAGAAAGAAAGACTCCTTCTGACCAAAGGAGTGAAACCTGCCCCTTGTCTAGGGGTGAAATCTGCCCCTTGTTTGAGGGTGAGAACCTGCATCAAGTCATTTAGCCTGAAGGGAGGAGGGATTTGAAACCCATGGAGATGGGAGGAAGGAAGAACCCTCTTTTTTCTACAGGCTCTATAACGATCCTCAAGCTCCAACACCTACCCCAGGATCCCTTGAAGGGCTATGTTCCCATAGACCCTTTCCTACCTATCAGGAACTACTGGGAACCCCAGGTTCCATGACTTTCCTCTCCAGGTTTTCCCAGGCCCCTGAGCCCTGGGTCAGGCCCTCAGGTTCACTTGAATCCTCCATTCACAGTCTCCCACAGCCTCCTCCTCCCGGGACCCTTCAGCACACACCAGGACCCCCTTTAGCTACCTGGGGTCTTTCAGCACCCCCAAGGAAGCTTTGGGCCTCAACCTCCTCCACGGAACCCCCAAGGCATCCTCAACACCCTCAAGATGGCCTATGGCCCATGCTCTGACCATCTCTGCTTCCTAGACCCCTTGGCATCCCCAGTTCCCCCACAACCCTATTACGGTCGGGGCCATCCCAGGACCCTAGGGCCAAATGCAGACACCTCGAGATCCGGGAGAGCCAGCCGGCCTTCAGCAGCCCATCAGAGGCCCTCGGTTCACACAGTACCCGACGACCTCATAAACCCCGCAGTCCCCTCGAAAGACACTCAAGCCGGGCCAGGCCTCTCTCCAGTCCCCCAGGACTGGGGGACTCTCTACAGGTCCCCCGGCCCCGCGGCAGACGCGGGTCCACCCTGCAGACCGGAACTCACCTGTTCGGGCGCTCGGCGCCGGGGCCTGCGCCGAAGCCGCCACCGCCGCCAGCACCACCACCACTGCCACCGGACTCCGCCATCTTCCCGCCGCGCGCGTTCGAGTGACGGGAGCCGCGCGCGCCGACCCGGGAGACCGAGTAGCGGAGAGCGAAGAGCGACCGGCCGGGGAGGGGCGGCGCCTAGACGACGGATTGGGGCGGGGCCAAACGAGGGGGGCGTGGCCTGAGGGACGGATCGGAGCGCCTGGCGCTGAGGGGGCGGGACCTGGGATGGGAGGGGCCTCCTTTCGGAGAGGCGGGGCCAAAACGGGGCCGAAGTGAGAGGTGAGGGATTGGGGCAGGGCCAAGACTGAAGAGGAGGGCGTGTTTGAGCTGTGAGGGGCGGGGCGAAGGGTTAGGGCGGGGCAGGGAGGGGGCGTGGCCAGGGGCGGGGCCCAGGATGAAGGCCAGGACCCGGTCTGTAGAGGGTTGGAGTGGAGGTTACCAGCACCGACAGGGACTTATCAGAGGGCCAAAGGCAAAGCTGGGGCAGGTCGGACCAGAGAAGGGCGTGGTCTGGTCCTAGTGGGGCTGGACCTGGGAGGGTCTGAGTCTCAGAGGAGAAGCGAAGCGGGGCCGAAGAGGGGAGGCCAGGACCAAGTCTGAGGAGGGGCGGGCCAAGGCACAGTGACTCCAGGAGAGAATGGAGGTTGGCCGGCCCTGAAGGCCAGGTCTGCGGAAGGGACCCTGCAAAGGCGAGGTGTGAGTGGGCGGAGCCTGGGACGAGGGTGGGGCGGGGTGTGGTGAGATTTTGAGGAGCTGAGAGCGGGGAGGGGCCGGGAAGGAGGCTAAGGGTAGGGGCGCCGGAGAGCGTGAGCTTAGGCGTGCAGAAACTGGCCCCTAAACTCTGACAGCCTCACCCTCTCCCCACCACGCACATCCCACTCCCAGTCTTACCCCTTCGGCGGGCCTCCCTCAGGTACATGGAAATTCATTCCCTGCCAGGCCTCAGACTTTCAACGCCATTGGGTCCCAACTATTCTCTAAAATATCCAGAACCTCCCAGAACTTCCACCCTCAGACGCCAATCAGCTGCCTCAGATCCACCATACCTTCTTTATTCACTAATTCTGGCTTCTTATGCCCCAGACTCCCCAGATTACCTCCCCATCCTCTACTCAAATCCCCCTTTCCCGCTCCCCGAAATCCCTGCCTATAGGTTCTTCAAACTCACATGTAACTACCTGCGTTCATTCCATCAAGTCCAGCACCCTGGGAAAGCCCCAGCCCCCCAGACGCCCCAATCTTCAGCCAGGGCTCAAAGTCATCTGTGGCTTTCTTTTTTATCTTTGTTCCTGTTTTCTTTTCTTTCCTCCTCTCCCTTCTTTCATCCCTCCCTGCTCTGGACCCTGTGGAGCCCAGATCCAACACCCCCTATGTAAAGCATCCGGAGCTTTCAAGGACACCCTCCACCCCTAAACTCAGTGAACGCCTAGAATCACTACCTTGGAAGTGGATCCAAGTTCCCAGGATCCTTCCTCCGGCCTTGAGAGCATTTATTCTTTCACCCTCTGAGTCAGAGCTTCCTATGCAGCCTCCAGATGGGGTTCAAAACTCTCCCCGAGTCAGCACTGAGATAAGAGGGTGTACATGGAGTTGGAGACTCTAGAGGAGGGCATAAGGGGCTTGCTTGCTCGGGCTCCTGCAAGGAGGACCAGACCCAAATACTGATCCATCTCCTGAAGAAGTCCAGGGACAGGGGATGTGCTCAAACATTGCGTAAAATGCCCAGGAGACTATACTGGGCGAGTTGATAGAAACTAGGTATGGAAGGGCCTGCTGACCTCTCCAGCACAGTCATCACTGAATAATGCTGAACGCGTGCATGCATGAGCTGCTCACGTTCCAGCAAGCTCTCAGGCACGCCCTCATCCGCCCAAGGTTGGTCCACCATACAACTTTGTTCCACATGAACTACATGCAGGCAGCAACCCCACTCAGCAGAGAGCTCCAGCTCACACCCCCACGACACTAGAGTTGAAGTCAATGGCGTCCATATGCATGCATGCTTCATAACATCCAGATTTGACCCACATGTCAGGAACACAGCCACAGCCACAGCCACAGATGAGCCAGAAGAGGCTTGCTGGGTCCTGGCTGCATGCACACGTGGAGTGTGCTGCGGACCCACAGCACTCTGAACACCTGGGTGCTCCAAGACCATGTGCCATGAGACAGCCAGTCCTGAGGCATCAGTATGCCTGGAGAGTTGCCTATCTAGGAAAAACAAGAGAGGGAAGAGGTAGGAGACTGGGTAGAAGGCAATCTCTGTGTCACTGAGGGCTTTGGGGGTCACTGTGGAGACATCCTTCTATGTGTAATGAAAGGGGGCATCTCAGTAGAGGGGACTTAATCAACACTGGCTTTAACAAACTTCTCTGACATTTGGGGACATTAGCTAGTAGGCAAACGATCCAGGCCAAAATTGATGGTGTTCATCCCAGGGTGGTGGCCAGGCAGTGATGACTGGGGTGCAGTTTGCACATGTAGCTAATGGGACCAATGAGATTTGGGGGTGAGACAGAGTAAAGCCAGGGACCTCCCCAGGGTTCTGGGCCCAAACCATAGCAGTTGCCTTCCCTGGATGAAGTAGGATCCTGTAAAGGACCTCAAGGGGCCACATGGTTACAGCACATGCCTCATTCAATAACGATGACCCGTGGTCTGGCGGAGGCTGCAGGCAGGGACGCAGCAGGCAATATCCACAGGCCGGGGCCACCATCTGGCCTGCAGCTGGCACTGCTACCCCAGAGGCAGGGGCCTCACCTGCTTCCCTGCTTCTGACCAGCTGTGGGGCTTATGGCCCCAGGTCCAAGCTTGGAGGCCTCCTTACACCCCCCAGGTGTTACAGGAGGGAATCGAAGCCTTGGGGGAGCCCTTGATTTCCTACAGCCTCAGGCGGGGTCCAGTGTCCCCCCCCCATTAGGCTGTCACCACCGAATGGTTCTGAAGCAAACCACTGAAATACTCAATGGCCCCTTTTGCATCTCTATAAAACACACAGGTCAACGTCAAATGAAAACTCTTTGTTATTACCCTTAAATCTGCATTTGGTGGTTAGGCGCTGCAAGGCCTGGGCAGGTCCTCCACCGAGCTGGGCCTAGGTTCTAACAGTGCTCATGACAGTTCAGGGGACAGGATCTGGGTCCCCATCCGCTGTCAGCAAGACTGTTTTCCGGTCCCTGTGCCCATTCTCTGTCCCCAGCCTAGCTTGATTTTTCTCCCAATCTAACAAACCCTGCATTTTACTTTTCTTTCTTAAATTGAGATAAAATCCCCCATCATAAAATTCACCAGTTTAAAAACTGTATGATTCTGTGGAGGATTATATAATTATTATTTTATTCATTGATTTCTTTACTTTCGCAGCACCAGGGATTGAACCCAGGGACGTGCATGCTAGGCGTGCGCTCTACCACTGAGCTAGTCTCTCGCCCCACAAGCGTTTTTTTTTTGTTTTTTTTTTTTTGCGGGGGATGGGGAGGGTACTGGGAATTGAACCCAGAGCACTTAACCACTGAGCACATCCCCAGCCCTTTTTTTATAAATTTTATTTTGAGTCAGGGTCTTACTGAGTTGCTTAGAGCCTTGCTAAGTTGCTGAGACTGGCTTTGAACTCACGATCCTCCTGCCTCAGCCTCCCGAGCCGCTAGCCCACAGGGGTTTAGCACATTCAGAATGCCATGCAGCCATCACCTCTGTCTAGTTGCACATCATTTCCACCACCCCAAAGGGAAACCTGGTTCTCATTAAATCACCCCCTAGCCCCTGGAAACTACTAATCAACCTTCTGCCTTCTATGGATTCGCTTGTTCTGAACATTTCGTATCAATGCACTCCCACACCCCGTGGCCTCTGGCCTGGCTTCTTTCCCTCCGCATAATGTTTCTGAGGTTCATCCATGCGGCAACCTGTCAGTACTTTGCTCCTTTTGATGGCTGAGTAATGCTCCACTGTGTGGATGGACCATATTTTGTTCATTCATTCATCCCTTGATGAGCACTTGGGTTGTTTCCACTCTTCAGCTGTTGGGAAGTGTGCTGCCGTGAACTCTTCGGTCTGAGGATTTGTTGAGTCTCTGCTTTCAGTTCTCTTGGGCGGATACCTAAAAGCGGAATTTCTGGCTCATCTGGTGGTTCTATGTTCAAGTTTTTGGGGAATTGTCAGACATTTTCCCTTTTTCTTTTGCTTATCGTCCACCCCACTGAAATGTCAGCTCCCCAAGGACGTGGATGCTCTTTTCTTCCTGGCTGCTTTGCTGCTGGACAGCACTAGGCACGTGAGGTAAGCACGTGATACACGGGTGAATCACTGTGACTCTTAGGCAACAACTCTCCGATTCTTTGGGTAGTCTCAGTTTCCACGCATGTAAAATGGGAACCAATGATCTCGGCTCTTCCCTTTGCAAGAACTTGTCATCCTGGGCCTGGGGGAGTAGCTCAGCAGTAGAGTGCTTGCCCAGCACATGCCAGGCCCTGGGTTCAATCCCCAGCACTAGAAGGCAGGCATGGTGGCACATACCTGTAATCCCAGCTGCTCAGGAGCGGAGGCCAGAGAACTGCAAATTCAAGGCCAGCAGGGGCACTCTAACAAGACCCTGTCTCAAAACACAAAAACAAAACAATTACAAGAAATAAATTCCCAACACACACACACACACACACACACACACACTCACGAATTAGTCACACATTCTACCAAAACACCCTGAGCCAGATCCTCAGATGTCCACCATGTATATAAAAGAATGCAGTTCTGCATCTCTTCTTCCCTCTGGACTCTCAGGGGAGCTGAGTCAGCCAGTTCTTGGGGACCCCTGCCTTAATTAGGGTGCTAGGGGCAGGGGCAAGACAACATGCAGGAAAGCCAGGACTTCAGGTCCAAGTTGAGCCTATCAGTTCAGTTTTTGTTACTATAATGAAATACCTGAGGCAGTCTAACTACAAAGAAAAGAGGTCTGTGCACTCACAGTTTCGGAGGTTCAGGGTCATGATTACAGGAATCAGCTGGCTCTGGTGAGGACCTCCTGGCATCATGGTGGGAGCATATGCCAGGAGAAGAGATCACATGGCCAGAGTAAGGGGTGGGGCCAATCTCCAACTTCCCACTGGCTGCACCTCTTAAGGATCTCACCACCTAGGACCAAGTTCTCAATATGTGAATTTATTATTATTATTATTATTATTATTATTATTATTATTATTATTATATTTGTACTGGGGATTGAACCCAGGGACTTTTTAACCACTAAGCCATATCCCCAGTCCTTTTTATTTTTTGAGACAGGGTCTAGCTAAGTTGCTGAGGCTGGCCTCAAACTTGCAAGCCTCCTGCCTCAGCCTCCTGAGTTGCTGTGTTTCAGTCAGGCGTGCATCACCACACCAAGCTCAATACATGAATTCTTTTTTTTTTTTTTTTTTGAGGGGGATACTGGGGATTGAACTTGGGCACTCAACCACTGAGTCACATCCCCAGCCCTATTTTGTATTTTATTTAAAGACATGGTCTCACTAAGTTGCTTAGGACCTTTTACTGAGGCTGGCTTTGAACTCATGATCCTCCTGCCTCAGCCTCCCGAGTTGCTGAGATTACAGGCGTGCGCCACTGCACCCGGCTCCAAATACATGAATTCTTGAGGGACACAAACTATCTCCAACCCATAGCATGACTCAAGTGACACCACTCAGTGGAGAAAACAGACCCCAGTGATTGATTCCCAGGGGTAATGGACTATGGTGGAGTCGAGCAATCTCAGATTCCCTGTTGTTTTGTGGTGACGGGTGTCCAACCCAGGGACTTGTGTGTGCTAGTCAAGTGCTGGACCATTGAGCCACACTCCAGCCTCCCTTGTTATTAATCACACAATGATTGATACATTCCAGGCGCTCACACAGGTACTGGGTTCCATGGCTTCCCCAAAAAGTCATTCCCCCTTGTTATGGTTTGGATGTGAGGGGTCCCCCTAAGGCTCACATGTGAGACAATGCAGGAAGGTTCAGAGGAGAAAGGATTGGGTTGTGAGAGTCTTAACCCTGATGGGATTAACCGAGTGGTACCTGGAGCAGGTGGGGTGTGGTTGGAGGAAGAGGTTCATTGCGGGGTAGCTTTGGGGGATATACTTTGTATCTGGAGAGTGGAGTCTCTCTCTCTGCTTCCTGATCATGACGGGAGCCTTTTCCCTCTGCTGCTTCGCTCTGCCATGATGTTCTGCCTTATCTTGAGCCCCAAGGAATGGAGCCTGCTATCTATGGATTCAGACCTCTGAAACTGTGAATCTTCAAATAAACGTTTCCTCCTCTATAATTGTTCTGGTTGGGTCCTTTTAGTCATAGCAGTGAAAAAGCTGACTAAAACACCCCTGGAACCTTGAAATGTAGTCTTACGTAGAAAAAGGTTTGTGCAGCAGGTCTGTGGTACACTCCTACAATCCCAGTGACTTCGGAGGCTGAGGCAGGAGGACTGCTAGATCTAGATCAGCCTTAGCAGTTTAGTGAGACCCTGTCTCAAAATAAAACATAAAAAGGACTGAGGATGTCGTTCAGTAGGAGAGACTCTTGGGTTCAATCCCCAGCACCACGGGGGGAAGAAAAAATGGAGAGGGAGAGACTTGGGCCAGGGACCCCGTCTCTCTCTGACTTCCTGTTTGGAGATGGGATTGCTCACTTCCACACCCTCCCCTTCCATGGCCATCCGCCATGAGGTGATGCGGCCAAAGGAGGGCCTCACCAGAGCCTGCTCCGTGCTCTTCGGACTTTCAGCCTCTGAAACTGTGACCTGGGTGCAGCTCAGCCGTAGAGCGCCTGGGAGAAGCCCTGGACTCCATCCCAAGCAAAACACAACACAAAACAAAACCCTGTGGGTTAAATAAACCCCTTTTCTTTGCAAAGTCAGCCTGACTCAGGCTTGGCATTTTAAGAAAACGAAATGGACTAATACAGGGAGTGTTCCCAATGCCCAGAATCATGCATCTGGCATCTAATCAACCACACCCCTGATGGGGGGGCAGTTCTTACTCTCCCCACTTTTGGGGGGGCGGTTGGGGATGGAACCCAGGGCCTCATGCACCTCCAAGCAACAGTCCCTGCCCCTCCTTTCTCCGTTTTGCAGATGAGGCAGCTCTGACGCCACGCCCACCTCGCACCCGCTGCTGGGGCGCCCGTCGGTGCAGCCTCTGGGGAATGCCGCTTGGTGTTTGGCAACGCAGTCAGTCCCGTCTCCAAGGATTCCGAATCCACGGATTCCAACAGAGTGCAGATGGAAAATATTCAAAAACGAAGTCGCGTCTGCACCAAGCATGTACAGACGGTTTTGTCCTGTCATTACGCCCTAAACAATGGAGTGTGACAGCCGTTTACACAGCACTAACATCGTGTTAGGTATCATAAGTCATTAGAGATGATTTGAAGTCTCCGGGAGGAGGGCTGGGACGGAGCGCAGTGGGAGAGCACTTGCCAAGAAGCACCAGGCCCTGGGTTCCACCACGGCACCTCGAACCCATAGAAATAAAACAAGTTCCAAGGAAGACTGTGCCCTGGAGGGTTATACACACCATTCTATGAGGGGACTTGAGCCTCTGAGGACCTGAGTATCCCCAGGGGGCTCCTGGGGCCAGTCCCCCAAGTCATCCTTGTAGAAAGGTATCCACTCACTCTGGAGCCCAGTAGTCCTACGCTCAGGCTTTGGGTGAGGAACTGTGCCTACTGTAACACATGACCACAAACTGGGTAGCAGAAAAAAACAGAAATGTTTTCTCCCACAGTATCGGAGGCCAGAGGCCCACAATCTACGTGTCAGCTAGGTTGGTTCTTATCCTCACGTACACCTGAAGGGGAATCTGCCCCACACCTGTCTCCTGGCTTCTGGTGGCTGAAGCAATCCTTGGAGTTCCTCAGCTGTGGCCATCACACTCCAGTCCCTGTCCCCATGGTCATATGACCATCTCCTTGTTTCTCACGTTTCTGTCTTTTCTCAAGACAGGCATAAGCTCTAGGGCCAACCGTCATCCACTTTCATCTCATCTGGAGGTTTACCTTAATTATGCCCGCAAAGATCCTGTTTCCAAGTAAGGTCACATTCTGAGGTAACAGATAGACATAAAATTGGGGGACAGGGGTGGGGCACCTTTCAACCCATTACATATATTTATCCAAAGAAAAGTTGACATGTTTTTACCAAAAGATATAAATACTAACTGGCCCAAACTGGAAACAGCCCAAAGGACCATTGACAGGTGAATAATATAGTCATACCATGGAATACTACGCAGCAAGGAAAAAGAAGAAATCACTGCTCATGCCTCCCATGAGTGGGTCTTACCAACAGTGAGTGAAGCAGGTTGACATATTAGGACATGCTGTGTGATCCTGTCTATGTGACATTCATAAGCAGACCCTTGTGGTGGTAGAGGTTGGGACAGGTGCTACCCAAAGCAGATCAGCAGAGTGGAGACATTGACTTCAAATGTCCCTAGGAACTTGGAATGCTGGGAATGTTCTATGTCTTGATTACAGGATAACATGGGAGGGTTACATTTGCCAAAACTCCTTGAACTGGACAATTGCAATGGTGATATTAACGGATATATATTGCATCTCATGAAAATCATTTTTATTTATTTATTTACTTATTTTTCTTTATTTTTTGCTGTGTTGGAGATCATACCCAGGGCCTCACTCCTGCTAGGCAAGTGTTCTACCCCTGCACATCCCCAGCTCTTTTTTTTGTGTGTGTGTGTGATGCTGGGGATTTGAACCCAGGGCCTTGTGCTTCTGAGGCAAACACTCTGCCAACTGGGCTATATCCCCAGCCCTCCCCAGCTCTTTTTATTTTATTCTGGGACAGGGTCTCACTAAATTACCCTGGCTGGAACTTGTGATCCTCCTGCCTCAGCCTCCCAAGTAGCTAGGATTACAGCATGTGTCACTGTGCCCAGCTAAGCCAATTTATTTTAAAACAAACAGAAACAGGTTCAATGGACTCAACATGATCAAGATCAGGGCTGGGGTGACCTCTAGGGGGTGACCAATGGGGAGCAGGTGTGAGAGAGCACCCAGGGAATGGGAGGCTGAACTGCTGGGATTTGACTATAATTGCACCAGACAAGAACCCTACCCTTGTGTTCCAGAATATTCTAGAGTGCATAGCCTAAGGGAAAAAGAAGAATCTGAGACATGCACATCAAGCAATGGCCAAGGCTCTTCCAGACGGCGATAACTGCCGTGAAGGCTGTAGGCTGAGATGGAGGGAGGAGGGGTGGTTCCACCAGGAGGTCACGGTGAGGCTCTTGAAGGAGGTGACATCCCCTCTTTAGTAAGAGCAGGAGACAAGGAGTTTTAGAATGTTCCAGAACGTTCCAGAACATTGTGGAGATATCCAGAATGTTCCCAAACACTCCAGTAGACATCATGTGGGAGGCCCTACCCCAGCCCCAGAAAGCCCCTAAGGGACAGAGATGAGGCCACTTTGGACGGGCTCGGGAGGAGCCGGGCCAGACAGAGTGTCGACAAGACGTATTGCGAGCGGCTTCCTTGGTGTGTGCGACACAGCTGTGGACGACGCTTGTCGCATCTGGCAGGGGGACCATTTATTAAACCAATCATCACACAAGCAAACTAGCAACCACTTAATTGTCAACATGATAAAAGCTCCAGTTGGGGCATTGTGACAGGGGGCGGGGCTGAGCTGGTAGGTCACACAAGGACATTCCTGCTCAAGCGCTGACCAGAGGAGTGCCGAGGACCAGGCCTTGTGGGGACATGAGGAGGGGAAGGATGCCTGTAGGTACCCAGGTGGCCTCAGCTGGGCGTGGGCCAGAACTCCCCAAATCCTCAGAAAAGGCAGACGCGTCCCCATCCTTCCCTCCAAGTGTTTGGAGTGTCAGTTTCGTGCCTGCTGGAGGCCAGGGACATTCCCACTCCCTCCCTCCCCCGGTGGATCACCACCCCCGGGCCAGATCTCTGTCCCTGTTGCCAGGGAACAGAATGGTCTGTTGCCTTGGCAACCCTTGCTACCCGGACACATGGGTGCTGCTACCAGTTGCCATGACACCAGCCACCCACCCATCACCATCAGGTCTGTGTGACTCGTGGGAGGAAAACGGAGGGAGGGGCACAGCCCTGGGGCAGATAGTAAACTGAGGCTCAGAGACTGATCAAGGTGGGTCCTTGGCCACACGTTTGGAGGGCACTCTGTCCTGGGACTCCAGCGTGGCCCTGGACGGAGCCTGGGCAGAGGAGCCCCAGGGTCTTCCTGCACCCACTGGCTGGGCCCTTCCCGCGCAGCCCCAGGCGCTTGCCCGGGTGGTCTGCATGTGTGGGTGCTGGGATGGCCTCAGACCCAGCCCTGGAGGGACTGTCTCCCACAGCAAGGAGAGAGGGACAGGCGCTGCCGGGCGCAACCTGAGCTTGCAAACTGCATCAAGGAGCCCAGCTGACTCTGCAAGAGGGAGTGTTCCAGGCCGAGGCCCTGGGGGGCCCCGGGGTGTGGCCAGGGAAGGGCAAGTGCAGTCAGAGGGTCGAGGGTCGGCTCACAGGTCCCTGGAGCATCAAGAACTAATGCTCTTGGGCTGGGGATATGGCCGAGTGGTAGAGCACTTACCCAGCTGAGTTCAACCCCCAGAGTCGCAAAAGTCGCAAAACAGACAAATAAAATAAAGAATGGGCCAGACGCAGAATACAAAAGGAATTTTTAAATATCTGTAGGCCAGGCCTGGTGGTGCAAGCCTGTAATTCCAGCAACTCCAGAGGTTAAGGCAGGAGGATTACAAGTTTGAAACCAGCCTGGGTAACTTAGCAAGACCCTGTCTCAAAAAAAAAAAAAAAAAAAAAAAGGACTGGGGATCTAGGTCAGTGGTTCAGCACCCCTAGGTTCATTCCCCAGAGTCAGAAAATACACACATACATACATACAGAAAATTAAATTAAATAAATACTCTTCAAAGAAGAGCTCAGTCTTGAGGAAGAGGAGAGGCAAGAGAGAAAGGGATTGAATGTTTCAGTTTCAAGAAGGCTAACACAAACTAACATTAGGCAAAAACTGAGGAATGAGGTGGACTTCAAGCACAGCTTGATCTAGGACTTCCAGGCATGACCTGAAGACATAGTCTCTCTCCATTTCTCAGATAGGCACTGTCATCGTGGTAACAAGTGGCCCTCAGTCACTTCAGATTTACGCACTTTCACCTCAGCAACATTGGTTCCCGGGACATATCTGTCTCCCCATAAATCACACCTATACCTGAGAAGACTTAAGCCCTGCCGTTTGACATCCCTGAGACACACAGACCACCCATCAGACCAGACCAGCTCTGGTAGGAAAGAGGAAGAGGGCGGAAGGGCCGCAGACTTCCCTCCAAGTTCGTGACAGCAGTCATTCCAAGCAGAGGGCTCAAAGGCTCAAAGCTATGGCAGAGGCTCAAAGGCTGGACCCTCACTCTTGCCACCAGGAAGAGGGACACTGAGCCCCTTTTTGTCTCCAAGACCAAGAGCTGGGAGGGATGCAACAGGAGACGTGGTCACCAGGCTATCAAGGACTGAAAGCCCTTTAGCAGGTAAGAAATTAGGTGTGTCTGAGGCAGCAGGGAGTCATGCCTGGGGTCACAGAGGAAGGACATGATCTGACTCTGTGGGGGGAATGGATTTGACAGAGTGGGCTGCTTCTGGGGTCTGAGAGGGAAACGGAAAAAGAAGCAAAAATAATTACCCAGTTGCTCACTGCTGGGTTGTGTTCAAGACCTTCCAGAGCTGCCTTCCTGGGGCTTATCATATTGTGTCAAAGGAGGCCGAGATTGAAACAAATAATTATCAATTAATTATAAATGTGGAAGCCGGGCGCAGTGGCCCACACCTGTAATCCTAGCAGCTCGGGAGGCTGAGGCAGGAGGATCACCAGCTTCAGCAACTTAGCAAGGCCCTAAGTAACTCAGTGAGACCCTGTCTCTAAATAAATACAGAATAGGGCTGGGGATGTGGATCAGTGGTGGAGTGCCCCTGGGTTCAATCCCCAGGTACTGAAAAAAAATTATAAATGTGGTAAGAGCAGAGGACATGGACAGGGAGCCGAACACTTGGACGTTTGGGCTCCTCACAGCCAAGTAAACCCCCGAGTGTGACCTCTAGGGTGGGATTTGGTTGACAGCAGATGGACCTGGAGGCCAGCTGGAGGCGAGGCAGGGGGCCTGGAGAGGAGGCAGGTGCAATTGTTGGGCGAGAAGCAATGACAGCTTGGGCCTCCGTAGTTGCCATGGAAACAAGAAGCTTGTGGGCTGGAGGTATTCTTTGGAGGCCAGGTGGGGGACAGTCCTTGGTGATGGAATGGGAAGAGTGAAGGCCAGAAGGAACCGAGATGCTGCTCAGAGGTGCAGAACCAGGATGGGGGGAGTTTGGAGGCAGGACAGCGAAACCAGGTAAGGACAAGCAGGGTCCCTTAGAGCGGAGCTCACTACTTCCGGTAGCCATTTCAGTCAATGGAGGGAATGGTTGCTGGACATTGTGGATGCACTTCTTTAATTTAAATTCTACTTTATATTATGCAGTGCTGGGTGTTGAACCCGGTATGCGCTGAGCTGCTCCGCTGCTGAGCTACATGCCCAGCCCTGTGGATGCACTTAAGGTCACTGAACCGTACACTCATACATCTGGGATGGAGCTCGGGGGAGAGCACTTGCCTAGCCCATGCAAGGCCCTGGGTTCCACCCCAGCACTGCAAAATGAGTGAAAACATCACCACAAGGGCACATTTTCATGTTATATAGTCATCCCTTAGGATCAGTCAGGCACAGGTCCCTGGACCCCCCATGGATACCAAAATTCACAGATGCTCAAATCCCTTATATAAAATTCTATAGAGTTTGCAAAGAACCTCTGAACATCCTCTTCTGGACTTTATTTTATTTTTACATGATACTAGGACTTGAACCCAGGAGCACTCTACCACTGAGTTATATATCCCCAGCCCTTTTATTTATTTTAAAATTACTTTTAGTTGTTGCTGGACCTTTGTTTTATTCATTTATTTATATGCAGTGCTGAGGATTGAACCCAGTGCCTCACACATGCTAGGTCATGTGGTCAAACACTGAGCCACAACCCAGCCCCTATTATTTTTTCTTTTTCTCTTTCTTTCTTTTTTCTTTTTTTTTTTTTTTTTTTTTTTTTTTTTTTGCGGTGCTGGGGATTGAACCCAGGGCCTTGTGCTTGACAGGCAAGCACTCTACCAACTGAGCTATATCTCCAGCCTATTTTTAATTTTGAGATAGGGTCTCACTAAGTTGCTGAGGCTGGCTTTGAACTCGAGATCCTCCTGACTCAGTCTCCCAAGTCGCTTGGATTACAGGCATGTGCCACCATGCCCGGCAACACAATACCTTTTTAAATTTATATTTTCTTTTTATGTGATGCTAAGGATCAAACTCAATGCCTCACCTGTCCTAGGCAAGTGCTCTGCCACTGAGCTACAGCCTCAGCAGATGCAAATTTTTTCCAAATACTTTGGATCCACAGCTGATTGAATCCATGGATTTAGAATGTACAGAGTCAGAGAAAAGACTGTATATTTTTCCACAATTAAAAAAAAAAGAGCCAGGCACGGTGGTGTACACCTGTCATATTAGCAACTTGGGAAGCTGAGGCAGGAGGATCCCAAGTTTGAAGTCAGCCTGAGCAACTTAGTAAGACCCTATCTCAAAATGAATAATAAA
This sequence comes from Glaucomys volans, assembly GCA_020662805.1. NCBI lineage: Eukaryota > Metazoa > Chordata > Mammalia > Rodentia > Sciuridae > Glaucomys > Glaucomys volans. The sequence goes on from JAJEJO010049193.1 coordinate 424,803, forward strand.
AAGGGCTGAGGATGTGACTCACTGGTAGAACACCTCTGGGCTCAATCCTCTGTACCAAGAAGAAAAAAAAAAAAAAGCTACAGAGTGTTAGGAAAGCATCGCAATGGCAACATCTATCAGTGAAGCAGGGCTGCCTGTTCACATACCAATTAAGAACAAATTGGACCCAGCACAGTGGCCCACGCCTGTAATCTCAGAGGTTCGAGAGGCTGAGGCAGGAGGATCGAGAGTTCAAAGCCAGCCTCAGCAACTTAGCAAGGCTGTAAGCAACCTAGTGAGACCCTGTCTCTAAATAAAAAATAGAAAGGGCAGGGGCTGGCGCTCAGTGGTAGAGTGCCCCTGGGTTCGATCCCCAGTACCTCGCGCACACACACACATACACACACACACATTTCCCTCCTACCAATCACACAGCAGTTGTAGGTGATGCGTTCATAACATTTTCATCATCAAAGAAAGTTCCACCCACCCAGTGGGGCTGGCCTGATTCCTTCTCTACTCTGCCCAGATGTCATTTCATGGGTGACTTTCTGTGGACTGCCCTGAAATCTCACATGGAGCCTGGAATGACAGCGGGGGCCCATGCTGCGTCTGGGTTGAATCATGACGTTCACGGTACTGGGCAGGGCTCCGCAGCAAGCACTGCTCAGAACCCAAGACTGGACAATTCAGGAGAATTGTAATAAAGGCACTATTTCCAGGCCTCGGGCACAGCCTGGGCAACTACTGGGACAGTGTGGCAGGAATGGGAGCTGTCCCCATGCCCAGACTGAAGGCCCCCAGACACAGACTTGCAAGAGGGCTGCCCAGTGGAGCTGTGATTTTTTTTTTTAATTTATTAATTTACTTTTGAGACAGAGTCTTGATAAGTTACCCAGGCTGGCCTCCAATTTACGATCCTCCTGCCTCAGCCTCCTGAAGAGCTGGGATTACAGGTGTGCACTACCACACAGCCAGAGCTGTGGTCTCGGATCTGGGGATGCCAGGAGGGACACCAGGAACGTCTCTACCTCATTCCCCAGCAGCAGGGGAAGGCAGAGGATCCTGTGTATTGACCTTCCAGAACACAGGGCGGGATGAAGTGGGGATGGCTGACACCCAGCCGTGGGCTTCTTTTAACATGCTTCCTGCTGCCACTGCCCACCCGCCCATCACCCACCTGTCACTCATTCAGCCGGAGCCCTGGAAACCTCCTGTCATTGCCTGGGAGCTGGAACCACGTCCTTCATCCCAAACCACTTTAGGGGCTGGGGCCAGCACCAGCCAACCTCAACAGAAACACACTCCAGCCCACTGCGGCTACAAGGGGTTCTACTGGAAGGATCTGGGAAAGTCTGCAGATTTTTTTTTTTTTTTTGGTGGATCATACTTTTTAAAAAACATTTTTAGTTGTAGATGGACATGATACCTTTATTTTATTTTTTTATGTGATACTGAGAATCGAACCATATGCTAGGCCTCACGTATGCTAGGCAAGCCCTCTACCACTGAGCCACAACCCCAGCTGGGATTTTTTGTTGTTGTTGTTTGTTTTTTAAATATATTTTTAGTTGTCCAATGGACCTTTATTTTATTTGTTTATAAACGGTGTGGAGAATTGAACCCAGGGCCTCACACATGCCAGGCAAGTTCCCTACCACTGAGCCACAACTCCAGCCCTGTATTTTTGGTTTTTAAGCAGGGATGTACCCATATCAGGCCGCGGATGCCCCTATCCTCCATGAGTCCTCCCAGACACAGGGTGCAGAGGGGAGAGGCCACATTGAGTGTCCTGAACTGTCGCTGGGTACTGTGGAGCACGTCTGTAATCCCAGCAGCTTGGGAGGCTGAGGCAGGAGGATCGTGAGTTCAAAGCCAGCCTCAGCAACAGTGAGGCCCTAAGCAACTCAGTGAGACCCTGACTCTAAATAAAATACAAAATAGGGCTGGGGATGTGGCTCAGTTCAGTGGCTGAGTGCACCTGAGTTCAATTCCTGGTACTCCCCCAAAAATTAAACTTCTGGGGGCTTTCTGCATGTGTGAAAGGGCACAGCGGCCAGGGGTCATGGCCACACTCAGGCCACTTCTCCCGGAGCAGACAGACCGACAGAAGCAGGCTCAGTCCAAGGCGCCTTTTATATACATGGTTTATTCTTCCCCAGCCCCAGTCGCACCCCCTCCCGGCATGGGAGCCTCCCTCGTCTCTTGGGGGCTAGGTCTCCAAGAATAGGGAGGGGAAGAAGGGAGAAGCCCTAACAGGAAGTGGCTCCCCTGTAGCCCTCAGCCCCCCAGAGAGGGGAGAGAGAAAGAAGGTGACACAAAACGGGGTTCAAACACTCAGAAAGCCACATGATGAAACAAGAAGAGCACACCCCAAAAAGCAGGATGGGGGATAAGGCCAGACAGGCTCGCGTCCCAGCCAGGCTCGCGTCCCAGGACCTGGCGGAGTGAGGGACGGGATTGGGGACCAGAGGGATTTGAGGTGGGGAAGCCCAAGGACAGTCCCATGCTGACCTTGGACTCCTGGGCACACAGCAGGTGAGGCCAGAAGGGCCTCTGACCTTGGCCGAGGGAGGCCTACAGCTTGGTCAGGTCCAGCTTCAGCTTGTAGGGCGGGGGGCTGTCCTCACAGGTGTGCGACGGCGGAGGGTAGAGGGGCCAGTCTGGCTCCACCATGAAGCCCTTGTGCTGCTCCAGGGTCAGGGGCTAAGGGAAGAAAGGCCACTGGGTGCCCCGGATGGAGAGGAAGGCCTGGCACAAAGCCAGGGAAGGGCTCCCTCGGCCTCCCTTGTGCCTGCCTCCACCCCACCCACCTGGAACTTGAGGTGCTGGCCGGGTGCGGTCACCAGGGTAGAGCAACTCAGCCACAGCATCACCAGCACGGACAGGAAGAGGCAGCAGGCCAGGATCCAGCGAGGCAGCCCGGAGCGCCTGTCCCACCCGCAGGCACCCCTCAGAGGTCAGGAAGACTCCTTCAGGCCCACCTCCAACACACGCCCGCCCCCGGGGGCCTGCCACCCACCGCGACATGCAACTCAGGAAATCGTTGTCCTGTAGCTCTTCAGAGTCCACCTTGGCCTTGCTGCTGGTCTTGACACGTATCTTGGCCTTTCTCACCTTGTCCAAGGGGCCCACAGGGTCTGAGAGAGAGTCATGTGTCAGGGGCCTCCAGGCCTCCACCACGAGGCCAGAGCCATGAGTGAAGAAAGGAGGCCAGGACCTGGGCAATAGGGCATGGAGTCTGGAGTGGAGAGCAGAACCCTGCAGATGGACCATGGGATCCTGGGAGATGGACCAAAGAACTCTGGGAGATGGACTCTGAGGATGGACTAAGGAATGCTGGGAGATGGACCCTGGCACCCTGGGAGATAGATCGTGGAACCCAGGAGCTGAGGATGAAGATCCCAATCCTACAGGGCCCACTTGCCAGGAGGATCCTAGGACAGTGGGGCCACTGTCGAGAGAACACTGGTGCAGGTGGAGCCTTACCCACGTGCACTTCCAAGGCCTCAGGGTGAGACCCCCTCCAGGTCACCTCCACTCGCTGCAGACGGCCCCCCTGGAACCCAAGGCTCTCGACTACAGGTTGAGTCTGGGTTGGGAACAAGATGCACAGAGGGGCTCTTACAAGGGCACTGTGTGGCCTGCAGGCACCTCTCTGGGTCCCAGTTGGCTACAAGGTCTCCTGCCAGGCTGCTACCTAGTTCCACTCGGGGGAAGGCAGGGAGGCAACCCGTCCCATGGGCAGCGGGTTGATGTCAGGGATGCTATTTCCCGCTTCGTTGGGCCCTTCCATTTGCGTAAGCACTGTCCTTCAGTCACGAAGTAGGAATATGACCCAGGACAAGCCAACAGAATAACAGATTGGCTGAGGCATGATCAAATGACCCATCCATGACCAATTGTAATAAATCCCAGCTCAGTAAAACCCTAGAGGGGTTGCAGTCTAGAGCCTCCAGCATCCACCCTGTTGTCAGGAGGGAAGGACATGCCTGGAAATGAAGCCACTACCAAGGAAAGCACAGTCAAGGGGTGGAGTGAAACACTGAGTTCCTGGATCCAGCTGTGCCTGAAGCTTGCCCCACCTTAGGCTTTGAATTCCATGAGACAAGAATCAACGCATCCCACCTTTTCACCCTGACCACTTGTGGTCCCTGTTCTCACCTGGAACACCACCACCTTCCCATTGTCAGTCTGCAGGTAGTATGTCCAAGTGGAGGAGACGAAACCCTGAGCGGAGTTGACGAGGTCATTGCAGAGGGTGGAAAATAAGTCCAGGAGTGACAGGGCCCCACTAGGAGATTCCAGGACCTTTCTCTGGTGAAGGGAGGCCCAAGCACAGAAATGTCAAAAAAGAAGGGCATTAACCAATGGGAAGCGGGCTGGGGGAATTCACTGTGTTCAGATTTGGCTAGGTGGTTTGGACAACAAAGACTTCGTATAACGAATGCAGACTTCTGCACGGCATTTGGCTTGCTGTGTGCCCTTGGGGGAATGGATTGCCTTCTCTGAGACTTAAAAAGGGATGATTCTCTTCCTTCATGGGTGGCCACAAGAGTTCCACTAGATGATGTCTGCCAAGCACCTGGCACAACACAAGCTTCTAAGGACTAGTAGCCACTATTACTAAAAATTTCACCACTGTTACTCTTATCATCACTCTTGCCACTAATGTTTGGTGCTGGGGATGGACCCAGGGCCTCGGCACGCTAGGCAGGTGCTCTGCCACTGAGCCCTGCCCTGGCTTCCATCATTATTCATATGTGGATGGTGTCAGGAGTCCTAAATGGGTAGGGTGACATTGCAGTGTGCTTTTCTGAACAGTGAAGGGCTTGAGGGGACAGAGCAAAATGGGTGAAGCAGGAGGCTTTCTGGGGAGTTCTAGTCTGAGTCTCTGGCTGTGCCACATGACTTCTGTGCCTCAGTTTCCCTGGATGGGGCGTTACTTGGACTCATTGATAGACCAGGACAGGGAGCATTGAGTTTTCCTGCCCCAGAGCTGTGAGGGCACTTGGGAGCGCAGGCCTCCCTGAACCGCTGCTCTAAGGCCCTCCAGATGACAATGGCTACCTTTTTGTTACAGGAAAACTGCTTAGACCAGCACCAGGTAGCTCTGGTAGCATTGTGGCAGCCAACAAGCCCTGGTGACATTAGATCTTGACTCTCGCATAGCCCTAACTATGTGACCTGGGTGGTTGCTCTTTGGGCCACCAAATGGGGGTGACAGGCCTGGAGCTTCTGAGTGGCCTGAGGAATTTGGGACAGGCTAAGGTAGGGCCAGAAGCAAGATAAACGTTTGGTAAACTGTGACTATTTTCTGCCACTTACTCCTAGAAAGGTAGTGGGGGAGCGAGGGGGAGGGGTGGCAGTTCCATGTTGCAGGGTTTACAATTGAGGCTGGAGACATCATGACATGGCTCAGATGAGGTCACCTGGTAGGCCTGGAATGGAACCCAGATGTGGGTTCAGAAGACGGGGGTGGGGGGGTGGAGAGAGGCGGGTGGGCCCAGGAGCTGGAATGGGAGGGAGCCCACCTTCTGCTCCAGCTGAAGGTCCTGCTCGGGCTCAGGGGACTGGCTCCAACAGCCCTCGCGGCAGGCCTGCTGCTCGGTCTCCTTCACGTAGGCTTCCACGCAGGCTGCAGGGGTGGGAGGCATGACCGGAGCAGCCTCTCCCAGGCCACCTCTCCCCACCCTGGCCCACCTGGCCAGCCCGCCGACCCTCACCTGCTTCACATTCAATCTGGGTGGCATTGGGCTTGGAGCTCCTGGCCACGAATCGGCAGATGGAGAAGAGACGGCAGCCACGCTCACAAGCGCTGATCAGGACGGCCTTGTCATACGGGGACTCTGAGGGGCTCGGAAGCCCCGCCTGGGGGAGGGGTGACACCGGCTCAGGCAAGTGGGGAGGGGGGGGGAGGTGGGGGACTGGAAGCATGGGGGGGGGGGGGAAAGAAGGTTTGGCCCCTCCCCCAGGCTAGGGAGCTTGAGGTGAGGTTGGAGGAGGCCAAGAATTTGGGGGGACGGTCTCTGGGGTCTGAGGAAAGGAAGTGGGAGAGAGAGAGGGACACAATGGAAGATCTGGAGGAGACGAATGGACCCCTCTAGGGATTCCAGGGAGGAGGATTGAGGATTCTCGGGAAGGGCACTCAGAGATGGAGATTTTGTCATCCTTTGTATCAGGAATGGGGGGCGATAATCAGAATGGGGGCTGGTTACTCCCCGGGGGGTGACAGGGATAAGGATGTAGAAGAGTAATGTGGGGAGGACCATCAGGCCCGGGGTGCGGACTGGACTGTCCACGGTTCTTGCGCAGCAGAGTGCAGAGGGATCTTGGGAGGTGGCCTCAGTCCCATCCCCACCACCACTCCCTACACCCGCTTGGAAGGACCCCCGCCACACACCGCACTCATCAGAGAGGTCTGCATCCCCAAGTCTCACACTGGAGGGACTCCCGTAGCCCCCCTGTCCCTCGGAAGGACCCCCGCCTCTCCCCCACCGGAGGGACCCTTCCATTCCCGACCCCTCCCCTCGCTCTGGTCCCAGGGAACCGCTTTCCCAGCCCCTCCCCCACCGGAGAGATACAGGGTCTCCCCGCTGGCGCCGCAAGCGATTCACCTGCGAGGGCAGTGGGCCCAGGTCGCGCTCGCGACACCGCTGCTGGCAGTTCTGCGTGTCCCCGAGCTGCGGGGCGAAGGGGTCGCGAGCGGGCGGCGCGGAGGCGGCGGGCGGCGATGCCAGCAGGAGTAGCACCAGCAGCGCCGGCATCAGCGCCACCGCAGCCATGGCCAGGCGATGCGCTGGGGGCGCGGGAGACTTGGGCTCCGGGGCCGGAGCCGAGGATGCGGCGGCGGCGGGGACCGGGGCGCTGACGTCACCCGAGCGAGGCAGCCTGGGAAGGGGGGGTGGGGGATGCGGAGAACCCGTGCGGAGAGCCGCGCTGCAGCACCGTTGGGGGCGGGCGGGGCGGGGCAGGTGGATCTCGGCCCCCAAGGCCTGTGCCATCTCGGGGGTCCCATAAGCGGGGACATCTGCCAGCGGTTGGGAACAAGTAAACAAGTAGGATGATGTGATGAGCCGGGGGTCTCTTCTCTAGTGATATCAAGGAGAGCCTTGCCCAGAAGGCGACATTTGAGCCGGTCCCGCGGGGATGGAGAAGGGTAATCCGGACACCCTTTGGGTGACAAAGGGAAGAGCCAGGACCCTGGGGCAAGGAAGAGCTTATAGAAGGAAGGGAAGTTAGGAGGACGGCGGGGCTGAACCCCAATCAGAGAGTGGAATCGAAAGAAGATGAGCGCGACAGGACCTGGTCGGCGAAGGCCTGGCATCTTCTGCTTTGACACCGGTTCAGAGGAGCGGTGCCTCGTGGGCAGCGCGCCTCCTCCAGGAAGCCCTCTTAGCCCCTCCATTAGCCCCTACCACCACTAGCTTCGCCCCCTCCGGCCCAGTCCAGATACACAGACTTGGGGAAACCGGTCCCTCTCTTCCAGACTGGGAGCCCCTCGCCCTAGGGCTCAGTGGGAAGGGACAGAGGTGCACACAGGACTGTTGAAATGTCTAATTCTCGTGGGAAAACTTGGGGGCAAACAGGGACACTTCTGGCTTCAATAACTGCCACACCCCAGAGGGACAGATTGCATCTCTAAGAGCAGAATGTCGGATTAAGCAGTCCATCCAGCTTCCTCTCCTTCTGGCATCAAAGCAGGAGCCGCCTCTAAACCTTGGTCCTCTGCGAAGATGTCCCAGTCGCTGGCGTGCCTGGCGCAGGTGCCTGGAGAGGCCGCGCTGAGCAGAGGCCCGCAAGTCCCTATCGACGCTCCGCCCCCGCAGACGGGGCGGCTGCCTCGCAGGGTCGGCGGGTCAGAGGGCGCCGCAGGTTCCGGCTGGGAAGGAGGAGCTGGGGGGCGGGCTGGCGCGCCCCCTTCCCCAGCCGGCCGTCTCTCTTTCATCTCTGCGGCCCCAGCCGGCCCCCAAGTGGCTTAATCAGGCGCGGCTGTGCCTGGCGGACCCCGAACATCTGGATCCCGGCGCGGCCCCTCCCCCGCCCCGCCCCGCCCCTCCCCTCCCAGGCTAGGCCGCCGCGACCCGGCGGTGAGGGCCTTCTGCCCTGCGTTTGCTCGAGAATCGAGCCCGGGAACCCGGCATCCAACCCACCGTTGCTCCAGGCCCACGCCTCGGGAAACTTCCCAGTGTGCTATGACCAATATTGTCCCCCATGTCACAGGTGGGAGACTTAGACTCCCGGAGTCTTGGGCAGAGCCAGGATTCAAGTCCACACACGCCAGATGAGAGTCCCGAGCGTTTAACCCCTTCACAATGACTGTCCTTCATTCATTTCAAAGAAAACACGTCTTGCAACAGCCCTATAAGATAGGTACTGGTGGCGCTGTCCTATTTCCAAATTAGGAAATTGGAACCCAGAATGGCAAAGCAGAAGGCCCAGGTGGCAAGTCGGAGAACAGAGGCCGGCAGAGCCCTACGAAGCCTCGTAGGGTGGCGTGGTGGGGACTTCAGACATAAGCAGCGTTGTTTAAAGCGCAAAAAGGAGGGACGCCTCGCACGCCTTTGCGTAAGGGGAAACTGAGGCTGGAGGGGTCAGACCGCTGGCCCCGGTTGCCCGCGGGCAGAGGGAGACAGTTTGCCGCCCACTCCCCCGCCTTCCCGCCCCAGGAGGCCGCTGGAGGGGAGAGGAAGAGGACTTGACCCCGGCCCCCCAGGTGAGCCCCCGCGCCCCTCCTGCCGTTCCCGAGGGAGCCGGTCCAGGTGAGGGGCGGGCGGGCCGGCGGGCGGCCGGGGTCGGGTTTCAGGAAATCCGCCGACATTCCTTCGGGGCTTAAGAGGGAAAGTTGACTCGGCGCCGCCCCCCGCCCCCCCTCACTTCCTACCCCCCGGGGCGGCCCGGCGGGGGCGGCGGGCGGGGGGCACTGCGGCCGCCCGGGCGTGAATCAGCGGCCCGCCAGGCCTCCGAGAAGCGGCAGCGCAGGTCAGGTCGGGCGGCGGACAAGCGCCCTTTGTCCCTTTCCGCCCTCACCACGACCCTGCTGACCCCCACCCCCAAGCCGGGTCCAGGCTGGGGAGGAGGCAAGGCAGCGTGGCGCCGCGGTTTGCTGACGGCTGGAGGGGACAGAGGGGTGCAGCCACCCAGCAGCTGCCCCTGCTGGGACCCAGTCCTTGGAGTTTCTTCAGGGTGCAGAGGGGCAGAGCACCTCGGCCTCCCTTGCTCAGGAGCACCCCAGCCCAGACCAGGAGCCACTGCAGCTCTGGATTCCCCAAGTCTCACCTCTAAAGCCTGAAGTTCAGAGCACCTAAACTTGAGACCCAGGAATAGGGGCTCCCCAGGACCAGCCTCCAGGGTGGAAATGACACAGCCTGGGGCACAGACAGGCCTGAAACCCACAACCAGACCCTTTTCCTCCAATTCAACGCAGCCATGGGGATGCGGTAGTAGCAGTTTGGGGGAGGCAACTCTGATATTGGCATTCCTACGGGCTCTGGAGTCCGACGGGACCCTGAAGGTGCTGTCACCACTGCCCCCACCTTGATGATGCCTCTTCAGTGCCTGGCAGCACCAGGTATTGGGACTGGAAGCACCCCCATCCTGACCTTTCACCCAGAAGTGACTTTTGGTTGGAGGACTAAGGAAGAGCCCTTCCCCCAGCCCATGGAGGGACCCTCCCTTCATCTTCCCCTCAGTACATTCCTAGCCACCTTCAAGGACTTGGGTCAATATTTACCAGAAGTTTCTTCAACCCTGGTTCCTCTTCCTGACAAAAAGGTGGCAGGACTAGGGAAAAAGGGGTGGAGTGGGGCACCATGGACAGGGAAGAGTGCATCTTGGGGTCATCTTCCTTTCATAAAGTCAAAGGTATGGGGTAAAGGTCACCCAGAGAGCAAAGGTCACATTCCGGGATGGGGCTGGGCAGAAGAGGGAAATGGTTCATACCTTTCTATAGGTAAGGACCAGAGAGGGACATTTACCAATTTGGATCATGCAGCAAGTCAGGGGCTGTTCTGAGACTCCAGACAGCATGATTTGCTGGGATGGAGTTTTCTTGCTAGTTGGAATTCATCTTGGTCCCTTCAGATTGCAAATATTTATTGAGCTCTTCATTGGCTCTCTCCAGGCTCAGTGTGGGGTCCTAAGGGCACTCACACAGTTTTAAGAAATAAGTTGTTTGAAGAATTGTGTTACACAGACAATAGAAGACAGTGACAGGGATGGAGAGTTCCAGGGAAGGATGGGGAGGGGGTCTCTGAGAACCTGGGACCTCACTGAAGAGAAGGTGCTAATATAGGGGAGGATTTGGGGGAACAGCATCACAGTGCAAAAAACAGCCCATGTGTAAAGACCCTTCAATGCTAATGAGCCTGGCATATGTAGGGGGAGGGGGCTGCAGTGGCTGAGGGGGCTGCCGTGGCTGGTGCGAGGGAAGGAGTGGAGGGAGAAGAGGGGAGAGGGTGGCAGGGCAGAGTTTTGCTTCTTTGAAAAACTGTATTCACACAAATGCAGGAGGATAGGGGGAGAAGCCCCAGAAGAGGCTGGCCCATCCCAGAGGGGACCTGGACCAGGATGAGGTGGGGAGCAGGGATCAGAATCTCAGAATGGGGATGTGTTTTGGAATCAGGGCCAAGAGGATTTGCTGATGGATTGGCCGTGTGGGAAGAGCGAAGGAGAGAGTTGTCACGCGCTTCCAGGTCTCTGGCCTGAGCACCTGGGTGGAAGGGAGAGCTAGCTCTTTCCCTCATGACTGGGGGAGGAGCAGAGATGGGGAAAAAATTAAGATGTTGCTCCAGAAGTCCCAAGTCCTCCCAGGAAGGGGTCAGACATCACTCCCCCCACCGAGAACATGGCAAGGCAGGGGCAATGGGGGAGGGGTGGTGGTATCTTGGAAACAGTCAAGAATTGCCCCTTCCACTGAACTCTTGGGCATCTGGCAGGTGGGACTATGGCCCCATTTTCCAGAGGAAATAAATAGGCCTGGGGGCCACCTCTGCTGTGCTAGGGGCTTAAGTTTTGGGGACTTCAGCTCCATTGCATTTTCCCATGGCAACATTTAGATTGTGCCCAGTTGTCCACTTCGGAAGAAGAAACTGAGGCAAAAAGGCCTGATTTGTCCCAGGAAGCAATAGTATCCATTCTTGGCATTACTCTCCCCCCCCCATTCAGAGTGCAGATGAGGGGGGTGCCCTGCATCCCCAAGTCCTCATCCATTAATTTTTTTGACACTCTGAAGTCTGAGCTGGGGATCCAAGAAGAGGGTGAGGGGCAGTCATGAGCAGACAAGGTGGGGAAGCCTGAGCCATCCTCAGGCCCTCCCCCAGTCCCCCACCCCCCGCTGGTTGGGACGTGGAGGGAGGGTCCAGACCTCTCCAAGAAACCCGGGAAAGGGAGAGTTAGACTCTTCCTCTCCAAGCACTGCGGCTGGGGGCGGGGCTGGGACCCAACCCGTAGGGCTGGGACCACCCCGTAACTCTCATTTCAGGCACCCTCTTCGCGGTGGCTGGGAGGCCAGTAACCCTTTTTTCATGGGCGCGCGGATCGGGTGGGGATGAAGAGGAGGGGATAAGACGCCTGAGCCGGGAGGGGTCCCGAAACCCGAGCAGAGGCCAAAAATAATAACACGGAGAAGGATCTTAGCGCAAAAAGGAAGATAAACTATGCGTCGCTCCAGGCAGCCGGCGATACCTGGAGTTGGCGGGCGGAGGCCGCCGGAGCGATTACTCACCGCGTGGCGCACCCCACCCGCGGGCCGCTGAGTGGATTTTTCCGTGGGGGGGTGTGAATGAGTCCCAGGAGAAGTCCTCACCGCTCCGCTCCTGGGAATCCCGCCTGACCCGAGTGCGGGACCCGGTTCCCGCTCCCACGGGGGCCCCCGTCTCCCCGTCTGCCCCAATAGGAGCCCCCTCCTGAGGCTCCGGGAGGTCTCCCGAGCAACCCCAAAACCATTCCGCGCAAGTGGGACAGCTCAGCCAGCGCGAGGGCCGGGGACTCTGCCTTCCTGCTTTTTCTCCTTTCCTCCAGCCCAAGCCCAGGGCCGGCGGAGGAGGCTGCGCACGGAGGACCGAAGAGAGGCGGGATGAAGTGGGAGGGCCCAGACCGGTGGGACCGCGCGCTGAAGACGTGGGGCTGGGGACGACTTTCAAGCCCCTAGGGAGGAAGAGGGGCTGGAAGTTGGGGTAGGCGGGGCTCAGGGACCGCTCAG
>JAJEJO010049193.1:437383-525193 GCA_020662805.1 Glaucomys volans
ACCACCCGCCGCGCTCCCCAGGCAGCGCCGGCCCCATGCCCGCCGGCCGCCCGGGCCCCGCCGCCCAATCCGCGCGGCGGCCGCCGCCGCTGCTACCCCTGCTGCTGCTCTGCGTCCTCGGGGCGCCGCGAGCTGGATCAGGAGCCCGTGAGTACCCGGCGTCCTGCTCCCCACCTCGCGCGGGATCCGAGAGCGGGCGCCCAGGGGGCAGCCGCGGGGGGAGGGGGCGCGGGCGCCACCTGGACGGCCCCGGGAACAAAGGAAGGCGCCCCCGGCGCCGCCCTCGGGGCGCCCTCACCTGCGGGGCGCACCGCTCCACAGTGCTCCGGCCCGAGGGTCCGGCCTCTGCGCCCGAGGCCTTACTACCTGGGCCGCTAGGCCAAGGGCGCTTAGCCAGGCCCCTAGGGGCCAGGGAACCGCGGCCTGGGACCCTCTGCACACTGGAACGCAGGGAGCGCACGCGTTTGCGTCCGCGGTCTTGGAGCCACCGGGACTGCGGGGCACCGTTCCCGGGCGGGGGGCGCACGCGGTTGGCGCACTGGGTGAGGGCCAGGAGTGGGCCCCCCCTCGGGCGGCGAGATGAGCCCCGCGGGGAGGGAGGAGCGGGAGGGGGGCCGCTCTGACCTCCTGGCGCGCGGCCCGGGGGTCCCCAGGGACGTGCCTCTCTGCGGGCCGCCGCCGCCGCCCTCCCCCTACGGGACCCCGTGCACTGGGGTCCTCGAAGTCTCTGCCACCGGCGGCTCTTAGAACTCTTCTCACTCGGGCTGCTCCGGGCTGAGAGCCTCCAGCGAGAGAAATCTTTGTGAGCGAGTGGGTGAGAGCGAGAGGGAGCCGGAGCCAGTGAGTCCGGGCACCGCCGGCCCATACTTTCAGGGGGGCCCACTGGGAACCCGCAACCCGGGAGACCCCCTTCCTATAGAGACCGCCTGGCCCCAGACATTCCCCCCCCCCCCCCCCCCATCCAATGCACACCCCCGCCAGGATACCGTCTCCACATCCAGACCCGCTCTGGGACACACCCAGAGACACACAAAGACTCACACTGGCTTGTGTCCCGTCACCCTCGCCCTCAGACGCGCGCACACTGCATCCCAGATGCACATTCGCACACCATCGTGGCGCACACACACATTCCATCCCTGACACACACACATTCGTGGTCATACATTCATTCCACAGGGGAGGCAACACAGGGGCACATGCAGAGAGAGTCTTCCCCAGACGTTCACAATCATCCATGCGCCCCATCCAGGGGTACAGGCCAACGACAGGGCACGTACTGCTCCCAGGCTCGCAGACTTTTTCCCTTGGTGTTCCTCCCCAAAGGGCAGGTTCTGGGCACCCCCTGGGGACACTTGCTGAAAGCCCAGCTTGCTCAAGGCACCTGGGCAGGTGAGGGGCTACCCAGGACCTTCTAATGGTTCTGCCAGGCATAGAATGGAGCCTGTGAGTGCCACCAATAGCTCCAAGCTTTGTTCCCAGCCCCTAGAGCAGCAGGCGAAGGTGGGGGTGGGGGTGTTGTACGTGTGTTTTTTCCTTTAAGAGGGAAGAAATTAAATAAAAGATTCTCACACCTCGGCAATATGTTTCTACTTACGGTGTGTCTTAGCACCTGATCAGCAGGCGGGTGGGTCATAAAGTGTCTGCAGGTACCAGCAGGACGGGAGATGGGGACCCCCGTGGGGACCCTGGGACGGAGGCCACCCTCCCGCTCGGCTTTCAGAGAATCTCACACTTTTCCCTTTTAAAACACATGGTGTTCCTTTTTAATAACTGCAGTGGCTCCAGATTGGGAAAGGGAAAAAGAAAAAAACTTGAGAAGGCCCTCGCTCTGCGGGGACGGAGGGGAGGGGAGGCCGTCCAAAGCCCAGCCTCGGGGTCTGCTTCAGGGGATTCCTCCAGGAGCTCCCAGGCCAAGCCCCTCTCCCAGGCTCAGTGGGCTGATCCCAGCGGCTCCTCTGCCTGGCCTGGAATGTCTGTGTCCCAGTCCCAGATCGCCTGGGCCCATTGTTTGCTGAGGCCTGGAGAGAGTGCCAATCCCGCCTGGATCCAGGGCTGGAAGGGGCCGTCCTCCTCACCGGCCTGAGGTGCCAAGGGTGCCAGGTCCTCTTGGCACGGGGGTCTCACGCCTAGCAGGTAGAATGCATTCCTCTCCATTATCTGGAGGGGAAGCCTGAGAATAGGGAGGGCAGAACCAGGTGCCCAGGTAGTCAGGTGCGGGGAGGGGCAGCATCCCCCTGCCCGCTGGTGCTGGGTGAGAGGTGGGGAACTGGCCTGTCCTGGCCAGCCGAGCTTTGCTCCTCCCCTCCATCCCTCCCTCAGCCCTGGGAGGGCAGCTGCAGCTGCTGGCAAGTGGGCCACGCCAGACCAGGCCAGGCGGGCGTGGCAGAGGGGCAGTGCCCCCCAGCCAAGACCCCCCAGAGAGCCCCTTTCTGGCCAGACCAGGACTGTGGGTGGGGGAGCAGGAGGGGCGGAACCCACCCGGGGAGGGCTAAGAGTGGGCCTGGGGTCTGGGCAGGCCTGGCCGTGCCTCCCACCCTGCTGGGGGGGCCCAGGCAGGAAGCGGTGGGTGGGCCGGGGCAGAGACGCTGGCACGCCCGAGTTCATGCCGAAGGAATTCCGAATTAGCGGGCGGCTGGCTGCCTGGGACCTCCGGGGCGGCCCCTGGCCCCCCGCCCCCTGGCCGCCCCCGCCTCCTCGTCTCTGGCCTGCTCTGCCGGCTCCTTCGCACGGACGCTGAGACCTCCGGCGAGCCCTGGGCCAAGCCCCAAACGCAACTGCGATCCCAGGCTCCAGCAAGACAGGGCCCTCGAGCCAAGTTTGCCCCGGAAAATTGTCAGGGCCAGGCCAGAGAACCGCGTTCATCCCACCTCGCCCATCTGGGGCAGGAGGGAGCAGGCCGGCCATCTACAGGCATTCAGGGGCCTCCCGAGGGGCCTGGATCACCCTGCCCCTGGCGGCCATCTCTGGGAAGCTGGGCTGCCCCTGTGTCCCTTCAGTCCCTCCTTACAGCCCCCTGGGGAATCCATTTAAAATATAAATGGAAGCACACAGCTCCCAGCTTCAAACCCTGGAATAATTTCCTTCCCTCAGGTCAGTATGCCTGCTCACCTGCCAAACCTCATTTCCTACACCCCTGCCCCAGGGCCTTTGCACTCACCCGACTCCCACAGTAAGATACTGTCTGCTAGATATTTTCACACCTACTTCTCTTTCTTTATTCTGGTCTCAGCTCAAATGTCACCTCCCCAGACAAGACTCATGGCTTATCCAAACTGCCATCAGTGACCTGTTTCCCTATGGGTCCTGCTTAACTTTTCCCTTTTTCTTTCTCTAAACAGTTTTCTTCCTCCTCCTCCTTTTCCTCTTCCTCCTTCTCCTTTCTCCATTTTTTTTTTTTTTTTTTTTTGGCTGCTTCCAAGAATTTAGGACCCACAGGGGCAGGAATTTTGTGTTTTAGTCACCCTGGTGCCTGCAGCCCCTAGACCACTGTAGGTACTCTGGAGGTGAATGAATGGATGAATGGGTGAGTGGGATGGGTCCTCTGAATTGCTGTGGGTGAAGAGAGAAGTTCTTTCCCGGAGGCTCGGAGCAGTAAGGCCACGGAGTCTTCTCGCTCGGGAGCTGGGAGCTTTGGAACCCAGCTCACCCTGCCTTAAGGGTTGGGGGGGGGCTTGGGCTGCCCTCCCCTCTTCCCTTCTCTGAGCCTTGGTTTCCCATTGGCTAAAATAGCTTCCTCTTAGGTTCTGGTCACCAGAAAGGGAGATCCTGGGCTGCCCTAGTAGCTGACAGAAGAGGCACCCCTGCCCAGCCCCTTGCCCACACACTGCCCAGTGGAGGGAGCTCTTTCCCACCTGACCTTCACCATGGCCCTGGAGAGAGCTTTCTCTTTCTTTCTTGCAGATTAGGAAAACTGAGTCAAGGGAAAGAGCAATGACGTAAAGTCCCTTTGGATGGGAGTTGGGGGCCTCGGTCTTGCCCCTGCCACCTCCTTCTCCAATGGCTGTGTGCAGCAGAACTTCTTTTAAAAATTCATTTATTTATACATGGTGCTGAGAATCGAACCCAGTGCCCCACACGTGCTAGGCAAGCGCCACTGAGCCACCACCCCAGCCCCAAGAGCAGAGCCTTGAAGACTGACAAATCTGGGTTTAATTCGTATGCCCTTCCATCATTTGCTAACTGAGGGCAGGAGAACTTCAACTTTCAGAGCCTCGGCTTTTTCTTCCTAACGTGAGCAGAATTTGATGAGAAAATACAGGAAAAGTCCTTGCCCAGGATGTCTGTGTGCCTGTGTGGATTTTGCAGAAGGGAGGGAACTTCACTGCCAAGTAGCAACAACCACCCCCTCCATCCTTTTTATTTTGAGATAGGTGTTTGCTAAATGACTGAGGGTGGCCTTGAACTGGTGATCCTCCTGCCTCAGTCTCCCAAGTCGCTGGGATTACAGACCCATCCAATATTTTAAGACTCAACAGTGCCCGAATGGTTCATCTGTAGGATCAGGGCTCTCTTTTTAAAAAGTGCCTTCCCTCCACAGAAACACCTACCATGGGTGAGGATTGGGAGGTCAAAGAAAGAACTCACAAATTTTGTTTCTAGCTGCAAAAAAGAAAGAGGGAGGGAGAAAAGAAGAGCTGGAGGAGGAGGAGAGAAGAAAACCAAAAAAATGAAAAATAGTTTGTCAGAACCATGTGCAAAGCAAGAATCATTTGGATCTGAGCAGGCATTGATGTCCGACTTTTTTTTTTTTTTTTTTTTTTTTGGTACTGGGGATTGAACCCAGAGGTGCTTTATCATGGAACCACATCCCCAGCCCATTTTACTTTTTATTTTGAGTAAGAGTCTCAATAAGTTACTTAGGGCCTCACTAATTTGTTGAGACTGGCCTCAAACTTGTGATTCTCCTGCCTCAGTCTCCAGAGTCACTGGCATTACAGGTGTTCGCCACTGTGCCCAGCTATGTCTGACTTTTTCACTGCTCAGAGAGTCTTGAGCAAGTCAGTGATGATGGGACTTGGAAGGACTTGAATCATGGAGTCAGACAGACTGGCTGATCTTGGCTTTTCCACCAACCTTGGACTGGGCACTTGAGCTAACTGATCCTCAGTTTCCTTATCTGTAAAATGGGTGGGGGTGGTGAAAAGCTTCTCAGGATTTCCACAAGCCCTGGAACTGGAGGATTCATGCTGGCTTTTCCCCTGGCTGATGAACACTCCTCTTTGATCCCAGACACTGCAGTGATCAGCCCCCAGGACCCCACTCTCCTCATCGGCTCCTCTCTGCAAGCCACATGCTCGGTGCACGGGGACCCTCCTGGGACCACAGCTGAGGGTCTCTACTGGACCCTCAATGGGCGTCGCCTGCCCCCTGAGCTCTCCCGTGTACTCAATGCCTCCACCCTGGCCCTTGCCCTGGCCAACCTCAACGGGTCCAGACAGCAGTCTGGGGACAACCTTGTGTGCCACGCCCGCGATGGCAGCATCCTAGCTGGCTCCTGCCTCTATGTTGGCTGTAAGTGGGTCCCCAGGACACCTGGGGATAAATCTGGGAGCACCACCACCCTCTGTAGAAGGGGGCATGAGTCCTGGGGCCTCTGGCTTGGGGCTGGGGTGGGAGGAGAGCTTGGAGACCCCTCCCCTCATTCTGGAGACCCGTGGGGCTGGGGTGCAGCTCTGGTAGAGCACATGCTGAGCGATGCAAAGCCCTGGTTCCATCTCTAGAGGGGGCCGAGCGGTGGTCATGCCAACATCCTCCTGTCCCTGGTGGCAGGGCTGAGATCACCTTCCTTGACCTTCTTCCACTTCGAAGTGGGGGCCCCCGCAAGCCGTCAGGACCCTGCCACCTGAGCGGCTAGTTCAGACCCTCAGCCTCTGCACCCTTACTTTTCCCCAGTGCCCCCAGAGAAACCCTTCAACATCAGCTGCTGGTCCAAGAACATGAAGGACCTCACGTGCCGCTGGACGCCAGGGGCCCACGGGGAGACTTTCCTCCACACCAACTACTCCCTCAAGTACAAGCTGAGGTTGGTGACGGCCCACTGGGGACCTGTTCCCCAGCCTAGCTGTGTGACTCTGGAAGAGTGCTTGCCTTCTCTGAACCCCTATGTCCCTGTCTGCACCCTGGGACTGCCCTGGTGAGGTCTAGGGACTAGAAGGGACCCTCATGTGTCCTGGCTCCCCTCCTGCCCCTGCAGGTGGTACGGGCAGGACAACACCTGTGAGGAATACCACACAGTGGGGCCTCACTCCTGCCACATCCCCAAGGACCTGGCTCTCTTTACGCCCTATGAGATCTGGGTGGAGGCCACCAACCGCCTGGGCTCAGCCCGCTCTGACGTGCTCACGCTGGACATCCTGGACGTGGGTGAGCCCCCAGTCTTCCAGGCCTCCTTGCTCAGGGCCAGTGTGGCCCACCAGGCAGGCCATGGCTCTGTCCCTGCTCCTGGGGTCCTGCCTGCCCCCGCACCCACCCAGCAGCGGTTCCAACTCTAGATCCCTCCCTGCTGTTCGGGGGGTGTGGCTGGGGGCGCCCACTCCTTATGTCAAAGTCTGCTCACTCGGCCAGGACAGCCCGGCTCTGCAGAGACACCTGGCTTGTCACCTCCCCCTCCGCAGCCCAGGTGTGCAGGAGGGGGCCCCGGGGAGCGGGGAGGGGGCGCCCAGGTCGGGAGGCGCCCCAGGAAGCCGAGGCCTGGAGCTGGGGGGTGAGGGTGGGAGGCAGGAAGTGGATGATCTGTGAGCAGAATTGGGCCTAATCTAATTAGGGTGTTTCTCAGCCCCAAGCAGGCCCTGGCTTTAACCCTTTGCATCCCTCAGCAAGGCCTCAGGGGCAGACCAGCCTGCCCCAAGGCCCACGGGGGGCCTCCCAGAGGATGCCTGGCACCCCCTGGCTTGTTGCCCTGCCCCCACCTGCGTCTCTCTTTCTAACACCCTAAACTCCAGTGGGCAAGTTCTAGGCCTCCGTTTTCCCCATGCACCCAGCAATCTTCACTGAAGATTTTGGTCAAGTGAGAGGAACTGGAGGTGGGTGGAGGAGGATCCCTGGGGTCTGTCAGGGCACAGCAATATCATTAGCCAGGCAGTGTTTAATTTTCCCTCCCAGGTGCTGGGAATGGAACCCAGGGCTTTGCACATGCTTGGCAAGTGCTCTAGCTCTGAGCTATGTGCCTAGCCCCAAAGTGTCTGCTTTTATCTAACCCCTTGAAGACAGGGTTACATTTTTTTTCCCATCAGATAACAATGGTGATAACAAGCTGGGTGTCATGGTGTATTCCTGTAATGCCAGCAACTTGGGAGGCTGAGGCAGGAGGATGGCAAGTTTGAGGCCAGCCTCAGTAACTTAGGCCCTATGCAACTTAGTGAGACCCCTGTTGCAAAATAAAAACAAAGAGGGCTGGAAATGTGGCTCAGTGGTAAAGTATTTCTGGGTTTAATTCCCAGTACAAAAAAAAAAAAAAAGTGATAACAGTTGACATTAATTAAGCCTTGCTAGGCGCTGAGTGTTTCTGGAATATTATATCATGTAATCTACCAGACCTGGCAGTGGGGAGGAAGAGGGGGGCCTGAGGCAGGTGCCACCTAAGTCACGTGTCCTGGACTACACTGCTGGGGGATTGGAGCCCAGACATTCCCACGCTGTCATGGGGCCAACCAAGAAGACCAGGCCCTGCTCCTTCCCGCAGTGACCACGGACCCCCCACCCGACGTACATGTGAGCCGAGTCGGGGGCCTGGAGGACCAGCTGAGCGTGCGCTGGGTCTCACCGCCAGCTCTCAAGGATTTTCTCTTCCAAGCCAAGTACCAGATCCGCTACCGTGTGGAGGACAGCGTGGACTGGAAGGTGCCCGTCCCTTCCCCAGCCCTGCCCCTGGGCCCCACTCACAGCCTCTGACCCGACCCTCCCTGTCCAGGTGGTAGATGATGTGAGCAATCAGACCTCCTGCCGCCTGGCGGGGCTGAAGCCGGGCACCGTGTACTTCGTGCAAGTGCGCTGCAACCCCTTTGGCATCTATGGTTCCAAGAAGGCAGGGATATGGAGTGAGTGGAGCCACCCCACGGCCGCCTCCACCCCCCGCAGCGGTGAGCACCTCCCAGGGCTGGGTGCTCCTGGGGGCGGCCCTGAACCAGTCTGCACCCCTGTTTCCTTGTTTCCTCCAAAACAGCAGAGGCCTCACCCTGGTGGCTCTCAGGGCCCAAAGTGCCACCCGGATCTATTTGGTCTGTCATTCTGGCAGGGGGGCAGTTTGACCTACTTACAGAGATTCCAAAACAGGAAGTTTTTACACTAATACCCCATATTCCCTGGAAAAATAAATTCTGTAGCAAATGGAACCAGACAGCCCATATTGCTAAATGGCCACCACAGCAGTGGTCACCTCTTCATGGGGCCCTCAGCCCTGAGACTGAGAGCAAGTGAGTTTGAGACCCCTGCTTCTGAGGCTGATGGCCTCTGTGTCCCCTTATGGATGAGTGGGGAAGGTGTGGGAGAGGTTAGGGGTCTGGGTTTGACTTCCAGGGTCTTGGGGAGTTTCTGAGCACAAGGACCTCTGTTTTCTCTTTTGGAATGGATGAAATCAGTTACTTGGAATGTCTGGCCTCAGTGTTCCCATCTGCAAAGTGGGGTTGAGAGTCACACCTGCCTCTGACTGTTGCAAAAGTTAGATGACATAATTCATGACAAGTAGGACTGGGGATGTAGCTCAGTTGCTAAAGTGCCTGCCTTGCAAGCACAAGACCCTGGGTTCAATCCCCAGCACCACCAAAAAAAAAAAAAAAAAAAAAAAAAAAAAATTCATGACAAGTGCCCACGTGGTGGTTGCCACCTTAGTATTTGCTTGCAGTAGATAAGGAAGCTCCCATCCCCCCCACTCCCTCATGATTTCACCCCAAGGGAAGCCCCCTTTACTCAGGTGAGGACATTGAGGCCCTAGAAGATCACATGGCAATGTGGACTCAGTTCCATGGAAGTCCAGGCCCACGTTTGTGGGATGATGGGGAAACTGAGGTTCAGAGAGAGAGCCCCCTACTCAGGGAGGGGCAGAACCACGCTCCAGGCAGTTCCCCAGCCCCCAGCCCGGGGCCCCTCCAGGTTCTGGGATGGGAGGGAGCAAGCACAGCTGGGAGGGGCTGAGCCTTGGCCCCTGCTCGTGCCCAGCACCTGCGATTCTTGCACGGGAGCCAGCAGGCGGCTGAGTCCGCCGGGGAGGCTGGGGAGGCCGGGGGGGAGGCCAGCAGGGGCGGCCTGGGCCGGGGCCGTGCCAGGGCCTGTCAGCGGGTCCCCGGCTTTATTTATGACGTGAGGCCGATGTCCTTATCCGCCGGCCTGCTTGGGGCTGGCTGCGGCCGGCGGCTGGACCCACAGGAGGGCCTCCCACCTGGCCTTCTCAGCCTACTCCCTGCCGCACTAGCTCATGCTCCCAGGCTCATCCTGGGAACTGTCCCCTTGGGATCCTCTTGCATTCTGTCTCCCTCCATCTTTTGATCGCTCTTGTGTCTTTTTTTCTCCTTCTCTTCCTTTTTTTCCCTCTCCTTTAATTTTTGCCGTGCTGGAGATAGAAGGGCCCAGAGCTTTAGAATTCCTTCCTGCCGAGTCCCTAGTGTCTGTTCGCATCTTGTCCTTTCTTCCATCTCTCCGCCCTCCGAAGCTCGCCCTCCCTGGATCTCCGCATCTGTCGCGGCCCCCGCTCCGCCTCTCCACCTCTCCGTCCCGTCGGCATCTCTGCCTTTCTTTCCGCCGCTCGCTCTGCACCTCCTTGGCCCTCTCTCCTTCCCCCCGCTTCCCTTTACACCTGGCTCAGGCCACAGGGATCGGGTTCCTGGAGGAGACGTGGAGGAGGATCCCCTTCCTTCCCTTGCCCCCACCTCCCCAGGGGCGCAGCTGGGCTGCAGCGCAGGGCGGCGGGGAGGACGCGGTCCCAGGGAAGCGAGGAGGCTGCGAGGGGCACGCGTCCCGCCGCGCCCGGCCCTCCCGCTCCTGTCCGCGCACGCCCCCTGCCGGCCGCGCCGCGACCTGACGCTCCACTCCCGTTAGAGCGCCCGGGCCCCGGCGGCGGCGCGTGCGAGCCGCGGGGTGGCGAGCCGAGCTCGGGGCCGGTGCGGCGCGAGCTCAAGCAGTTCCTGGGCTGGCTCAAGAAGCACGCGTACTGCTCGAACCTCAGCTTCCGCCTCTACGACCAGTGGCGAGCCTGGATGCAGAAGTCGCACAAGACTCGCAACCAGGTAGGAAGGAGGGACCGGCGGGCGGGGAGGGAGTCGGGGTGCAGACCCGGAGCGGCGCGGACCAGCAGGAGAGGGAAGCGGGCTGGGAGCCAGATCTGCGCACCCCGCACGACACCGCTGTCTTCTTTCCAAGCACAGGACGAGGGGATCCTGCCCTCGGGCAGACGGGGCGCGGCGAGAGGTAAGATGGGCCCCGGGGGGCGGGAGTGTTTGTGGTGCCTGTCATCATTGCCCAGCACCCTCAACCTGAGTCGCTCCAAGGGAATCCTCCCTCCTCCTCTTACTAATCAGCATGTACTTAGCAATTACTGTGTACCTGGCCTGGAAGGTGGCAGGTGGACACTCATCCTCAGGATGACATACTCACCCTAGTTATCACGTATGAGTTTCTGCGTGCTGGGCCCCTGCCAAGGGTCTTACTGGCAGGATATCCCAGGGGATGATCAGGCAGTCTCATTTCTGATGGGGAAACAGGAACAGAGAGGTGCAATATCCTGCCCAAGGGAACACAGCTCAAAGTGGGAGGGGACAGGATCTGAAGACTGACTCTTCCCAGGCTGCCGGCCTCACCTGGCTTCCCTTTTGCCTGCAGGTCCTGCCAGATAAGCTCTAGGGACTGGGGCTACCTTCCCGGCCAAATGGAGACCCAGAGGCTGACTCAAACTGGGGCCACCTTTGTACTCTCACTTTAGGGCACCTGAGCACCATCAGCAAGAGTTGGGCAGGTGCTCTGAGCTCTGACAGCCGCAGCTCTGGCCCCCATGTAGGACCACCCTGGGTGCACCTCCAGTGTGTGTTGGGGGACCAGCTACCGGGAACCCATGCAGAGCTGGGGGTAAAGAGGAGCCATTACTCCCCCCACTCAGTAACCCTTCAAAAGAGTCTTTTAAAATAAATGAGCTATTTAGGTGCTCTGATCGTGCAGGTGAGTTTGAAGCCTGGAGTGGGGGCTGCGGGCTTTGGGGGACATGTGGGGCATCCTAATGACCCTATGGAATTAGAAGCTCCGACTCCCAGAATTTCAGACACTTTCTTCAGGATCTACAATGTCTGGTCCTGAACTTCTTGAAGGGTGTGATTCAAAACACCAGTTTCAAGCTGGGTGTGGTGATGCAACTATAGTCCCAGTTACTCAGGAGGCTGAGGCAGGAGGATTGTTTGAACTGACAAGTTCAAGACCAGCCAGGCAACACAGCAAGACCCGATCTCAAAAAGATAAAAACAAAAACACCAGTTTGGGGGTAGGTGGGAGTTTTCCACCTACCCTCTCTGGCTTGGGGGACCCCTTCCCCAGGCACAAGAGCCCCAGCACTGCAGGACACAGCGATGGTGGGGTGGTGGCAGAGGGATGATTCTTTATTGTGAGAGGCACACTGGACCGGTAGAGAGTCCCAAGCCCCAGTGGGGCATGACCTCGGCCAGATGGTGGTCAAGGTTGGGCTGGAGCCACTGGTTGCATTTCCCATCACCCTGGGCACGTCTCTGGGGAGCCACTGTCACTCGGCAGATTCCGCATCAAACCTGAGGTCTTGGAGAACCTCGCTGATGGCCTCCATGGTTTTAATTACCCTACAAGAACGGATGGGAACTATAAATAAAACCCAGATGGGCTGAATTAGCAGCGCGGCGCAACCAGCTTGGAGGGGGCCCGTGGCAGGCCCTGGGCCCTCCTGCCCGCCGCCAAACTTCCAGGCAGCACTAGCCTGGGAGGGTGGCTGGGAAGAGGGGTGGCTCCAAAGAGGGGTGGCTCCTTGGGTCAGAGTAGGCCATTTTGGGGGGAGACAAGTGTGCCATCAAGAGGTTATGGAGTGACAACTTGGCCAATGTCTAGCAGAACGCCTGTGTTTGGAGGTTGAGGACACTATTCGGACATGCAGGGCACGGTGGCGGGGTGCCCTTATTCTCAGACAAGTTGGGAGGCTAAGGCAGGAAGATCGAAAGTTCAAGTTCAGCCTTGGCAATTTAGGAGGTCCTATCGCAAGACATGAAAAAATAAAAAAGGCTGGGATGTAGTGCGACCGTAGAGCCCCCTGGGTTGTTCCCTAGTACCCCTGACCCAAAGGAAATGCGCAGGCAGGTGCAGTTGGGGCGTGGGTGGCTGCAGCCAAGCTCCAATACAGGACTGGCATGTGCCGTGCACTGCAGGACATGTGAAGTCACAGCAGCCTTCCTCTGAATGTCTACATCTGGGGCCCCCAGGTGAGGACACTGCTATAAATACCAAAGCTTGCGTGCAGGCCCAGCAGGGCTGCTCAGCTGGCCGGATCTGACTGGGCCAGCCTGAGGAAACAGCAGGGTGGGCGGTGCCAGAGGGGGCGCGGGAAAACTGGCACAGCCAGCCCAGCGGGTGGGGTGCTCACTTCATCTTCAGCTGCTGCATCTGTACAGGGTCCTCCTGCTCGGTCACTTCTGGTGTCCCCATCAGCTGCAGCAGAGCCACCTGGTGGGGAATGGGCAGCGGGGAGGGTGTCATGGAAGGCAGAAACCACTCTGTCCTCCCCTACCACTTAAGAAAAAGATGAAGCTATCAAGAAAAGACAGTGCAGTCGGGTGCGGTGGCGCATGCCTACAATCCCAGTGGCTCTGGAGGCTGAGGCAGGAGGACCACAGGTTCAAAGCCAGCCTCAACAAGCGAGCGAGGCCCTAAGTAAAATACAAAAAAAAAGGACTGGGGATGTGGTTCAGTGGTTAAGCATCCCTGGGTTCAATCCCCAGTACCCCCCCCCCAAAAAAAACCCCAAAACAAAAAAACGTGCAGGCTGGGCCATGCGGGGCGGAGCGCTGTAGAGTCAAAGCAGAGTTTGAAACGACACTGTCGCATGTGGGCGTGGCTTGAGAGAAACCTTTAAGTTTCAATCAGATTGGTTGTAGGGGTGCAGTGGGCGGGGTGTGAATGGGGGTGATTTGGGGTCTTGGAGGATTTCCTGTGCAAAATGCAATGTGGGCGTGGCTACACGTGGATGTAGCCCCTCTTTTGGCCAGGATTGGCTGCAGACATGTAGGCGGGGCCCCAGAACCAGCTGGTAGAGGTAGGGACCCAGCGTGGGACGGATCTAGGATACTGAAGAGGGTGTGGCCTAGGAATCCCCTCTCCCGGGGCAGGTGGCTGAGAGTGGAGCCTAAGGCAATGGAACAGCCAGAGCGGGTGGAGCCTCGTGAGCAGCGTCCGAACTTCCAGGAATAGCGTTTAGGCGGGACTGGAATGAAGTGTCCACGTCCTGAACTAAGACGAAAACCTGGAATAAAATTGGAGCTGTACATGAGGCAAGGCCCTAACCCTAACCCCAAGTGAAGACTTAGGGAGTTCTGAGGTGTGATAGGAAGGGGTGGGGCCTGGGGCTCCTAGCAATGAGTGTGGGACAGGGACTGACACACAGCGCGGGAAAGGGGTCGTGGTCTCACCGTGGCCAGGCGCGTCTGCTCCAGCTGTTGCAGGCTGCGCACGTGGTCGGCGAGCAGTGGCTGCCCACGAGGTCCGGCTAGCTCTGCTTCCACCGCCAGCACCTCACGCGAGGCGGCAGCGAAGGCCTGGGTCACTTCGTGCACTGTGTTCCGGTAGCCAGGGAAGTCGTAGTGCGGGCCGCTACGCAGGTACTGGCGGTGGCCTCTGCGGTAGGTGAGGATCCTGAGTCCGCGCTCCCAGGCTCAGGCCACGCACCAGCACCAACCACCCGAAGGGCCCGCAGGGGGCGTACCGAACCCCAGGCGCTAGACGCCCGACTGTAAAGACGCTTCCCGACTCTAGCAAGGGGAACCCGAGCAGGCCCGCCTCTGCGGGTCCTTAAGAGTGACAGCTAGGACCTGAGCCCTCTGCAAACTACGGCCCACTTCTAACAGAGCAGCCTCGCGGGGACCCAACTCTGCCTTCGGGCACTCTGGCCACTGACAAACCCATACCCGAATTGGGATGGGGACTGAACCCTGCGCCCCCAGCGCGGCCCCACGCCCGCACTCACTCCTCCAGTTTGCGGAAGCCCTGCGCGCGCTCATCCTGCAGCTGGAGGATGCGCTGCACCAGCGTCCGGATCGGGGCATCTTTCTGAGGGGCGGGGGCAAGTCCGGGGCATGAAGCAGGCGCCCAGGGCCTGCGCCACCCGCCCCACGCCCGTCCCCGCTCGTGTCCTGACTCACCCAGGGCCACACCGGCTCCTCGAGTGCCGGAGCTCCAGTGGCATCCGCAACAGCAAGCACGGCGGGAGCAGCGTTCCCCGCTGTCGCCCCAGTAGTGATCATGACTGCGCAGTCGGGGCCACGCCGAAACAGGCCGCTCCAGTGTGCCTGGCGCCCCCTGCAGGTCCGGAGGTCAATGGACTCCGAACCCGGGACCGGCCGGGGCGGGAGACAGCAGACCGCCTGACAGCCTCCATCCAGGCCCAGTCCATCCTTCCCCTTGTTCCTGCCCAGCGCCCGCCTTGTTTGTCCTTACTGGAACACCGTACTCTAAATACTGCAATGTTAGCTCAGGTTTTTGCATATTCTTGTCTTGGAACATCCTGGCCCCGGAGATAAGATTTACTGGTAGATACAGTGGGAAGTGTCTAAAACGTGAGCTAGTAAGCCTCCTGTGCAAAAGACCTTAGGTGGGAGCATTGGGCAAAAGCAGGGAAGGCAGAGCATTTTAAATGCTGAGGTGGCTTTCTTACTTTCCAGGACAAATGGGCCAGGTGTGGCAGTCCACTCCTGCGATCCCACTGACTCGAGAGGCTGAGGCAGGAGGATCACAAGTTTGAGGCTAGCCTCAGCAACTTAATGAGGCTGTCACTCAAAAGAATAAAATGGGTCTGGGGGGCTGATTGTGCTTCTTCCTCTAGGGTCATACCAGATGGTGGTGACCTAAATATATCAGGGAGGGGCAGCGGACAGGCTGGCAACCGGACTAGCTGAGGCACGGGGTGACTAAGATGTACCTTGGATGGCATTGCAGGAGAGGGAGTCATTGGCATGCCTGACTTATAGCCCACACTGAATCCCAATCAAAATTTACGGTAGGCTAGGAGCGTAGCTCAGTGGCAGAGCTCGTGTCGGCATGCGGGAGGCCCTGAATTCCACCCCCAGCACAACAAAATAAACCTTGAAGATTGAAGTCACTGGTCTCACATGGGCTAATAATTTTTACTCAAACTGAGAAGCGTTTATTCTCCGTTGGGGTAGACCTGCCTTTCCACCATACAGACCGGGACGCCTCCAAATGTCAAACTAGATCCCAGGCAATGACACAGCAGACACTGGTCCCCACCAGGCCCTAATTTCCATATTAGATGACAAAGCACAGGTCCAGCAGAGCCGGAGCTGAAACCGGCTCGTGCTCGGCTGTGCGCAGGACAGGAACTGCTGCTTTTATAGAATCCAGAAGCGAGTGCCAGGGACAAGTCCCTAAGGGAGATGGACCACTCTTCAGTCACCTCCCTAGACAAAACAGTCACATGGACACCAGTTACTGCTCCAGTCAATGTAAGGGAAACTTTATTGAGGTCCCAAGGCCATACATGGGGCTTGGGCAGGAGGCCACCCTTTGGGGAAAGGAGCCAGCGAGGGGCTTTATTTGACCTTCTTCTTAGGGCGGAGGTTGTTGGTGTGGCCACACTTCTTCTTGCGGCAGTTGACAGCACGGGGGTGCAGGCGGGCATAACACCTGTGTAAGGGACAGGGGTGACTCATGAGGGCCCACCCCAACCCGGATTCCCACCACCCCACCAAGCATCTGAGCACACATACTTGCGACAGATCATCTTGTCACAGTTATACTTCTGGGCAAGCTGGCGCAGGGAAGGCTCAATGATGCCACCTCGAAGGCGAAGCACCAAGTGCAGGGTGGACTCTGCAGGCGACAGAGGAGAGCAACTGAGCCCAGTCCCAGCACCTGTCACTGGGCAAGGCTTTCCAGCACCGTGGAGACGGGTACGTTTCATGTACATAATGAGAACTCCAAGCAGGACCCCAAGTGTCCTCCTATGTATGGACAGACAGATGGGGCTGGCCCAACCTGCCCCACAGAAACTCCATCTGGGCATTTACCACCAGTTCTCAGATAATCAGCCACCAGCCACGATGTCCAAACGTTGTAACTACCATAGTGACGACACACTGATTTTCTTTGGATAAAGTTTCCCTAATGCCGGGCGTGGTGGCGCATGCCTGTAATCCCAGCGACTCGGGAGGCTGAGGCAGGAGGATTTCGAGTTCAAAGCCAGCCTCAGCAAAAGCGAGGCCCTAAGCGACTCAGTGAGACCCTGTCTCTAAATAAAATACAAAATAGGGCTGGGGATGTGGCTCAGTGGTTGACTGCCCCTGGGTTCAATCCCCAGTACCAAAAAAAGAAAAAGAAAGAAGTTTCCCTAATCACTTTTGGGGAAGGGGGGCTGCTGGGGACAGAATCCAGGGCCCTCTTGCATGCTAACCATGTGCTCTGAAACTGAGCAGCACCCCCAGTCCCTCCTTTTTCTGCAGAGGAATCCAGGGCCTCCTGCACTCCTCCATGCTAGGCAATTGGTCTACCATTGAACGACTAAACCACAGTCCCCATGAGCCTAGTCCTGATCCTCATTTTCAGTGATGGAATCCAGGGATGCTCTACCACTGAGCTACCCTAGCCACCCAGCCCTCTTTGACATATTTTTTGAGCGATGGCTTTAAGTTGCCCAGGTTGGTCTAGAGCTTCATCAAACCTGCCTCAACCTCTGGAATAGCTGGGATTAGAAGAGTGCACCCTGGTACAGGGCCCTGATCCTCACCTAAGAACTACCTCCCCCTGTAGTGTCAGTGAGTCCACCAATGCTGTGTCCAGGGACCTAGGGCTCATGGTGCCTGGTCTAGCAACCCTGCCCCAGTACCTTTCTGGATGTTGTAATCTGAGAGAGTGCGGCCATCCTCCAGCTGTTTGCCCGCAAAAATCAGACGCTGCTGGTCAGGTGGGATGCCTGGAAGAAGGAAGCTCAATTACTGAAATTATCAAACACTTCACTAGCAGGCGCTCCTTGCAGGGGTGCTCTAGTACCAACCCCAACCTCCCAGAAGGACAACTGAGTTAAAGATGAAGCTTTCTTCAAGGGCTCACAAACACTGGGAAACTTTGGGTCTGTCCAAATCCAGCACCTATCTCAAAGGACATAGCCCCCACTGACCCAGACCAACTCACCCTCCTTGTCTTGAATTTTGGCTTTGACATTCTCGATGGTGTCACTGGGCTCGACCTCGAGGGTGATGGTCTTGCCCGTCAGGGTCTTCACAAAGATCTGCATCTCTGCGTCTGCTGGAAGGTAGGATGAACTGGTGAGCAAAGCGGGCCTGACAGGCCTCCTATGCCTGCACTGACCACAATTTCAGGCCTATGCCTTGTGCCTGCCTTTCATCTACCCTGGCCTTTCTGGGCTTGTATTCTCAGTCTGTCCTGCAGCCTAAACATGTCCTGTACCAAGGAACCACTTCCTTCACTCTACTCCTGGATGCCCTGCCCTCCCCCAGGTATAGGGGATGTTACCCAGGCCTTGCACATGCTAGGCAAAGTGCTTTACCACTAATCTACACCCCCAGGCCTGCAGGAGCGTCCTTCAAGTTGGGCACAGGAGGTATCCCCTTCAGTGTTTGTTGATGGAATGACAAGCACCACAGAGGACTACCTTGCCAGGCATATCTTCCCTGAGGATGGTGCCATATTTCCCTGCTTCGGCGAGTTCCTGGTCTGTCCTACAGGTTTCCCTTGCTACCTACCAGAAGTCCATCCCAGCAGCCATCCCTCCAACACCACATACACCTTTTCTCCTTTCTTAACTCAAAGCTGGAATATTCAACACTCCTGGCTTCCTTCTCAGGCCCAAACTCCTCAGATCCCACTTCCCTGCCTTTGTTCCAACCACTAAGCAATAACGACTGGGACTGGGGGTGGAGACCAGAAGCAGACGACTTGTCTAACAAGCGCGAGGCCCTGGGTTCCATCCCCAGCACCGCCAAAGACAAAAAGCTACCACTTATTACCTGCCAACCACGTGCCACGTATTTGTTTAAATAACGCTTCACCTAAAAAGCTTAAAAAAGTCTAGAAAGTTAACATCTACAGAAATGGAAAACGAGGCAGGTACAAGCACCCAACTTCAGAAATTTAATACTTTCCAAAGGCCTGGCGCAGAATCTGGCGGCGCGGGGGCCCAACGCCGACTACCGCTTCCCTACCAACTCGGAGCGGTCCGGGAGGCCCCATTCCCGCCTCGAGGGATCGCTCAGGCCCCTGCTCGAAGCCGCGATCGCCATTGGGCACCCAGTCCCGGCTCGGAGTCTCAGCTCACGCGCCCGCTCGCCACCCCAGACTGGCTCGCCCGAGCGGGCTCCAGGCCTCCCTCTCCGCCTCCCGGGAGCTCGCCCACCGCCCGCAAGCCGCCCCGCGCCAGCCCGCACGACCTCCACCACCGACCCGCTCGGGAGCCTCGTTGAAGAGAAAGAGGGCGGCGGAACCGGAAACCTCCGATTCGCCGCCGAGAGCGCCTGCGCACCGAGCACGCCGCGCGTCTGCGTCACAATCCGCGTCTCGCATCGGGTGCCGCCCCAGGCCCCGCCCCAACGCCATGTTGGGTACTGGCGAATGAAGCCGCGGCGCGTGTGGGCGAACGTCGTCCACTCTCTTCCGGGTGCGGGCCCCGCCCGCCGAGTCACGTGACGAAGGCCCTCTCCAGGTGTTTCGGCCCGCGGTCTCCGGGGCCCTGACGTTTCGCTGCACTTAGCGGATCTCCGGGAATACTTGTTGAACCGAGCAGAAGCCTTTCTGCTAAAGCAAAGGCATCATGCAGAGGGCCTGCAGGTTCAGGTTGCAGGGGTTGAAATGGCGAAGGTAGAAGGCTCAGGGGCCGGATGCAGGAGACCCTTGGGAGCCACCGTGGACACTGAACACCGGAACCAGTTGCTGGAAAGCTCTCGGGCCGCTGTGCACAGGTGGACTTAAGGGCAGAGTCTACGGGAGCAGGGAAAGCGGGTGCGACTAACGCCTTCGTCAGGAAAAGATAGTAGGGTCTGGCGAAAAGTGCCCGGTGGAACCCAGGGTGCTTTGGGCGTGGGACCGAAACTTACGATGGTTGAAACACTGGACCGGGAAAAGAAGGGAGGACTGAGAAGTTCCCTGAGAGTTTGGCAACGTGCTTCGTTATTCCTTGGAACTTTTCTAGTGCCTACTATGTATTAACTCAGACGCAAAGAAGCCTTCATGCCTGGGAAGATGCCTTATCTTGGGGACGGGGTGTTGCTGTTTGCTGCTCGGGCTGATCTCAAACTCCTGGGTTCAAACTAACCTCCTGCCTCGGCTTCTACCGCAATCGGCAGATTCCTTTAACATAATTTCTAAGACCTCCGAATGTGAGGCGACTGGGAAAGTCTAACGGGGAATGGGATCCAGTCTGGCTGCCCGAGTTCCCCCTGACACCGAGATCTATAAGTGTTATTCAAGGAGCAACGGGAAGTGTTGCCAGCAGTGCCAACAGAATGAGTCGAGGACCTCAGTGGTGCGACCTGGGTTATGACTGCCACCACAGGAGACTTCCACCAACACCTCCCTCTTTTTTTTTTTTTTTTTGTGGTACTAAGGGTTTAACCGGGGATAGCCCCACCAGGAACTACCTCCCCAGCATTTTTTTTTTTTTTTTTTTTAAGACAAGTCTCACTAAGCTGCTGAGGCTGGCCTGGAACCTGCAATCCTCCTGCCTCAATCCCAAACTGCTGGGAAAACAGGCGTGCACCACCAAGCCTGGTGGTCAGTCCCATTCTTTCTAGCTCAGTGATATGTGTGCTTGCCTGCAGGCCCTGACAAAAGGACCCATGCCTACATCCAGCACGTGTCCACTTGCTCAGCTGCTAGACCAAGGATGGAAGGAAGCCAGGGTAGATGTGCTTTTCCCTTTTTAGCAACGGAGTCTTTTTATTGATAACTTCCCAACAGCATCTGTAAACATCGGGTAAAAAAATATTCCGTTAAACTCTGTTTTCCAAGGTGGCGTGGCTTGCTCCAGGAAACGCCAGGAGATGCCTGCTGGGCCTCTGAGGTCCACACCTCTGTTCAAACATAGGCCTCATCACGCTCAGGGTTGAGTGGCCATCCAGCCTCCATCTCAAATTTCCTATTCGTCTCAGAAACCTCCTGGAGATACCAACTGGAGAAAGTACTCGATACTTTAGTCTGAGATAGGGGCAGGGAAACCAGAATTAGTGGGCACAGGGCTGGGAGGATGATGTGATGTTTGTCCACCTCCAGGAAGTCTTGGCCAGGGGATGGGGGACATCTGGCTCTGGTCACCTTTTAAGTATTGTTCAGAGTAGGCCTGAGGCCCAGCTCTGGACAATGTCCCTCGTGCCCGGCCCCACCACTCCAGCTGGGATGGATGTGCCCCGGCCTGAAGTTATGTTCTATGCGGGGAAGGAGCAGGAAATTAGAGACCCCAGGACTTCACAGCCCTCAGGAGGGAGCCCTGGATGACAGCACAGGGTGGCAAAGATGGTGAGGCGGGGTTACCCACTGCCACCTTGGACACCTGGGGAGGGCCACCACTGCCCAAGACCTCTGGTTGCAGAAGCAGGACTACTCTCCTGGCCTCCCCTCGTCGTCTGTCTGGCTGTGGCCGTTGACAGTGGGAGAGCCAGGCCGCATGTGGGACAGGTCCTCAAAGCCGGGGCTGAGGGAGGGTGAGACGGTGTCAGGGCTGGTGTCACACGAGCCTGTGCTCTGCTCCGAGGTGGCAATGGTGGTTGTGACGCTGGGCGGGATGGGGTCCTCATCTTCATCCTCCAGGAGGGAGGCCTCTGGGATGTCTGGGGAAAGAGCCCCAGGAGTTGGGCCTGTTGCTTTGCCAGGCACTCAGATGGGGGACTTACTGTGCGTGACACCTGACAGGTCCCCCACTCCATGCAGCATGCCATAGCCCATTTTACTGAAGAAGAAACCAGGGCCCAGGCAAGCGAGGGTATCCCTTCAACACGAAGCAACGTAAGGAC
Organism: Glaucomys volans; assembly: GCA_020662805.1. Lineage (NCBI taxonomy): Eukaryota > Metazoa > Chordata > Mammalia > Rodentia > Sciuridae > Glaucomys > Glaucomys volans. The sequence continues at coordinate 458,569 of JAJEJO010049193.1, forward strand.
ACAGCCTCAGCCTCCTGGGTTAGGCTGGGGTGAGTCTGGCTCTGTCCTTCCCCACCCTCACTGTGTGACCTGGGCCAGGCCCCTCTCCGCCCTCCCTGCTCTGCAGACTGAAACTCATGCCTGTGATGGTCAGCAGCTTTGGGACAGAGAGCAATTGGCCCATTAAGCAGATCGGGTAAACCAAGGCTCAGGAAGGGGAACCCTCTGAGGTGCAGGTGACACAGAATGGTGGCCCAGAGTCACTTGGGCTGTTTCATTAGACAGAAGTGAACTTGATTCTCTCTGCCCCCCTTTTCAGCCGCGCTTCCTCTGACAATCGTGGTGCTTCTCTGGGCATCAGTTTCCTCCTCTGAAATCAGGACACTCATAGTTCCCTAGTGCCCACCTCACAGGTGGTTTGGGACACACCTTGGCTCATGGGACTATGTGGATACACACCAGCACAAAGAGATTGTCATTGTCCTTTCCCACAATCTCTTGTATAAGCTCCCTCAGGGAAGGGCCCCGGGTCCCGGCACCTGTTCTGCAGGCTGCTGAGTGCACCCTGCCTCTGCCACCTCCCCAGGTCTCTCTGGACCCTCCACCCACCAGGACCTGGGCTCGATGTCAGCCCTGAGTGACCTTCAGGAAGCCAACCTGGGCAGAGGGTGCTGGCATGCTCGGGCACACTAGCCTGGGTGACACTTACGGCTGAAGGCCTCCGGGTGCTGCCTGGCCAGTTTCCCCTTCAGGGTCCTGCAGGGAAGGGAAGGCACAGGGCTGAACCTACTGAACAGAGGCTGGGCCAGGCTGGCACTGGCCAGAGAAACTGCGCTCACCAGTCATCACGCCTCCCTCTCTGCCCTGTGCTTAGCCCAGCAAGCCTGGGCACATCTGGGCAGACGTCTACCCTGGGGCCTGGTCCCGAAGCCCGGGCACAGAGGGGCCCTTTCCCTGCAGTGTCCCCTTACATTAGCCTCCTCTACCTTTGAACAACCTGTGAGAGAACATCCCTGCCTGTCCTCAGTGATTGCTCCTCTGGGTACCTCTTCCCAGCCTTGTCCCTCCATTCATGGGTCGAGGCTCATGTCATGGGGAGGCAAGAAGCGGAAGTGAAGGAAGGACTGCAGCATCTGCAGCCCAAACGCTGACTCCTGGCATCTGTTAAACTAAATGAAGCTTAGAGAATTTTCTTCTTTTTTCAACTAGCTTGTTCTTCTTTTTCCTAAAGTACTGCGGCTGTTTTGTAGAGAATGGGAAGGGGTTTTCGGAGCAGTTTGTCATCTTTCACTGCAGCCAGCCAGCTGTCCTCATAAGTACCACCACTGTCCCTGGTGCCAGCCCAGGTGGCAGCCCCTCTCTCCTTCTTGTGTGACAGGGGCACACAGCCTTGGTTATCAACCCTCCAGATTCCTGCTCCCCCCACTCCAAATCACCTGGGCAGTAAGCCTGGTATGAAGCCCCCAAAAACATGTGCTGTTATAAAGAGTAAGGAGTCAGGTGCCCTGCTCTGCACCTGGAGTCCCAGCTACTAAGGAAGGAAAAGCGAAAGGATTGTTTGAGTCCAGAAGTTCAAGGTCATCCTGGGCAACATGGTAAGACCCCGACTCCAAAATAAAAAAGCAGGGGGTGGGGGGTTGATTAACCAGCCCAACTCGTGATTTTGGCCTAGAATTTGCTCAATAGAACTTGTTTCCTCAATCTTTAGCCCCTGCTCCCGAGTCGGCCAGCAGGCGCAGCTGCCCCTGGGACAGAGGAAGCAGCACAGTCTTATGTAAATACAACTGTGTTACTGGCTCGCTCTGGGTTCAGTGCACTGGCTGTGCTGTGAAAGGCGATCGTGATGACACAAGTGGCCCTGGATGCCACCTACAGTGGTGATGTACCCAGGGACTTAGGCATCATCTTTTCTTGTCCTCTCAGAAACCAGCATGGGAGGATCCACAAAAACTAGCAATTGTCTCTGCCTCTTTTTCTTTCACCCGCAGTGTAAGGGATGGAACCCAGGGCCTCACACCAGTTGGGCAAGGGCTCTCCACTGAACCATGCCCCTGGCCCCAAGAACGTCAAGGTTCTGTCCCAGAACTCAGATCATGGACACTTAAGCGCACAAGAAAGCCTCATAAAAGGAACGAGCACAGTGGCACATGCCCATAACCCTTTCTGCTAGGGAAGCTGGGGCCAGAGGATGGAAACTATAAGCCAGCCCGGGCAGCTTAGCAAGACACAACCTCAATATGAGATTAAAAAGGGCTGGGGGCAGGGCACAGTGGCTCCTGCCTGTGATCCCAGTGATTCAGGAGGCTGAGGCAGGAGGATTCCAAGTCTGATGTCGACCTCAGCAATCCAGTGAGGCCCGATCTCAAAATTAAAAAAGGCTGGGTGTACAGCTCAGTAGTAGAGCACCCTGGGTTCAATCTCCAGGATCAAACAGCAACACAATAAAAAGCAAACAAACAAACAAAAATAAACCAGCAGAACTTCCCTGTTCCTGTGTTGTGGAGGGAAAGGGGGTTCGTATAGGACCATTCCACAGAGGGGTCTAGCACACCTGATCCTGCGGAAGATGCTGTCCAGGTCCCGCTTCATCTCCACCAGCGTCCTCGTGTGGTGCAGGAAGCGCTCGCTCATCTGCTGCAGGCGGGCGCTGGACAGGTTGTTGAAGTTCAGCAGCATCTCATTGGTCTTCTCAAAGCGGTCCAGCCTGACGTGAGAGAGGGCAAAGCTCTCTGCCAGGCCTCCAGGGCCCTTGCCGCCTGCCCCTGCTAAGTCCTTACTGGCTTCACTTTGCGTGTGCTGGTTCCTTGGCCTGCACAGTTAAAACTGCTGTTCAAGCCACCCAGAAACTCCTTGCCAACCTTCGAAGTTCTACTCGGTGTGTCCTCTGTTTGGTATGGATCTTAAAGGTCCCCTCAAGGGCACGTGCTAAAAGCATGGTCACCAGACTGTGGAGCTGCTGGGAAGTGGTGGAACGTTTAGAAGGCAGGGCCTAATGAAGGAAGTCAGGTCACTGGGGGAATGGCCTCCAAGGGGATATTGGGACCCTCGCACCTTCCTGTCTGTCTTTTTGCTACTTGACCACCATGAAGTCAACAGGCCTCCTCATCTGTGCTCCTCCACCACGATATACTGGGCTGCCACAGGCCAAGGCAATATGGCAAGGGAACCATGGACTGAAACATCTAAGCCAAAATAAACCTTTCCTCCTTTAAGTTGTTTATCTCAGGTATTTTGTCACAGTGATGGAAAGCTGAGAAACACTTTCTCATCCTCTCCCTTAAGCAGACTCTCTGTTCCCCTTTAGACTCCACCAACCCAAGTTGTTCCTCTGGCCCTGCCTGACTCCATGGGGCCAGAAGTGCCAGTATCTGCTTTTGTTCACCCTCAGTCTGGGAGTTCCCGAAGGCCAGATGTGAAGAACTAGAAGTGAGATGGGTATTGCTGAGACCCTTCACCCAGCACAGAGGGAGAAACAGAAGGAAATGAAGTCTGTGCTGGGTCATAAATACAGTGTGGGTTAAGCACTCAAAAAGAAGCCACAGCTGGTGCGGTGGCACATGCCTATAATACCAGGCCTAGGGAGGAGGATCACAAGTTCAAGGCCAATCTCAGCAAGGCTCTAGCCAATTTAGTGAGACCCTGTGTTTAAAAAAAGGGGGGGGTGGTGGTTAGGGATGTAGCTCAGCAGTAGAGTGTCCCTGGGTACAATTCCCAGTTACGAAAAGAAAAAAAAAAAATTCCTTGTGGTTCCCTCCAATTCCCCCCACCACAGGCCTCGGTACAGGAGTCCCCACAGCCCCTGCCAAGCCATTCACAGCTGCAAGACCTTCTCAAAGTCCTGCTTCCTGTGCCAAGGTCTCGCCTCCAGGCCACAAAGGAATTCACTTTGGAGCCAGCAGGCAGATTTGCTCATTTCCTTCATTTTATCACCAGTGCGGCCTGGGGTAAGGACTGGCCAGCAAGTGGATTCCTTCCCACGCCTGGGGCCCCGCAGCCGCCACTCACATGTTCTTCTGAGCCAGGATGATGGCATTGACGTCATCCGTGTTCACCATGCTCAGGATTCTGCTGCAGAAGACTCTCGAGGCCGAGTCTGGGGGGTCCATCTCTTCTTCCTCCTCCACGGCCTGGAACAGGTAGGAAAACACAATCTGTGGTCTGTGCAGGGCAGCAGGGGGCATGGGACCTAAAGGTGGGGCTGGAACCTCATGGGTCGTGTTCTGACTCAAGCATTGGCCCCCAGTGGGGATGTGTGTCAGTGACTCAGCCATGCCACTGGAGCCTCAGGGTGGTCATCCCAGAACTTGGGGTGTTGGGAACTAATAGGTGTCATATTTGTAAACGGCACACAAGCACACTGAAACCCCACCACTCCCCCCTCCTCAGGGAACCTGCTGTTCATTTGTCCAAGGCACAGCACCCTCCACACAGGATCTGCCAGCCTCCTTCCTCCTCCTTCCTGTCCCCACGAGCAGAACATCCATGGCTGCCTCACCAAATCATCACCTCCAGTGCCTCTTTTCAGAGGGTTCTTTGATGACAACCCTACTTAGGTCACTCTCTTCTGCAGTACTGGAGATGGAACCCAGTACTAGGCAAGAGCTCTACCACTGAGCTACTTCCCAAATGCTTTTGATTTTGAAACAAGGTCTTACTAAGTTGCCCAGGCTGGCCTCAAATTTGTGATCCTCCTGCCTCAGCCTCCCATGTTGCTGGGATCAGATGTGTAGCCCCAGACCCACCTTGGGTCCCTCTTATAGTTCACTGCTTCAGTAGCTCACCCTCTGTAAAATTATCTTAGTTCCAAGCTGACCCGTTTCCCTGTGGTCCCCCCATACCAACGCTAGCTCCGAGAGAGGGTTGTCTGTCTCAACCAGGTCGAGAACCTGGCAAGGGATTGTCAGAACTTTGTTTTGGATAGGCAAACAGAATTTTTTAAACTCAGCTGTGACACTAGACTTTTATGAGCAAATTAAAGCCAAGAATTTCAGGCACTCACAGCCAGGCTGTGGGCCACAGCACCCCAGATGGCGCTGCGGTTCCCAGCTTGCCTGGCGTGCAGATGACCATCCCAATCCAGAAGGTGAGGGCTTTCCAGACCATGTAGGAGGGGGGCACAGAACTAACCCTTCTGAGGGATTTAGGAAAAATCTAGAACTTTGAAATAGCTGGCTCTTTGGACCACACATTCAAAGACCAACAGAATCAGGTGTGGTGGTGCACACCTGTAATACCAGCTACTGGGGAGGATGGGGCAGGAGGACCCCAAGTTTGAGGTCAGCTTTGGGAATTTGATGAAACCCTTTCTCAAAAAACATTTTTTTTGGGGGGGGCGGTGTTCTTGGGATGTAGCTCAGTGGTAGAGTGCTCCTGGGTTCAATCCTCAGTGAAAGAAAGAAAAGAAAGAAAGAAAGAGAGAGAGAGAGAGACACAGAAAGATTTACTACTTCTAAAAAATGTTTGTTTTAGTTGTAGATGGACACAGTGCCTTTATTTTATTTACTTACTTATGTGGTTGTGAGAATTGAATCCAATGCCTCACATGTGCTAGGCAAGCACTCTACCACGAAGCCACAACCCCAGCCTAACTTCTGATTGGTTGAATCACCCATAGGGGCTACAGGTATGACTCAATGGTAAAGTGCTTGCCTAGCACACAGAAAGCTTTAGGCCCTATCCCCACAACCTCAAAAAAATAAAAATAAAAAAGATTTACACACAGGATCAGCAAAGTGTTTGAGTAGCTTTAACATCCCTCCCATTTCATTATGTGTTTGTAGTGCTGGAGATGGAATATAGGGCCTTACACATGCTAGGGAAATCCTCTACTACTACAAACCAGCCCTTTTTATTTTGAGACAGGATCTCACTAAATTGCCCAGATGGGTCTCGAACTTGCAATCCTCTGGTCTCAGTCTCCTGGGCCACTGGGATCACAGGCTGAGCCACCATGCCTGGCTACCTTCCAGTTTATTGAGCATTTAGTATATCCTGACTAAGACACCAAGCTCAAGCACTGGAAACTATTATCATCCTTACTTATAGATGAGAAAACTGAGGCTCAGAGAGTCTGAGGAACTGGGCCATGGTCACACAACCAGTGAAGCTGAGTCCTAACTCAAATGCCCAGTCTGCAGGTTCCACAAAGGTGTGAATCTCAACAGGAATTCAGTATCCACCTGCTACAAGAAGGTTGCCTCTTTTTAAAAAAAAATTATTTTATTTATCTGTTTTCATATGGTGCTAAGGACGGAACCCAGTGCCCCACACACGCTAGGCAAGTGCTCTACCACTGAGCTGCAGCCCCAACCCAGAAGGCTGCCTCTTAAAGCAGCCTGACTTTGGATATTTTTATGGGAAAAAAAAATGTTAATAGGGTCTTCTTTTTTCCTCTGTGAAATTTTCTTACTTCCAAATGTTACAACAAATACTTTTTCCCCCAAAAAAACAGCATGGAGGCCAAGAACATTTATTTGTTCCTTGAATCTGGCTAGCAATTTGCAGCCCCTGCTTTTCTTCTAGAAATAAGCTGCTGGGGCTGGGGATATAGCTCAGTGGTGGGGTACCTGCCTAGCATGCCCAAGGTCCTGGGTTCCAGTCCCCAGTCCCACTAAATAAAGAATTTTAAAAAATAAGCTGAGGCTGGGGTTGTGGCTCAGTGGTAGAATCCTTGCCTGGCATGTGTGAGGCACTGGGTTCAATTCTCAGCACCACATATAAATAAGTGAATGAAACAAAGGTCTATCAACATCAAAAAAAATTTTTTTTAAGTAAGCTGCCCCACCAGGTGCAAGCTCCCTCCCCCAACTGTTTATTGGGTTTTTCTTATGTGTCAGGCAAGGTCACCACAGCTGCCACGCTTCCAGAAGCATGATCATGTATAAAGAGCAGAGGTGGGCTTAAAGAGCACTCCTTTGGGGACAGGACAACTAGTGACTGTCAGGCACAGGATTTAGACCTCCAAAGATATGCTTCTGCTTCAAAGCAGGGCTCTAGCTGGGCATGGTGACACATGCCTGTGATCCCACATACTTGGGAGGCTGAGGCAGGAGGATAGCAAGTTCCTGACCAGCCTGGGCAACTTAGCAAGACCCTTTCTCAAAATAGAAAATAAAAAGGGCTGGGTATGTAGCTCAGGAGTTGAGTGCCCCTGGGTTTAGTCCCCAGTTCCAGAAAGGAAGAAATTCACCCCCAGCTGCCTCTCTCAAGAAGCCTTCCTGGACTAACTGCTACTCCAAAGCGGAACGGATCCTGCAAGGGCTCGCTCTACTCCAAATACATAATGGGAGAAACACGCACGAAGGGAGGCTGTGTTATTTCACCTGAGTCTCAGAAAATAGGACTCAAGATCTCACAGCACTTAGCCCTAAAACCAAACATGATAAAAAGCAGAGCTCCAGGAGGTCGCCAGTGCGCACACCAGTAGTCGCTTCTACTCCAGAGGCTGAGACAGGATTGCTTGAGTTCAGGAGTTTGAGGCCAGTCTGGGCAACACAAGCAGAAGCAGAACCCAATTCTTTTTTTTTTTTTTTTTTTTTAAGGGGGGGGACAAAAACTAGCTCTGGGCAGGCTGCTTCTCCAACGGGAATGTGAAATCCCGAGAAAGGGCCTGGGAATCATCATTTTAACCAAGAGTCTCCCAGGTGCTTCCGAGAATAGGAGCGATCACTTGGGTTTAATTCTTCAATGAATTCAAAATCACCACTACGAGGCAGATACTATCATCTCCAAGGGAAGCTAAGGCTCAAGGGGCGGACTCAGTGGCCCAAGGTCACGAGCAAGGCAGAGACGCCACGGTTCCAACCCATGTCATTTCGATTTAACTCGGCTTCCCAAGCTCACAAAAATACCCCAAGTGGGGCGGGGCTCCACTGTGCACTCAGGCCCCGCCCCCGACAAATCGGGGAAACTGAGGCACGCGCGGCTCCGGATGACAGCGCACAATTTGAGCGCAGGCCCCAACTCCCGCGCCCGGGATCGGAATCCAACTCCGGCCGGTGGCACTGCCCACGCATCCACTGCGCAGCTGGGGAAACTGAGGCCTGTGCGCAGCAGGAGTGCCCAGATGTGGCCAGCGGCCCGCCCCACCCCACGGCAGCCCGGGTGCCGCGCCCGACCCGGCCCGGCTCCCCCGCAGCCCCGGTGTCCCCAGCCCCATCCCAAACTCAGCCCCGGCGTCGGTGGCGGCGGCACCTGCACATCTGGCAGCCTTGCTCGCGCTTCCGGGATGGCGCCCTCGCCGCCTCAACGTCACCACGCACCGTGCGTTCGAGCGCGCGTGGCGGCGTCGTATTCTGGGACCGACTTGCGTGCGTGGAGGCGCGGCCGGAAGTGGTGGTGCTGATACGTAATTTGTGTTCGCTGGTGCGTCACAGGGAATAGCCAATCAAACAGTCCCTATCGCGCCTGCTCAGTTCTTCAAAGTCTGCGCTCGAAAGCAGCACAGAAGGGAAACGCTGAAAGAGACGTCCTGTTATGTAGATGGTAAGGCTGCGACCCAAGAGCTGCACACTGTGCCCCCAGGGTCTTAAATGCTTCAGTGGCCCGTAGCCGAATCAGACCCAGGTGTTCTGCTTCCCAGGCTGGAAATCAGACTCATCCGGGTTCACAAATCTCCACTTCTGGGGCTGGGGTTGTGGCTCAGTGGTAGAGCGCTTGCCTAGCAGTGTGAGGCACTGGGTTTGATACTAAGCACCGCATATAAATAAATGAATAAAAAATAAAGGTCTATCAACATCATATATATATGTATAAATTCAAAAATTAAAAAGAAAATCTCTGCTCTGCTTTTGGTGACTGGCCCAGAGTTCCAAGTCCCCCCTAATGTGTGACAGTTCTCAGTCTTTCCTTGTCTTTCTTCGCCTTATTATTTCTGAGGAGTACTGGTTTTGCAGAATGTCCATCTATGTGTTTTCCGATATTTCCTCTTGATTAGGCAGATTGTGTGCTTAGGAGGCTCAGGGTGTTGATGTGTTTCATTACTGGTGATGCTGAACTTGATTATTTGCTTAAGACAGTGTCTGCCACTTTCTCTTCTCCAAAGTTGCTATATTCCCCTTTGCAATTAGTATCATAAGAGAACATGCCCCCCAAAAAGAAGAAGAAGGGAGAGGGGAAAAAAGAGAAGGGAAAAGAAAGGAAAATGAGGGGAAAAAAAGAGAGACCATGCAAATGCCCTGTGGGTCTTACTTTTGTTATTGTTTTGGAGGGTTTTTTTTTTTCTTTTGGTACCAGGGAGTGAACCCAGGGGCACTTAACCACAGAGCCGCATCCCTAGCCCTATTTATTTATTTATTATTCTTTGGATTTGTATAATTGTTTTTCTTTTTAATTTTTAAAATTTTTTTTCTCATTAGTTTCCCAGCCCTTTTTATATTTTATTAGAGACAAGGACTCGCTGAGTTGCTTAGTGTCTTACTAAGTTGCTGAGGTTGAATTTGAACTCACAATCCTCCTGCCTCAGCCTCCTGGGCTACTGGGATTACAGGCATGCACCACTGTGCCCAATTTGTCAGTTTTTTTTCTATCCACTAATTTTTGCATCCATATGTGGTTCTTGCTGACCACAGTTACCATGGTGGTGTTTGCCTCGTAGTGGTTTTCTATTTATTAACTTCATTACTAATCAGAATTCTGTAAGCAATGCTGTCCAATCTTCTGATTATATATTTATTCAAGTATTAATATCACTGTGCACTTGCAGGTACTTTATTGTGTGGATTATCATTAATCAAGTGTTATTTTTTTTTCTGCCCCTTTAAATTCACTCCTGTTGCCGGGCGTGGTGGCGCACGCCTGCAATCCAAGTGACTTGGGAGGCTGAGTCAGGAGGATCGCGAGTTCAAAGCCAGCCTCAGCAACTTATCGAGGCCCTAAGCAACTCAGTGAGACCCTGTCTCTAAATAAAATACAAAATAGGACTGGGGATGTGGCTCAGTGGTGGAGTGCCCCTGGGTTCAATCCCTGGTTCCAAAAAAAAAAAAAAAAAAAAAAAAACCACTGATGGTGCACACCTGTGATCCCAGGCATTCAGAAGGCTGAGACAGGAAGGTCCCAAATTCAAGGACAGCCTGGGCAATTTAGGGAGAGCCTGTCTCCAAAATAAACAGGCCTGGAGGTGTAGCTCAGTGGTAGAATTGATTTGAAGTTGAATTCAGTACTGCACAGCACTGATTAAAAAAAAAAAAAAGTTCTCAGGCACAAGACTGTTCAAAAGCCCTGGAATTGGGCTTATCCCCATTCTAATTCCAGGTGGATCACATCCTAGCTGCATGGCCTTGAGCGAGTGGCTTAACCTTATGAATCATGCAGTGAAATCCTTACAGTAAGGCTTGGCATGTGATAAGCCCTCAGTAACTGTAGATAATATGGTTCCCACATTCTGCCTCATTCATTCATTGAAGTCAATGATGAGCCAGTTATGATGGCACAGGCCTCTAATCCCAGTGACTCAGAAGGCTGAAACAGGAGGATCACAAGGTCCAGACCAGCCTAGGCAACTTAGGGAGACTGCCACAAAATAAAAAAGACAGGGGGGTGTAACTCAGTGGTAGAGTGCCCCTGGGTACAATCCCCAGTATTGAAAGATGAAGAAGCCGGGCGTGGTGGCACATGCCTGTAATCCAAGTTGGGAGACTTGGGAGGCTGAGTCAGGAGGATCTCGAGTTCAAAGCCAGCCTCAGCAACTTAGCGAGGCCCTAAGCAACTCAGTGAGACCCTGTCTCTAAATAAAAAAAAAAAATGGGGCGGGGGATGCGGCCCAGTGGCAGGGTGCCCCTAAATTCACTCTTGGGTTCCAAAAAAAAAAAAAAAAAAAAAAAAAAAAGATGAGGAAGAGGAGAGAGAGAAGAAAAACTCAATGTCAGCCAGAATTCTTATATGTTTGACAATTAAAAATTGTTTTTACTCCATTTGGGTACAGTGACATCCTGAAACTCCAGCAACTGGGAAGGCTAAGGCAGGATTGGAAGTTTGAGGCCAGCCTTGGCAACTTAGTGAGACCTTGCTTCAAAAAAAAAAAAAAAAAAAAAAAAAAAGGAGGTGGGGGGAGGAGGGGCTGGGGATATAGCTCAGTGGTAAGGCACCCCCCCACAAAAAAACAAAATTCCCCTCCATTCTGAGTGTTGGTCAGATTCTGGGGATATGGAGTACTCTAACTCTATCCCTGCCTAGCCTTGGAGTAGAAGGAGTAGAGGTGGAGTCAGAAACACACTCCCAGCCCTGTGGGCGTCTGTGCTTGGAAAGTGGGGAGGATGTCAAGCCTGGAGGACCCTGAGGAGTGAGGTGAGGGGACTCATTCTGGAGACAAAGAAGGTTGCCTGGAGGCAGTACATCTAGGCGGGGTTTTGAGGGAAGATTAGGAGTTTGCTAGGTGTAGATAAGCATTCAGGACAGAATCACAGGAGCAAAGGCAGAATGATGGGAAAGGGCACAGTGTGGACTGACCCTTATAAGAATGTGGGATTTCAGTGAGCCCGGCAGCAGCCAGGGCCCAGAGAGGGAGGCTGGGTGGGGGGTGCGGAATGACAGTATGAGCAGACTGCAGCCGACAAGGCCCAGACTGGAGAAACCAAGCTTTTCAGTGGGTCCCTGGGGCTCTGCTGGAAGCTAGGAAACACTTCTGAGGGTCCTGGAAGGAGTGGGGGCTGCACATTAAGGCCAAAATGGCATTGGCTAGCCCCAGATGTTTTTACATAGTGGACTGGAGACCAGAAAATGTTTTTCTGTTTGTGTTCAAGGGAAAGGGTAGGACGTGATGAGAACACCCAGCCGGCCCAGTGATAGGGGCTTTGGGGCAGGAGGTGACCCACATTTCAGAATTAGAAGTCCTTCTTTGCAACTTTTTCCAGTTTCAGTTCCTGCATAGATCCCATCACGGCTGCAATTAAATGCTTATCTGCATCATCCTTGGTGTAATATCCAGCTCTCCTGCTGGAACAGAACCCAGTGGGGGAAGGACCTGCTCCATCTTGCCCTTTATCACTGTGACCTTGAACGAAGTAATCAACCTCTCTGTGCTTCAGTTTCCTTATAAGATGAAAGTTTCCCTGTCTATAAGGTGATGTGGCACATGCCTGTTCAAGAAGCTGAGATGTGTAGATCCATTGACCCGAAAATTTGAGACCAGCTTGGGCAATATAGTGCAACCCTGTCTCAAAAAACAAAAAACAAACAATTAACAAGCATCTTACCAAATATACACATCCAATCCTAAAGAAGGTACAAAGGGAGGAAAAAAGAAACAGAGCATCTGGGACAGAGAAAAAAATAACAAGGCAGGTTGAAGTTCCAAAATGTTAATAATTACATTAAATATAAACAGGCCAAATAACTCAGCTAAAAGACAAAGATGAGCAGAATAGATTAAAAAGCAGAACTCAGCTGGACATGGTGGTATATACTTATAATCACAGCTATTTGGGAGGATGCGGCAGAAGAGTCACAAGTTTGAGGCAGCCTGGGCAACATAGAGCCTGTCTCAAAATTTAAAAAATAAATAAAAAGGACTGGGGATGTAGCTCAGTGGTGAAGTGCCCTAGGTTCAATCCCCAGTACCAAGCTAAACCAAACCAAAGAAAACCCAATTCTATGCTGCTTCCAAGAGACATGTGTATGATATAAGGATACAGAAAGATGGAAAGCAAAATGGTGGATGAGAGTGGAACATTTAGAACATGATCCCAAAGATAATGAGTGCTCTCCTAATAAAGTCCACTCTAAGGCAAGAACAGATAAGGAGGGGCCTGCCACAGTGATGAAGGAGTGAGTTCATTGGGAGAACATGACCATTACAAATCTGTATGCAGTTAGTCCTGTGGCTTCCAAATATCAGAATATTTCTCTCATAAGAAAAGGATTAGCCAGGTGCAGTGGTGCACACCTGTAGTCCCAGTGGCTTGGGAGGCTGAGTCAGGAGGATTGTGAGTTCAAAGCCAGCCTCAGCAACTTAGTGGGGCCCTAAGCAACTCAGGGAGACCCTGTCTCTAAAGTGGCTCAGTGTGGCTCAGTAATTAAGCACCCCTGGGTTCAATCCCTGGTAACAACAACAACAAAAAGGATTAAATATGTATGAAGTGTTTGCCCATACCTATGATACCTGCTTAATGAGTATCAGCCATTGTTATTATGGTTGGTTGCTGCTTTTATATTTATTTTAGACCTTTACTGTTTACTTTTTTAGTATTGTTTACTGTAGCTCCTTCAACCCCCTTATAACAGGTGCAGGTGGATGGACAAGTGACCCCCCTCTACAGGTAAAAACACTGAGGTTCGTAGTTCCTCAGAACTAAGACTGACCCCTTCCTGGATGACTTCCCATATCCCGGCTGCCCCACCAACTCCTCTTGCTGGCCAGCCTGCCTTCCTTGTGCTGTGATTTCTGAGCCCCAGTACCCCCTCCCCTCTGAGGTTTCAGCCAGACACTGAGCAGGTGTCAGGACTATAACTGTGAGAAACAACAGAGCCTCCCCAGGCTGCTGGTGGGGGTGTCTTACAGTGTCAGGGCATGGCAGAGGGAAATCAATGACACTGACAAGTGAGCCAGTTGTGAAGCAGGGCTTCATAACACCAGGACAACTTACTGGGGTGCAGGCTTTGCCCCGAGGAGGTCAGAGAGGACTTCCTGTGGAAGGCAACCGCAGAGCTCTGATCTGAGAAGCCAGTTACCTTCAGAAATCGTTACTACCTCCAGTGACAGCTACCTCCAAAGGCCAGCCTCTGACTCATTCATTTATTCATTCATTTATTGAGCTCCATAGGTGCCAGGCATTGTTCAAGGAGGAACTGGGCACAAAACAGGAGAAAATTCCCTGTCGGGATATGGGAGAGTGAGGTGGGTGGGGTGGGGAGCAAAGCAAAAGACGTAGGAGATCATTCTAGAAGGGTAACCTGCTGGGAACAAACAAAACAAGAGTTGGTAAGGTGTATGTGCCCCGTTTTCAAAACAAAATCCATAAAAACCTTTCTAATCGAGGGTGCCACCTTCTCCCGGGGCTCTTCATCACCCTCTGGCAGAGTGTGCATGGGGGAGGAACTTCTAGGGGTCTTGCTCTATCTCTTGTCCACCTGGCTGTTATTGGGCACCTTCTGTATGCATCAAGCAACCTTCTGGAGAATAAGTACACGCTACGTGGGGGTGTTCTGTGTGCCCTTGGGCACGGGGTTCCCCTTCCGGGCCTCGGGCCCACTTCGGTAAGTAGCTTCGGGGTGGTTATCCAGCAGTCCCATAGGTGCCCTGACCCTCAAGCCTTCTACTTAAGGAAACACCATTTGGTACTGTTCTCCCAACAGCCACCAAGGAGCGAGTGCATGGAGTTGGGTGTTTTTCCGCATTTCGAAAATGAGCAGGGGGGAATTCTGATGGGAGCCAGGAACAGCACCGGGCTGCGCGGTGATCACTAGCGTTACGAGTCTAACCTGGGGCCCACTCGCCCCCGCCCCAAATGGCCTAGAAGCTTCTGCCCCTTTAAGAACGTCCCGCGGAGCCAAGCAGGAAGGGGGCGGAGCCTGCGCCCGGGACGGACGTGTAGATGAGCCAATGGACGCGGCAGTCGCGGCGGCGGCGGCCAATGGGCGCGGCGGAGGCGGAGCCGAGCTCCCGAACCTGGTTCCCGAGGCGCGGCGGCCGCGGCTGGGGGCGGGGAGGGGGGCGCAGGACCCCAGGCGGGGGTCCCGGAGCCGGAGGCACGTGTCCCGGGGCGCCGGCGGGGTTGCGCTGGCCCTGGGCGCTGCCCTGGCCTGGGCTGGTCCGGAGGCCGGCGCAGCGGGGGCCGTAGCCGATGGGCGGGGCGAGGGGCCGTGGGGGAGGCGAGCTGGGGGCGCGGGGTCGGTAGTGTCCTAGGGGGCGCAGCCAGACGCCGGCGGCAGGGGTTAGGGCCACAGGGGGCGCAGGCGAGCGGGTCTGGGGGGCTGTTGACACGGACGTGCTGGGCTGGGGGCGCCCAGGGGGTGAGGGGGTCGGGGCCCCAGATTAGTGGCGTCAGACCGGCCTGGGGCGTTGGGGGCTTGGGTGGGTGGTTGACCGAGGGCCAGAGCCAGGTAGGGGGCGTCCGGAGAGCATAGGGTTTTATGGGATCGGGAGCGAGACGTCTGGGGACACCCGGGTGTTTACGGGGCGACAGAGCGGCTGTGGGGGGGCTGGCCCTGACTGGGGGTGGTGGTTGGGGTGGGAGGCCCATTTATGTGGGCGCAGGGGATTGTGGGGGTGGGCGCTGGGAGGGTCTCAGAGAATGGGCCCGATCCCGGAAGGAGCCGGGCAGGTGAGGATCTTAGAGGAGGGGATGCTGTGGATGAGTGATGGCTTGTTCTCATCTGAGCCTGGAGCCTGGAGGAGGGGGCCTGGCTTCCACTGGTGATAGTACACACAGGGCTGGGGGCTCCCAACAGGCCCTGGGTACGGGAGACAGACCTGGGGCAGGGCAGAAGCTGTGGAGTGCCCTGGGGGGTCTCTACTACTCAGAAGGCCACTCTGAATGGTTGGGAAGGAGGCTGGATGGCTGGAGAAAGGTCTTCCTTGGTGGGAGGAATTGGGGTTGGGGTCCCTGTTGTTCCAGGGTGGCATTAGCTTCAGGGTGTGGAATGAGGAAGACTTGGGGATTCTAGGTGATTGGCGCTGGTGCTGGTGGTTGTGGGGAGGGGTCTCTTTGGGAGCTGGGACAGCCGGCAGTGGAAAGCCCTGGTAATGATTCAACTGCACAAGTGGCTCAGAGGCTATAAAAATGGCTTCCCCAAGGCCTCAGGGGCTGTCCCCTTCCAAAAAACAAACAAATGAAAAACTCAGTGACTCTTTATTGGCATTTAATCAGATAAGGCCCCAGGGTCTGGAACCCCAGGTTTCAATTCTGCCTCTGCTGTTGACTTGCTCTGGACCTTGGGCAAATGACTTTGTCCCATTGGGCCTCAGTTTCTTTTCTGCAACTGTTGTGGGCGAGTTCCTTACTTCCTGGGTTGTTTATAAAGATTAAATAATAATTAGCTCTAATAATAGCTAACACTGATGCTCAGGGCTTGATGCGTGGGTGGTGAATTTCAACAAGCCTGGGTTGATGTACCCACTGTATAGATGAGGAAACTGAGGGCCACAGTTCCTGAGTCACAGAGCGGGCAATCAGCATGCAGGGGAAGGGTGGTACAGAGAATTCCAGAGGCTCGATGGGATTCTTACCTCATATGTAACCCTCTCCAGGGCCAGTTCCCGTCCCCCCAGCAGTATGGCATCCTGTGCTGAGCCCTCGGAGCCCACTGCCCCACTGCCTCCTGGTGTCCCACCGCTTGAAGACTTTGAGGTGCTGGATGGGGTTGAGGATGCAGAGGGTGAGGAAGAAGAGGAGGAAGAGGATGATGATGACCTGAGTGAGCTGCCACCTCTTGAGGACATGGGACAGTCCCCTCTAGAGGAGGCTGAGCAGCCTGGGGCCCTGGCCCGAGAGTTTCTGGCTGCCATGGAGCCTGAGCCTGCCCCAGCCCCGGCTCCAGAAGAGTGGCTGGACATCCTTGGTAAGGAGCAGGGGTGGTTTGGGTTGATCTGCAGAGCCCAGACAGCTCAGGTGCAGAGTGACCTTGGGCCAGGCCTTATCCCCTGAGCCTCGTTTCCCCATCTCTGCTGTGAGGGTTGAAAGTAACCTGGTAACTATGGTGATTGCCAGCCAGTGGCAACTGCTTGAGATGCTTCATGTTCATGAACTCCATTCATTTTCGTACACACACGCACACACACCCCACATGCTGTGTCTCTTTTTCCCAGAGCTGTTAGCAGCGGCCCAGAGAGGCTGAGTCACCTGCCCAGAGCCACACAGCCAGCATGCTGGTTGCCAGCAGCTCCCAACCCCCACTGCATCTTTTTTGGGCAATTGTCTGACACACGCCAGTCCCTGAAAATGCATCCTGAGGTCAAATAAATCTGGAAAATGTCCTGTTCATCCCTCTAGCTGCTTCACAGTACTCATTATTAGTTTCCCCTAGTGCTGAGCATTGAACCCAGGGCCTCTTACCTCCCAGGCAAGCACTGCACAACTGAACTACACTCTTAGCCCTTTTTTTATGTTGTTTTGAGACAGGGCTCACCACTGCCTGAGGCTGGCCTTGGCATGTACCACCCTGTCTGACTTCATTATTGTTCTTAAAATGCTTTATAACTGTGAAGCGTCATTAGCAGTTATTGTTATATTTGGGGGAGGATTTTTTCCCTTTTATTGCGGTGCTGGGGATGGAACCCAAGGCCTGAACGTGCTAGGTAAGTGCTCTACCACTGAGCTATATGCCCAGCCCCTCATGATCATTCTAGATGCTCAAAGAAGTCCTGCAAAAAAAGTAACTTACAGTTACCCCTCCCCCATGTGCTATACCAGAATTCTGAAAACAAGAGAAATGTTAATATTCTGTGGAAAGCATGTTGCCACTGACCCTGACGTATACACCAAATAATTATTGCCCTTATGATAAATGATAAGTCAACACCACTGTTGATAATACCAGTGGGCGGGGATGTGCTGAGTGGTAAAGCTCCCCGGGTCCAATCCCCAGGACCCTCTGAAAACACCAGGTGATACTTCCTGAGCACTGCCTCCACACTGTCCCGCGTAGCATGTCACTGGATCCTTCCAGCAACCCTGCGCCAATTCCTTCCCTATTTAACAGATGGGAAAATGGCCCAGTGAGGCAAAGACACTTGCCCAAGGTCACACAGCCTCCCTGGGTGGAGTAGAGTGTGGCAGGTTGTTCTTCGTGGATGTTGTGAGAACTGCTCTCCCCGCCTCAGAGCACTGTTGTGACGCAGTCTGTATTTGTGTGGCCACGTTCTGGGGTCAGTTCTGGGGTCAGAATCGGGGCCTCCAGGCAGGGTATGTTAGCGCTCACTGTGGGGAGCTCTGGATTCTGCTCCCAGCACCTCAGAAAACCCAAAAAAGAAAAAGAATTGGGGTTTTCATTTTCCAGACAGAGAAACAGCTCTGGAGGGGATGTGGTGTGCCCAGAGTCCACCCTAGGAGAGGAGGCAGGGCCCTGCTGTGACTTCCACATGTCCATCAGCAGAGTCCACAAACCTTAAGATCCAGGGATCCAAGGGAATTCAGTTCTCAGACTGAATACTAGGTGTGTGCCAGTAGGGGTGTAGCACAGAAATTTGGAATTTTCTAGAATATTCCAGAATAAGGATGGCTTCATCAGTGTCTCTAAAATTTAGGCTAGGATCCATTCAGACTTGCAAAATATTCTAGAAACACAGAACCGTGCAGCACTAGGCCAGGGTGGGAACTTGAACAATGGCACAGGCCCTGGCGGTCGGCCTCCCCAGTTTCAGCCCTCATGTCACTAGTGGGTACCTTGGGAGAGCCCTGAGGGTGGCCCGTGCAGAACTGCATGTCCCAGCTCAGGTTACCTGCCCTCTCTCTGCTTCTGTTTCTTGCTGTCTAACGTGGGTGCTGGAAGCCGTCATCCCAGCAGCTGCCGTGGGGTGACAGTGGGTGGTGGGCTCCTGAGTGTGTTTGCAGGGGTGCTCAGCCTGGTGCTCAGTGGGCGATGGCATTGGCTGTTCGGTGGGTCCTGGGATGCCTGGGGCATGGGCAACATGAACTGACGTGGCTGAGAGAGTGGACAGCAGTCTCCTTTGTGGACTTATGGGGACATCAGGGTCTACCTTTGCTCGTAAGCCCTTTGACTCAATTTACTATTTAGACTCGGTGCACAGAGTGCTTTGGAGGAGATGTAGCACAGACATGGCGGGTGCTGCAAACCAAGCAAGGGCTTGCTGGGCGCCACTGGGAGGCCCCATGATCGTCCCATTTCATGGCTGGGTAAACTGAGGCCCAAACATCCCAGGGTGGGATTTGAAGCTGGGGAGGGGCCTGCCCCAGTGTCTCTCCTCTGGACCTCTCTTTCTAGACCAGCCCTGGTTCAGTGGGCCAGTTCCCAGGACCAGCATTGTCACCCCTAAATCTGTCTTGTTGGACCTGGGGAAGTGCCTCAGTTGTGGAATGCTGGCCTAGCATGTGCAAGGCCCTGGGTTCCATCCCCAGCACCCCCAAAACAAAGATCTGCCCTGTCATGCCCGGTGTCGAGCCTCCTGGGTTACCTGGCTTGTCGGTGACAGAGTGGGTGTCGTGTGTGTGTCTTGCGCTCTCTGCAGCGAGGAGGGCTGGGTGCGGCGGAGGGGGTGGAGGGGCTCTTGTCTGAGCCCCGATGACAGGTTAACATCCCCGCTTCCTGGCAGGGAATGGGCTGTTGAGAAAGAAGACACTGGTCCCAGGCCCACCTGGCTCGAGCCGACCAGCCAAGGGGCAGGTGGTCACCGTGCAGCTGCAGATGTCGCTGGAGAATGGCACGCGGGTACAGGAGGAGCCAGAGCTGGTGTTCACCTTGGGCGACTGCGACGTCATCCAGGTTGGGGGAGGGAGGAGCCCGGCGGGGGCAAGGTGGGCACCTTGCCAGGCCGGGCCACACCTGAGCCCCCAACCCTGTCCACCCCAGGCCCTGGACCTTAGTGTCCCCCTCATGGACGTGGGTGAGACGGCCATGGTCACTGCTGACTCCAAGTACTGCTACGGCCCCCAGGGCAGGTGAGCGCCACCACGTGGGTCCCTCTGGGTGACGGTGCTTGTGGGGCATCCCCCTGGGCTCTCCCCATCTGCCTGCTTGCTTTATAGAGAGCGGATTGAGGCTGAGGGAAGGAAACCTGCTAGCCAGGTCACGCAGCTCCAGGGTGGCCAGGTGACGCCCTGCGTTTCACTGAGGAGGGGTGGCAATGGGCACAGCCGGAAATCGAGGCCCTTCCCTCCTGCCCCAGAGTCAGCCAGCGAGTCTGGGGTGAGGGCCAGTGCCGCCGGGTCTGAGTGTGCCCGCCTGCCCCACCTCCCCAGCAGGAGCCCCTACATCCCCCCGCACGCGGCCCTGTGCCTGGAGGTCACCCTGAAGATGGCTGTGGATGGGCCTGACCTGGAGATGCTGACAGGGCAGGAGCGGGTGGCCCTGGCCAACCGGAAGCGGGAGTGTGGTAACGCCCACTACCAGCGAGCGGACTTCGTGCTGGCTGCCAACTCCTACGACCTTGCCATCAAGGCCATCACGTCCAGCGCCAAAGGTGACCGAATGCCTTTGGGTCAGATCCCCACCACCTCCCCACAGAGGCGTCACCCACCCTCAGCGCCAGAGACCCCAAGCCACAGGCTCCTTGGGTGCAGAACACTAAAACCTTCACACCAGGGTCCCCTCCAGACTGACATACCTGAGACCATAGGTAAATGACGGGCGATGGCAGGTGGCATCAGTCCACGTGGTGCTCCTTAAGGAGCCACGAGTCAGACACGAGCCCTGGGGAAGGTGTGACCCCAGCCCCCCAAATGGGAGGACCGAGCTCCCCACCCTGGTAGATGGCAGCCGTCCCTTCTCAGGAGCGGTCCTGGGGCCGGTGGGCAGTGACCGCTGTCCTCCACAGTGGACATGACTTTTGAGGAGGAGGAGCAGCTCCTGCAGCTGAAGGTGAAGTGTCTGAACAACCTGGCGGCCTCGCAGCTGAAGCTGGACCACTACCGCGCCGCGCTGCGCTCCTGCAGCCTGGTGCTGGAGCACCAGCCCGACAACATCAAGGCGCTCTTCCGCAAGGGCAAGGTGGGCGCCGCCGGGCTCTCGGGTCCGGGTGGGAGAAAGGGGGCCCCAAAGACACAGGGTCCCGCCTGGGTCCCGTCAATCCAGTGGCTGAGAGGCTCAGCCCAAATCCCAGCTCCTGGGTGCTTCACTTCCGGCCCGAGGAGCTCTTCCTTGTGTCTAATCCTCTCTGCCTCCTGGCTCCTTCAGGGTAAAAGCTGAGTCCTGCCATGGCCCTTGGGATCCTTAGTCATTGTCCCCTTCCTGCTAATACCTCTGCTCTGTCCCTGCTTTTCTCCATTCCTCCCAGTCTCCTGCATACTTGCTTCTCGGTTCACAGCTGCCCCAGGACCTTGGCTCAGGCTCTGCTCTAGGTACCTGCCTGGGTCTCTCTGGACTTGTCCAGGGTTGGTTTTGGTTTTTCCTTTTGTCCATGTATGTGTGCTGCTGGGGACAGAAGCCTCGTGTGCACGGCGAGCACTCCACCACTGAGCGGCACCCCAGCTCCTGCTCAGGTGTTCGCTGAGTCACCACCTCAAGAGGCCCTCCCTGCCTGCCTCATCCCCTGCCCTGCCATGTCTTCATTTTCCCATGTCACCAGCAAACCGAGGCGTCCTGCCTTTCCTCCGCTTCTAGGAAGTGGAGATGTGGCCCGTGGCTCAAGCTGAGTTTCTAACCTGCAAACCAGGCCAGGCACACGGGGTGCTCGGTAAATGTCCTGGTTGAACATCATGGCGAATCTGGCCTGACCTGGCTGTGAGAGACCTGAGCAGTTCCCTCTGCTCGGCATTCATTGAGCACCTACTGCATACAGAGTTCTACACATAAATAAGGGGAGGAAGACATTGCTGTTGCTGGGTTGTTTTGTTTTGTTTTGTTTTGAGCACCAGGAATTGAACCCAGGGGTGCTTAACCACTGAGTCACACCCCTAACCCTTTTTTTGTTTTGAGGCAGGGCCTCACTAAGTTGCTGAGGTTGGCTTTGAACTTGCAGTCTTCCTGCCTCAGCCCCCTGAGTCACTGGGTTACAGGCATGTGCCACTGTGCCTGGCTGCAGTCAACTGTTTTCTAAGAGCTTGTAATCTTGGGGGGCAGGGGGGGCTGTAGGGCATCTACTGGTTGAAAGTGAAAGAAACTCACTCAAATGGGTTTGAGCTAAAAAGAGGGATGGTTGGTTCATGAAACTGTCACGTCCAGTGTGGCTGGTTTCAGGCCTGGCTAGATCCAGGCATTCACAGTGGTGTGGGGAGGCCGGGCCTCTGCCGTGGACTTCCCCATCCCTCACCCCACCTCCAGCTCCCCAAAGCTGCAGGCTTGCATTCTGTTCCTTAGCAACTGGCTTCCCAGTGGTACCACATCATTCAGGCTGGGTCTCATGGACCACCTTGGGTCATGTGCCTGGTCTGAAGTTGTTCACCGTGACCTGAACCTTAGAAGTGTCCAGTTGGCCTTGCAGGCCTGCTGAGGCAGTGGGGGAAGGAGGAGGGGAGGTGGGCTCTAGGCATCCAGCTTGGGCTGAGCCACACAGGGGAAGGAGCAGGTTTAGGGGTCAGTGCGATGCCAGCTGCAGTGCCCAAGGCTGCTGAGGGCTCGAGCAGCGCAGAAGAGCCCAGGAGCTGAGCAGGGACTGGCCAGGTGCCCAGGAGCTGGGCTGGGTCTCTTGAAGGAGAGCAAGGCCAGCTGGGGTCCCCAGGGACGCTGCCCCTTTCCCCCACAGGTGCTGGCTCAGCAAGGTGAATACAGTGAGGCCATTCCCATCCTGAGGGCAGCCCTGAAGCTGGAACCTTCCAACAAGGTGAGCAGGACAGGAATGTCCCAGGACTTGCTTTGAGGGGCTACCTGGGAAGTCTTGCCTGCAGTCTGTCCTAAGTTTTCTTTGCTGTGACTCTCTGGAGTTCCTGTGTGGGCAGGGGATGGGCAACTAAAGGCCTCTGGCCAGCTTGCTACAGCCTCATGGCCCCCACATGGACAGGGACATGTGCCAGCACTCCCAAGGGCTGAGGGCACCATCGTCCTGGCCAGGCCAGCGCCCGTGTCCTTGGCCTTCCTCCCAGAACCTTCCTCTCTCCTGGCTATCTTGTGCTCTGCACCATTTACCCCATTCCTGTGAGTAGTGGGGGCAGCAGCTCCCACTTTGGTGAAGCCCAGGGTGGGCAGACAGAACCCCCGTGTCTCGGTGGTCCTGGCCCACAAGCAGTCAGCAGTCCTAGAGGGCAGAGCGACGGCTGCTGAGTGATGCTGGGCTGCTGCCCACTCCCTGCCCGCGCCCCTCCTGCAGACGATCCACGCAGAGCTGTCAAAGCTGGTGAAGAAGCACGCGGCCCAGCGCAGCACAGAGACGGCCCTCTACCGGAAGATGCTGGGCAACCCCAGCCGGCTGCCAGCCAAGTGTCCCGGCAAGGGCGCCTGGGTGAGCGAGCCTGTGGGCACAGGGCAACAGACAGGGCACAGTGGGCAGAGATGTGCCCCCAAACTTCCAAGTCCTCTGCCCCGGGGCTGTGCTGGGGACGTGGGGACACCTGCCCAGCCCTGCACTGACCAGGCCTGAGACGAGGTGGGCTCTGGGAGGGGCGGGCGGTTCCTCCAGGGGAGAAAGGTGTCCTGGAGGAGGGACTCGGGTTTGGGCGTCAGTGCCTGAGCAGGAGCTCGTCTGGGAGGAGTGGTGAGCAGGGCTTTGCCGGGAGGCCTGCGTGGAGCATGGTGGGAGCCAGGGCCGGGAAGCCGGTCATGACTGCCCTCTGTCATCGTGACCCTCCTCTCCCCTTTATTCACAGTCCATCCCTTGGAAGTGGCTGTTCGGGGCAACTGCTGTTGCTCTGGGGGGCGTGGCACTCTCTGTGGTCATCGCTGCCAGGAACTGATCGACCAGGTGGCTGCCACCCCCTCTGCACACCGTGGACCCCACCCTGCACTCCTAACTCCCCCGGCTCCCTGTCCACTGTCCTCTGTGGCCTAGCCCCCTCCTCTGGGTCAGGGGCAGCAGGGATTGGGGGTCACGAAGCCCAGAGAGCAGGAGAGACTGAGGCCCCCTGGGAGAAAAGTGAGGTGCAGCCCAGAGGGAGGGGCCTCGTTCCTCCAGACCCAGTTCTCGCCCTTCCCCACCCGCCCCGCAGGGTTAGGTCTCACCCGGGCGGCGGGGCAGCCTCAGTTTCTCCTCCTCGGTAGGCCTGGGGGCAGCTCACCCCGCCCAGTCCCCACCTGATCGCCAGCCCTTCCTACCCCGCCTGCCACCCTCTGTCCAGGCTCCCCCACAGTGAAATAAAGCCTCCCACCCCGCATGCCGGGCTCCAGAGCCTCTTTCCATTACAGCTTGGGCCCCAAGATGGCCTGCGATTCATGCAGAGTCACATGGCCCTGTGGACTGGTGGGGCCAGGCTGGAGTCAGGGTCTCCTCTTGGAAGAGGAGTCTTGCTTTACAGAGGGAGAGCCAGCCTGGAAAAGTGGGGTGATACGGCGAGTGGAACCGTGTCCAGAGCCCCAGACCAGCTGGGCACGCCCAGCTCCACTGGTCCCCAGCCTTTGTTAGTCATCTGACGTCCAGGACCCAGGCAGGCCCTGACTGGAGGCTGCGCAGGGGATTCTGGGATCAGCTCTTTGCCTAGTGGGTGTGCTGCGGGTGTGCGGTTCCTGGCCTGAGAAGAGGTGGGTGAGGAGCTGGGGTGTTAGAGCACTCGCCTCGTGTGTGAGGCCCTGGGTTTCATCCCCAGCACTGCAAAAAAAAAAAAAAGAGATGGGGTCCAGGGGAGTGGTGTGAACAGCTGAGTGGGGCCCAAGGAGGTGTGGCCGGAGGATCAGGGCGGCCTCTCCCAGGTAGTGCTGTGCACTGGACTCAGTGGCCACAGGGAGGGTACGCCTGTGTAGCCAACTGACAGCCCTGCGTCTGGACAGCAGCATGATCAGTGCAAAGGCCCTGGGGCAGGATCAGACCACTGTGTCGGAGGTTGGTGAGGGTGGGTGGTCAGCAATGCTGGGTCCTGCAGGGCTCCCAGGGCAGGAGCCACCTTCAGTCCCACTGGGCTCCCCACCCCCTGGGAGACCTGGGAACGTCTCCTCTGAGTGCTGCCACCGTCACAGCCGGGGGGGGGGGGGGTAGAGCTGGCATCGGGCCTCCCAGCTCAGCACTGCAGCTCCTTCCTGCTCCTCCATCCTGCCGCCAGGAATGAGGGCAGCCCCAAAAGTGGACCCTTGTCTACACCTGTCCCCTGACAGCCCAGCCACCAGAAGGTGGCATTTGGGCCTTGGACCTGAGTGATGCCCAGCCTCTTTCCAGGCCCCTTCTCTCTGCCACCAGAATGGCTCTGGGGGCCACAAACCTCTCCCCTTTGGTCTCTGTCCTCAGGAAGGGGTGCTTCCCTGGAGGCAGGGCAGGGCTGGGGTTCCCTCAGCCAGACACCCCTGGTTTGCCAATTCTCACTGACCCAGGCATAGGCTGGGCAGCCTCTGTGATGGCCCGAGGATCCCTGGGTGGCTGGGATGGCCTTCCAGCTGGTCCTACGTGACCGCCACCACTGTTGTTCCCAAATGCCGGCCATGTGCTGGAGGAGCCTCAGGTCACTGGGTTCCCTGTTCTTTGACCACTTTTGTTTATTCTGGGGACAAGTCCTTTGTCACAGAGGTGGCTTGTGACTTGTTTTCTCACTTCATGGCTCACTTTTAATTATATCTCCCAAAAAGCAGGTGTTTAAAATTACAATGAAGTTCAGTTTCTCAGTTTCAATATTCTTTGTGCTTCCTGGGCAGGCAATATTTGTTGAGCCCAAGTTTGCAAAGAATTCCTAGATTTTCTTGTGTGTATGTGTGTGTGTGTGTGTGTTGCTGGGAATGGAACTGCGGGCCTTGCACATGCTAGGCAAATGCTCTAACTCTAGCCACACCCCAGCCCTTAGATTTCCTTCTAAACATCAGTCTCAGTCCATTTGCTGTTGCTGAAACAACATACCTGAGACCAGGACATTTATAAAGAAGGGAGGTTTATTTAGCTCACGGTTCTGGAGGCTGGGGAGTCCAAGAGCATGCTGTAGGCATGCTGGCATCTGGTGAGACCCTTGCATGGTAACATGGTGGACATTGCATGACAAGGCGGCAGATGTGCCAACTCTGGTCTCTTAGAAAGTCATGGGCAAGGGGCCCCATGCTCATGACCCCATCTAATCCTAATTACTTCCCAAAGGGCCCCATGCATCAGTGTATGAACTTGGGGATTGTTTCCAACATTGCATGTTGGGGGACACATTCAAGCCATCTGTGGTTTAGATTTTAGTTTCAGCTTGTGATTCACTTTTGAGTTCATGTTATATTTTAGTTTTCATTTGCAGTGCCAAGACTGGAGCCCAGGGCCTTATGCATGCTGGGCATGCACTGGGCCACTAAGCCTCACCCCGTCCCTGAGTAATGTTTAAATGTGGTGTGAGTTTAGTGTTGAGGTTGTTTATAGGGCTGTCCATTTGTTCTTTTTAAAAAATATATTTTTAGTTGTAGAGGAGCGCATTACCTTTATTTTATTTATTTTTATGTGGTGCTGAAGATTCAACCCAGTGCCTCACACGTGCAAGGTAAGCGCTGTACCACTGAGCTACAGCCCTAGCCCCAGTCCATTTGTTCTTGAAACGTCAGTGGGGAAGATTTGCTTCCCCAGCTTGTGACTGTGGCAGCTTTGTCAAAAATCAGCTGACAAGCTGGGCATGGTGGCACACGCCTGTAATCCCAGCAACTTTGGAGGCTGAGGCAGGAGGATCACAAGGTCGAGACCAGCCTCAGCAACTTAGTGAGACCCTGTCTCAAAAAAAAAAAAAAAAATCAAGTGGGGTGGGGGTTGTGGCTGGGTGTAGGTCCATGGTAGAGCACCCCTGGCTCCATCCCCAGTACTGCGTTAGTAAAATACAAGCCAGGCATGGTGTCACATGCCTGTAATCCCAGGGACCTGGGAGGCCGAGGCAGGAAGATCCCAAGTTGGAACCAGCTTCAGCCACTTAGCAAGAGGCTGTCTCAAAATAAAAAAGGGCTGGGGACGTGGCTCAGTGGTTAAGTGCCCCTAGATGCAATCCCTGCTACCAAAAAGAAAAAAAGTATAGCTGGCCACATGGCGTCTCTTCAGGGCTCTGCGCTGCACTTTGGTCAGGTCTTCCTGCCCCTCAGCCCATCCCGTGCTCTCTGCTCTGTCTCCTTGGTGGGTCCGAGCTTATCTTGAAGATAGCATCACTGTGATTTTCTTCATTTTTCTCCACTGGGATTGAGCCCAAGGTCTCCAGTGAGCTAAGCACTGTCTCCACCTCTGGGAGGCACCAGCACCTTCAGCCCCTTAGGGTCCCTCTGGGAGTAAACGGGGGTCAAATGTAAAGTGCAGAGTGCTCCTGACGCCTGGGCCCGCAGCTGCGCATCCCTGACTCTCCTCTCCAAGTCTCTTTCCCCATTTGGTTGGTGGATCCAAGTCACTAACCATCTCTATCCCAGGGAGGTCCTGGGTGCCACGCCCTGATCCTGAAACCTGCTGCATTTTACATACTAAAGTGACTGTCATTGAGATGGAGTCTCACTATGTTGCCCAGGCTGATCTTCCTCTTTTCTTTTTTTGTACCGGGGATTGAACCCAGGGGCACTCAACCCCTGAGCCACACTCCCAGCCCTATTTTGTATTTTATTTAGAGACAGGGTCTCACTGAGTTGCTAAGGGCCTCGCTAAGTTGCTGAGGCTGGCTTTGAACTCGCGATCCTCCTGCCTCAGCCTCCCAAGCCGCTGGGATTACAGGTATGTGCCACCGTGCCCAGCGCCTAGGCTAATCTTGAATTGGCGGGCTTCAGTGATCCTCCTGGGTAACAGGAACTACAGGTGCGCGGCACCATGCCTGTCTCAAGACTGTTACTGCTGTTGTCTTTTCCCAGGTGAATCCATGGAGGTTCAGAGAGCCAGCTGGCCAGCTGCTGCCCAGCAGCTCCTCCCAGGTTCTCCTCCACTTAGCAGCCCGGCTGTCTCCACCCTCCCAACCTTTGCCACAGAACTTCTGTGCCCCAGCTGCCCTGTCCCTGCCCTTCTGTGACCCTCCAGAGCCAGGTAGCCCCCCCAGCTACAGTATTGACCTGTCCCAGTTCTCCAGATAAGCAGCTGGGCACAGATCAGCATGCGTGGGTGTCAGCGTCAGCGTCCCCCCGGCTGATCACAGGGGAAAGGTGGTGGACACGGAGCCCTGCGCTTACACAGGCTGGAGTCATAATCTCTGCAGCACTGTGGGAGCCCCTGAGGTTTCTGTAAGCCTCAGTCTCCTCATCTGTGGAACGGGCTGATGGCCATGTCATGAACAGGACATGAGGTCATTTCTTCACTCAATTTATTTATTTATTTTTTGGTACTGGGGATTGAACCAAGAGGCCCTCCACCACTGAGCCACACCCCCAGCCCTATTTTGTATTTTATTTAGAGTCAGAGTCTCACTGAGTTGCTTAGGGCCTCATCGTTGCTGAGGCTGGCTTTGAACTCTCGATTCTCCTGCCTCAGCCTCCCAAGTGCTGGGATTACAGGCATGCACCACCGCATCTGGCCAATTTATTTTTAAGGGGCTGGGGTCGTGGCTCAGTGGCAGTGCGCTTGCCCAGCATGTTTGAGGCACTGGGTTCGATTCTCAGCACCACATATAAATAAATGAATAAAATAAAGGTCTATCAACATCTTAAAAAATTAGCCGGGCATGGTGGCGCACACCTGTAATCCCAGCACTTTGGAGGCTGAGGCAGGAGGATCACAAGTTCAAAGCCAGCCACAGCAACTCAGCAAGGCCCTAAGCAACTCAATGAGACCCTGTTTCTAAAGAAAATACAAAACAGGGCTGGGGATGTGGCTCAGTGGTCAAGTGCCCCTGGGTTCAATCCCCAGTACCAAAAAAAAAACAAAATTTTTTTTTTATTTGTCAATGGACTTTTATTTTACTTATTTCATTGTGGTGCTGAGACTTGAACCCAGTGCCTCACACATGCCAGGCAAGTGCTCCACCACTGAGCCACCTGCCCAGTCCCTCACGCAGCATATTTATTGAGAATCTATATTCTATGCCAGGTGCTTTGCTAGGGATGGTTTTTTATTTTTATTTTCTGGTACTAGGGATTGAACCACTGAGCCACATCCCTAGCCATTTTTAGTTTTTATTTTGAAACAGAGTCTTGCTAAGTGGCTGAGGCTGGCTTTGAACTTGCAATCTTCCTGACTCAGCCTCCGGGGTTGCTGGGATCACAGGTGTGCGCCACCATGCCCACTGTATTTCATTTTTTGAAGTTGGGCATTGAACCAAGAGCCTAGAATATTCTAAGAAGATGCTCTACTATTGAGGTACATCCCCAACCCTTCCTGTATACTTTATTTTCTTTTAAAAATAAATTTTTTTTCAGTTGTAGATGGACATGATACCTTTATTTTATTTATTCATTCACTTATATGTGGTGCTGAGGATTGAACTCAGTGCCTCACACATGCTAGGCAAGCACTCCACCATTGAGCCACAACCCCAGCCCTGTACTTTATTTTCTATTATTATTTTTTGGTACTGGGGATTGAACACCAAGGTGTGGTTTACCACTGAGCTGCCAAGGCTGGCCTTGAACCTGTGATCCTCCTGCCTCTGCCTCCTGAGTACCTAGCATTACAGGCGTGTGCCACCACACCTGACTCCTCTATACACATTGAATATCATATCTTTAGTACCTATAATACCTAACACAATGTAAGTAACCGCTGTGTGAATTGTCACTATACTGTATTGAGGACTCATGAGAACAAAGAGGTCTGCATGTGTTCAGGACAGCTGCAACGGTTATTTTCCCAAATATTTTCTGTCTATGGTTGGTTGAATCTTAGGATGTGGAACCTGGGGATATGGAAGGCCGACTATATGAAAAGGGACCCTGGCTTGTAGGCAGGCTGGAGAGTAATTAGGATGGCTGTGGATCAGAAGAAAGGTTTCAAGGTCAAGTCCCAGGTTGTATACAGCTGCACCCCTCCAAGCCTCCGTTTCTCCATTGTTTTTGGTTTTTTTTTTTGAACTGGGGATTGAACTCAGGACACTCGGCCACTGAGTCACATCCCCAGCTCTATTTTGTATTTTATTTAGAGACAGGGTCTCACTGAGTTGCTTAGGGCCTCGCTAAGTTGCTGAGGCTGGCTTTGAACTCACGATCCTCCTGCTTCAGCCTCCGGAGCCGCTGGGATTACAGGTGTGCACCACCATGCCCGGCTTGTTTCTCCATTGAAAGTGAAGATATTAATGAAAAGTATCTGAAAAGGATACCAGGAGTCCAGCATTGCCTGAGGGGTGACAGTCAGGAGGTGCTGGTCTGCAGGGTGGCAGGAGGGAAAGAGAGCCCACAAGATCTCCTGGGAAGACCAGAGAGGTCCTCAACTCCATCTTCCTCACTTATCTCAAAATCTTCATCCTAAAAAGAAACAGAAAGGGGGCTGGGGTTGTGGCTCAGTGGCAGAGCGCTTGCCTAGCATGTCTGAGGCACTGGGTTCGATCCTCAGCACCATCTAAAACATAGATAAAATGAAGTTATTGTGTTCACCTACAACTCAATAAAATATTCTAAAGAATGAAACAAACCAAAACCAAAACCTTCATCCTGAAACCACCGTCTATCACCAGTAAAATGACAGGAAAAAGTCCCCAAGGGTTTCCACAAATTGGGAGACTGGGTGTCTGGACAGGCCAGGGCGGGTCACAAGCTCCCGCTGCCTGTAAACACGGGCCCATGAACTGAGAGGCGGAATACATGGTGCAGGTCCCGTGGGAAACAGGCGCTCCTCAAAGGTCCAACAAGGAATTGTCCTATGAAGCAGCAATGCATTCCGAGGTTGATTACTAAAAGAAGGGGAAACATCCATCCCCACAAAACACAGGTACGTTTGGGCTGGGGTGCAACTCAGTGGTAGAGCTCTTGGTTAGTGTGGGTGAGACCCTGCGTCCCGTCCCCTGCACTACAAAACCAAACTAAAAAACAGAAACAAAACCAAAACTGCGCCCTGCGTACGTGAATGTTTTAAGAAGCACCATTCATAATAGTGAAACGGAAAGAGAAGCAGCAGTCCCAATGCTCCTCAGAGGATAAGTGGATAAAGAAAAAGGGGAGGTTCATACAATGGAATATTATTCAGTAGTTAAAAAGGAATGAAGCAATGATAGAGGCTTTGAGGCTCAGGAACTTGGAAAGCATACTGAAGGAAGGAGGTCAGGCACAGGGGACCGCATGGTGTATGATGCCATTGATGTGAAATGTCCAGAACAGGAAACAGAAAGGAGATGAGGGGTTAGGGAAGGGGAATTGAGAGTGACTGCTAATGGGAACTGCTTTTTTGGGTGATATGAGGAATGGTTTCAGGGGCACTGGGGATTGATCTCAGGGGCAGTTGACCACTGAGCCACATCCCCAGACCTATTTTATATTTTATTTAGAGACAGGGTCTCACTGAGTTGCTTAGCACCTTGCTTTTACTGAGGCTGGCTTTGAACTCATGATCCTCCTGCCTCAGCCTCCCGAGCTGCCGGAATACAGGCCTGTCCCACCACGCTCAGCTAATCCTGGCTTTTGAGGGAATGAAAATGTGCTGGAACCAGACACTGGTAATAGTTTGCAAATAATTTGAATGTTCTAAATGCCACTGGGTTGTACTTTTTTTTTTTTTAATGGCAAAGAGATTTATTTTGTCCTAGATTTCCTTCGTCCCTGTCATTGGTGCATGATTATATGCAGCAGTGGGATTTGCTGTTACATATTCACACCTGCACTCGGTGTAACAGTTCAATCAGGCCGATTCCACTCCCCAGTACCTCCCCTTCCCTGCCCTCCTCCCTTCCTCTACTGATTTCCCTCCTGTTTCCATGAGAACCCCCACTCCCCCCATTTTCTCCCTTTTTATTCTCTAGTCCTCACATATGAGAAAACACGCAACCTTGACTTTCCAAGTTTGGATTATTTCACTTAGCATGATGTTCTCTAGTTCCACCAATTTAACAGACATAATTTCATTCTTCTTCATAACTGAATAAAATTCCATGGTGTTTCTGCACCATGATTCCTTTATCCATTCATCTGTTGATGGACACCGAGGCGGGTATCATCATTTGGCAACTGTGAACTGTGCTGCTGGGAGTATGGCTACCCTGTGTTGCTGTAGTATGATGGCTTTAATTCTTTAGGATAAATATGGAGGGATGGTGTACCTGGGCCATAGGGTGGTTCCACTCCCACTCTTCTCAGGAAACTCCTTACTGACTTCCACTGTGGTTGTGGTGATGTATTTATTTTTTATTTTTTAAATTTTTTTGGTACTGGGGATTGAACCCAGGGGCACTCCACCACTGAGCCACATACCCAGTCCTATTTTGTATTTTATTTAGAGACAGGGTCTCACTGAGTTGCTTAGGACCTCACTAAGTTGCTGAGGCTGGCTTTGAACTCCCGATCCTCCTGTCTCAGCCTCCCAAGTGCTGGGATTACAGGCATGCACCACCACGCCTGGCCGGTTGTGGTGATTTATAATTCCAATAGTGTAAAAGTTTTCCCCACATCTTCACCAGCATTTATGGTTATTAGTATTTTTTTTTTTCAGTACTGAGGATTAACCACTGAGCCATATCTCCAGCCTTTTATTTTATTTTTTAAATTTGGAGACAGGGTTTCCTTAAGTTGTTGAGGGCTTGCAAAGTTGCTGAGGCTGCCCTTGAATTTGTGATCCTCCTGCCTCAGCCTCCCAGCTCACTGGAATTACAGGCATGTGCCACCACATCTGGCTTGTTATTTGTAGTTTTGATGGCTGCCATTCTATTTGGAGTGAGATGAAATCTCAGTGTAGTTTTGATTTGCATTTTCCTAATTGCTAACTATGTTGAACATTTTTTTTTCATGTATTTGCTGGGCATTTGTGCTTCTCTTTTTTTTTAAATATATTTTTAGTTGCAATGGACACAATGCCTTTATTTTATTTATTTATTTATATGTGGTGCTGAGAATCGAACCCAGTGCCTCACAAATGCTAGGCAGGCACTCTACCACTAAGCCACAACCCCAGCCCCTGCACTTCTTTTGAGAACTGTCTATTTAGTTCATTAGACCATTTATTGACTGGGTTATTATTGTTTTTTGGGGTGTTGTTTTGTGCTCTCTATGTATACTGAATATTAATCCTCTAGCACAAGAGTGGCTAGCAAATATTTTCTTCCATTCTGTAGATTCTCTCTTTCTGCTTTCGATTGTTTCCTTTGCTTGTACAGTTTTTTTAAAAGTGAGTCTCTTTTTCCTTGTTGTTGATGGACCTTTGTTTTATTTATTTATATGTGGTGATGAGGATTGAACCCAGGGCTTCACACATGCCAGGCAAGCACTCTACCACTAAGCTACAACCCCAGCCCACTGGTGCAGTTTTTAAATTTGATGTTATCCCATTCATTCTTGGCATTATTTCCTGAGCTTTGGGAGTCCTATTGAGGAAGTTGTTGCCTGCACTTTCCATGTTGGAATGTTGACCTTACATCTTCTTCTAGCAGTTGCAAAGTTTTTGATCTAATTTCTAGGTCTTTGATTTGTTTTGAGTTGACTTTTGGTCAGGGTGATAAAAAAGGATGAAGGCTCGTTCTTCTACATATGGATAACCAGCTGTCCCAGAAACATGTATTAAAAAAGACTGTCTTCTCTCCAATTTATGTTTTTGGTGCCTTTGGCAAGAATCGGATGACTTTGTGTGGGTTTATCTGTCTTCTATTCTGTTCCATCAATCTTTGTGTCTGTTTTTATGTCAGTAACATGCGATTTTTATTACTAGAGCTCTATAATGTAATTTGATGTCAGGTATTGTGATGATTCCAGTGTTGTCTTTATGCTTGGAATTACTCTGGCTGACCAATGGTAGGGCGCTTGGCTAGCATGTGTGAGGCCCTGGGTTCAATCCCTGGGCTTGTAGGGGTGGGGATTGCTTTGGCCATTCTGGGTTTTTTATTCTTCCAAATGAATATAGGACTATTTTTTCTAAAAGTTCTGTAAAGAACATCATTGATATTCTGATGGGGATTGCTTTGAATCTGTAGATCACTTTTGGTAATATGGCGATTTAAACAATATAATTCTGCTCATCCAAAAACAGGAAGTATTTCCATCTTCTTTTTAGTGTCTTTCTCAATTTCTTCAGTGCTATAATTTTCATTGTAGAGTTCTTTTACTTTCTAGGTTAGATTTATTCCTAGGGTTTCTTTTTTTTAGGCTCTTGCTAATGCAATTTTTCCTAATTTCTTTTCAGCAAATTCATTACTGGTTTACAGGCATGTTATTGATTTTCGTCTATTGATTTTGTATCCTGAAGTTGTACATGTTAAATGGACGACAATTTTTTTTAATGTAAAACAGTTTAGATCTGGGGGTTCAGTCCATGGTAGAGTATTTGCCTGACATGTTCCAGGCCCTGGATGTAATCATCAGCAAAAAACAAAACAATACGATATTTGAAAATCTGCCTACCAAGTTATATATTTCTTTTTCTTTTTCTGCTGAGAAATGGAATTGGAGTCTACCATTGCTCAGAGCGATGTTGTATTTTATCGTTTTAAAAGTCTACTCTCTTCATAAGCAAAGTTGAGAGGGTCCCTCTTCTTCCAATCCTCTGGTAGCTCCAGGTCCTGGAATCCCAGCAGCCCACCTTAAGGGCAGCCCCATCAGCAGAACCCAGCGTCCACCGCGCGACTCCTTTTCGTAGCCACGCCCACTAACCTGGCTAGTCTCTGGCCCCGCCTCCCACGTGCTTCGTGATGGCCCCGCCCCCTCCACGCCTTCCCTGCGGCTCCCAGCAGAAGCCAAAGACCGAAGACAGAAGAGATTTCATAAATAATGCAGTACGTCAGAGGCCGGTGGGGTGGGGTTTCGCCTCGCCCAGTAGAGTCTGGGCGGTGAATAATACATATGGAGGCGGGGCCTGGAGGGGCGCGCGTGTCAAGGCGGAGTTCGTGCACGGAAGTGGCCTCCTCTAGGGTCTGGCGAGGTGGGACCTTCAGCATATTATGAATATGCAGAACGTTGGGGCGGAGACTGTGATCCTTGTCGGGCCCGTAGAGGGCGTTGCCTTCTGTGTCTTATGAATAATGCAGCACGTCAACGAACTGTGCGACAGCGACTGTAGGCTTCGTGGGATCTTGTGGGGCGTGGCCAGCCGCATCTCATGAATAATGAATGTAGCGCGTCAGCGGGCGGCGGGGCGGGGCGTGGCCGTCGCGCCGTCGCTGGAGCCGGGAAGGGGGGGGCGGGGGAGCGATGGTCGCAAGATGGCGGCGCTGAAGGAGGCTCGGAGCTACGGGCTGTCGTGCGGGCGGGTGAGCGACGGCAGCAAGGTGTCTGTGTTCCACGTGAAGCTCACCGACAGTGCCCTGAAGGCCTTCGAGAGCTACCGCGCCAGCCAGGTGAGCGGCGTGGGATCCGGTGCGACGTCGGGGACGCCGGGCGCGGGCCGGCCTCACGCGCTCCTTACCGCGGCGCCCCGGCCAAGGAGCGCGGGGTCCAGGTTGCAGCAGGCAGGTCCCTGGGCCAGCGGTATCCGGGGCAGGCGCCGACCGGGAGCGCGGGGAACCGCGGTCCTCCTCGGTGCTACTAGGCGACACCGGCGGACAGTCAGTGGCGGCCAAGGGGCCGGAACTTGGCCCGGAGGGGCGTCAGTGTTGGCACCTGGAGGCGCTCGGGGCCTTTCCTGACCCGCCGGCACCTGGGCAGGAACTGGTCTGCGCACCTGGTGATGAAGGGGAGGAGGACCTTCTGCCCTCCTTCTGACCAGGTGTGGTGGTGGGGACTTGGGCTTCTCTGTCTGGACACCTGGAGGGGCAGTTGGTTGGGGGTGACTGGTGTGTCTTCTTGGGAAGCAGCTTTTCTATGTTTCTGGCAGGGTGGGGCGGGGGACACTGCTGTCCCGGCACCTGTAGGGTGTTATCCGTCTAGGTGGAAGGCTGTGTCTGTACCTGGGGCCTGTGTTTGACGCTTTCCAATGTGATCCCTCAGGTTGGGCTCACTCTTGATTCTTGGGAAGGGGTAGTTTGGGCAGAAATGGACAGCTTATTTCCAGTCCCCTCACCCCCACCCTGGGTGACCCGTCTCTTTGGACACCTTTCGAGGGAGAAAGTGTTGGGGGAGGCTGTGATGTTTTTCTGAAGGCAGTTGTGGTGGGGGTGGCTGGCCATGGTGCCTTTCTCAGTGTTGGAGCCCATGGTGGGCACCTGGAAGGAGGCTCCAGCCATCACACCTGATGGTTGGCTCTCAAACTTCTCTGGCCAGTTTGGGTCCATCTGGGGAAGTTTGGAGTCTTTCAATTCTGCCACCTGCCTGGGGGGCGGTGGGGAGACTGCGGGGTATCTTCTTTCAGGCCTAACTTTGGGGCACATCTGGAATCCTGATCAGAAGTCTGCATCTTCCCATTTCTTTTTGTGTCATGGGTACCCTCTGTGCCGGGATAGAACTTGCAGATCCCCCTGCGTTAGGAACTGAGAGGAAAGGGTTTAGGAGCACTTTACCTCTTTTCCTGGAAATTGAGGACTTCATAATCATAAGGCGGCTGGGGTTATGGGGGGGTTGTCTCTCTCAGGTTCAGGGAGGCCCTGTGTGTGTGTGTTTATGTATACTGGGGATGGGGGGGCCGCGGGCAGTGAGGAGAGAGTAACTAGGAAGGAATGTGGCTTTCTTCCTGCCCCAGACTTGTTCAGCACCATTAGCTAAGCTGGGAATTTCTTACCCTGTGTTGTGTTCCCTCCCCTGTCCTGGAGCCCACACCTCCTTTGCTGCTTTGGGCAGTTTCCTTCCTGTTCTTGTGTTTCAGCTTTCCCCTTCATACTAGGGGATTTCGTCTTTTTGGAAGAGCTAGGTCTGTGCTTGTTAAAAGGATTCCCCAAGACAAGGCTAAGGCGCCCCTGCAGGTGAGGAGGAGAACTTAGTGATGGTTTCAGGAGGTGGCAGTGGCTGCCCAGTGACCAGCTTGGGCCATTCTTCCTGGTGAAATTGCAGCCTGGAGTCTTTTCATCTGTGCCGTTCTTTTTTTTTTTTTCTTTCCCTTGCGGTACCAGGGATGTAACCAGAGGCGCTCTGTGATTGAGCTATTATCCGGAGCTTTTTTTTAAAAAAAATTTTTACTTTTGAGACAGGTTGTCCTTAAGTTGCCCAGGATGGCCTCGAACTTACAATCCTTCTGCCTCAGCTTCCTGAGAAGCTGGGATTATAGGTGCATCACCACCTTGCCTGGTTCCCCTGGGCATTTCTGACTTGTCCTGCAGGAAGGCGGGTTTTCCCAGAAACAGCTGGGGGGGAGGGCATGAGTCATGTAAATAAGGTGGACTTGGTACCTGGTTGCAGCTGACTTCTGGGATCCTGGGACCAAGAGCCTCACCTTTTCTCCAAAGCTGCCCTCACTTGCTCCAGTCTCCTGTCAGGAAGGTTTGCTTGTGGTGTGTTGGCCTCATGTCATCATGCTGCTATTTTTAGTTTTGGGTATAGGTTACATCCCCTAACTAAGCTGGGTCTTCCTTGTGTGTGCAGGCCAAGTTAACTGCAGACTGTCAAGCTTGTTCCATCCGGGGCCCAGTTGTTTACAGCAGTGTGTTGACCAGTCAGGAGGGGTTCCCTCAAAGAACTTCACTTAGGCATCTAGGGCAACTTAATTGGCTATTTTAAATTTTGGGGAGATCCAGACTTGTGTTTTTCTTGAAAGATGACTGGCCACTTAAAGGGCATGGAAACTTTTGTATTTCATTTTGCCCTTTGGGCAGTGTATGAATGAGCTAAGGCCAGAATAGCTCCTGTGCTTTTTGTGGCACTGGTTGCAGGAAGAGCCTTAATTTAGCTGGTTTTGGGTGGTGGGCATGGGGAAGGCGACTTAAAGAACTTAGTATTGGTTGTTAACAAAAACTCATGTGCCCATCTGTCAACCAGCAGCCAGGATTTTCTGTTTTCTAGTACTGTGGTTGTATGGTTTACCAATAGCAACTTTCGGACAGGGTTTTAATTTTTTATTGTTTTGGTGCTGGGAGTGGAACCCAAGGCCCTATGCATGCTAGGCAAGCACCCTACCACTGAGCTGCACCCCCTGCCCTTATTTACACTTTTTAATTGCAAATAGACTTTTACATATTCAGGTGTGGCAGGGGCTGGAAAGGAACTTGCTGTGGGACTTTCTCTGTGTCTCTCCAGGATTTGTTAATTGTAGTCCTGGGAGCAGCCTTGTGTAGGCTCTACCATGGTTTCTCTCCCCAGAAGGGTCTGAAGTCTGAGTGATCTAGCAACATGTACAACTGCTGGTCCTCCCATTCCATATTGAACTTGGTGAAGTTTCTCTTTGATTATAAAACCCTGAGTGGTTCCGAGGCCACCATTCCTCTGTATTTCTTTTTTGGTTTTGCTGGGTTATTTCCAGGAGAGCAGAGAGAGGAAGTGGGATACAGCTCATCTTTCCAGAATAATGTCACTTGCCTACTCAGAGAAGTGTCCCCTGGTGACCCTGAGGAAGTGACCCACCCAGGGGCATCTTCCTGCATCTGCTGGGTTGCATTTTGTCTTTGGGGGATTGAGTGGACTCTGTGGCTAGGTGACCTCCTCTCCTTGGTGGAGGGGAGCATATTCAGGAATAATTGAGGGCAGGCAGGGTCCATGAGGCTGGAGATTGAAGCTGTCTGGCCAATTGAATTTTGGCTCTGCCTGCCTCAGGCAAGTGAGTACCTGACCCCTCCCAGTTCCAGGTCCTTCTCCTCAGAACCATGAGGGTCCCAGTGTTTGACCCCCATTCCACGCTCCAGATCCTTCTCTCAGGCCCCAGCATACCCTGAGGCCTCTTGAGCTCTCAGCTCTTGACACTCCTGCCCAGATATGTCTCCTGCTTCTGTGCCCCCTGGAGATTTGTGCAGACCTGGTGGGAGACGAGCCTGGGTTCACTCATCTCACCCAGTTTGATGGAGTGCCTGGTCCGCACAGGACCACTGTGCAGGGGCTGGACACCCACAGGGACTAAGATGGATGCCTTGTGTCAGCAGTAGGATTCTCTTGCTGCACAGAAATCAGCAAGAAAGACTCATCAGTAGTCAGTGCTAGAAAGTAAATAAAATAGGGTGAAATGCTGGTGAGGCACCCTGGGTGGGCACAGGACATGACACAGAGCTGAGGTCAGTGGATGGAGAGTCCCAGACACTGGCATGCGCAGGCTCTTGGAGACAGGGCCTGAAAGGTGTGGAGGGGGCTGCAAGGTGCAGTCCAGGTGTGGATGAGCACCAGGTTCCAGGGGCCTGCAGCCCATGGCCCATTGCTGTTTTGGGAGGCCCCAGTCCTGTGCTGGGGACTGCTGCATTCTGGTAAGTGGGCAAGCTGCTTGGGCGTCAGCCTGGGCACTGGTGGCAGGAGGAGCCTACATTTAGTCTGTGTTCTTGCCCCATGTGGCGAGACCTGGGAGGCCAGCCTGGTGGGTGCCGGTTGCTGCTGAGCGGGGCACCTTTTCATCTGCATTTCAGATGAGGCCTTTGTTGGGAATCCTAGTGTGGTCTTCCTCACTGTGCCTGGCTAGGCCCAGGAAGCTGTGGTGCACATCATCTTGACAGCTCTCAGGGAAAGGCTAGCTTCTGGTTCCCACTTTGTGTTAGGGGCATGTCAGGCTCTGAGGTAGCCTCACCTGCTTGAGGGCACCCCATGTCTCAGTCTGTTTCTTCAGTGCCCTGGCCACAGTCTTTTTTGTTGTTGTTTTTTTGGTACTGGGGATTGAACCCAGGGGCACTCCACCACTGAGCCACATCCCCAGCCCTATTTTGTATTTTATTTAGAGACAGGGTCTCACTGAGTTGCTTAGGGCCTCGCTAAGTTGCTGAGGCTGGCTTTGAACTCCCGATCCTCCTGCCTCAGCCTCCCAAGTGCTGGGATTACAGGTGTGCGCCACTGCGCCTGGTGGCCACCGTCTTGTTTGGAGTTGGATGGGTGCTGTTGAGCCATAGGGGACACAGCTGTGAAAGGGAGTTATACTGTGGGCCCAAGTACCAGCATTTTTTAAAAAATGTTTTTTAGTTGTTGCTGGACAATTATTTTATTTATTGATTTATATGTGGTGCTAAGATGGAACCCAGTGCCTCACACATGCTAGGCAAGCACTCTTCCACTGAGTCACAACCCCAGCATTTTGACACCCCCTTCTCCCACTACAGAGGCCCCAAACATTGATGACATGAGTGTACGACATAATGTCTGTAGTCACTGACTGTTCTGTGCCCTGTCCCTGGAGAAAGCCAGTAGGTGACAGATGACCACCTGCGTCTGTGGAGTATGTCCCACTCCCATGCCAGCACTGGCTGTGCTGCCTGAGTCAGTTCATTTTGTCCCTGTCAGGTCCTTGATGTGAGTAGTTCCTGTTTCTCAGGTGAGGAAACAGGTGGGCAGTGACTTAGAAGGTTGAGTCACCTCACAGGACCTCCCAGCTGGGAAGTAGCTGAGACTCCAGGCATCATGGCGTGAGGCTGTGGTCAGGCTGGATGGGCTGGGTGGAGTGGGCTGGCAAGGGCCTCGGGAGCGCGGCAGCCTTGTGCCTCCAGCTTTTTGGGGCATTGGGTTTGATTTGTTTCTGTTTCAAGGTGGGTGCTGCTGATCTGATTCTGGGTGGGGTGAGCCCCTCTCAGAAGGTGCTGGTAGAGGCTGGCGCCAGCCTAAGACTATAGTTGACTGTCTCTGCCCGAGATGGGCTGGGGGGGGCAGGGGAGAGGGGCTGAGCCTCGCCCTGGCCGCTGTGACCCTTGACCGGCTTCCGGCTGCCTGGCTGTGGCCACGGTGATTGTGTGTAAACAGTAGGCTGCTCACGGAAACCCACCCTCTGTTGACTCATCAGGAGGCCAGAGTTCATCACCCTCCAAGCAGTTTTGACATCACACCAGGATTGTGACATCGCCAGGAGACCTTGAGGGAGGAACCAGCCAACTTGAAAAACAAGACCACTTTTCCCCTCTGTGTGGCTCAGGCCAAAAACCCAGGAGACCCCTGGCTTTTAGAATCTGGGCCTCTGGGACAGCGGCCCTTGCTTGATGTGGGCCCAGCAGGGGACAGACTGATAATTAATACTGTGCCTGTGGATTTGGCCTCTTTAGTTTTGGGGGCCTCACTCCTGTGGTTCTGCCTTTATGACTTACCTCGTCCTGTTTTCTCTTTGGTCTGTGAATCCTGCGGCTGGGTTTTGCATGATCTCATCTCTGCAGTCAGCCACTAGCCTGAAGGGACACTTAGAAGAGTGATTCCAAGTGACCTCTGATCTTTAGGTGCTTGAATGATAGACAGTGATGACATGCGGATGTGTTGTCACTTTAAAAGAAACAAGAGAAAAAAGAAAACTGGTGTCTAAGTAAACCATCCCAAGGGAGACTGTTCCACTGAATAAAAGTGTCCTGGAGACTTGTCTCCACATGAAGTGACCGTGCACAGCGGGACCCAATGCTAATTATATCCTCCAGGGCCGGACACCTCCCTGGCCAAGTGGAGCCGAAGCTCCTGGGTGAGTCACCCAGGTCTGAGGAACTGTGACTTGCAGCCCCTCGGGAGGGACAGGTTCTCAAGTCCAGGTGGAGTTTGTGGACTCACTGAAGTGCTGTTGAAAGCCGCAGGTGCTGGATGTGGCAGTGCACCTGTAATCTCAGTGACTCTGGAGGCTGAGGCAGATCATCGCACGTTTAAGGGCAGCCTCTGCAACTTGGTGAGACCTTGTGTCCCCAAACAACAACAATAAATATAAAAGCCACATGCACGAAAGCTTTTTGCTTTGTACTGGATAAGCAGTTTAGCTCAGCGCAGAAGGCTTGCAAAACGCCTGAAAGCAGCAACTCTGCTCCTGTTGCCCCAGGCAAGTGCGATGGCATCTCCCCTTTCTCTGTCCTCTTCTGTCCTGTACTGAGTTGTCTTGATGATATGCTCAGCTGATTTTGTCTCCTTTCTCCCCTGACTAGAGAGAGTTTTGTTGTTGTTGTTCTCATATCTTTGTGTGTGTGTGTGTGTGTGTGCACCCGCGTGTGGTGCGAGGGTTGGAATCCAGGGCCTCACAAATGCTGGACAAGTGTTCTCCCACTAAGCTACACCCCTAGCTCCTTTTTTTTCTCTTCGAGACAGGTTCTTACTATGTTGCCCAGGCTGGCTTCAACTCCTGGGCTCAAACTTCCCAAGTTTACCTCAGCTTTCCAAGTACTTGGGACAGGCATGTGCTACTGTGCCCTGCCTAAACTTTACTTTTTGTTTGATTTTGTCTTTCTTGGTGCTGGAAACTGAACCTGGTCCTCACACATTTGGCAAGTGCTCTATCGGTGATCTACAGCCCAGCACCCTAAACTTTGCTTTTTTTTTTTTTTTTTTGTACTGGAAATTGAACCCAGGGGTACTCTACCATTGAGCTACATCCCCAGCTGTTTTATTTTTATTTAAAAAAATTTTTTGATACAGAGTCT
Source organism: Glaucomys volans (assembly GCA_020662805.1). Taxonomy (NCBI): domain Eukaryota; kingdom Metazoa; phylum Chordata; class Mammalia; order Rodentia; family Sciuridae; genus Glaucomys; species Glaucomys volans. The sequence goes on from JAJEJO010049193.1 coordinate 500,562, forward strand.
CGCTAAGTTGCTTTGGGCTTCACTGTTTCTGAGGCTGGCTTCAAACTTGTGATCCTCCTGCCTCAGCTTCCTGAGTTGCTGGGTTTATAAGTGTGTACCACTGCACCTGGCCCAAACTTTACTTTTTAATGTCTATGTCTTCCACACAGTTTGGACGCTCAGAGGTCACTGTTCGTAGATCATTTGTATGTCTTGGCATTCTGGATGCTGGGACAGGCTGCTTTGTTTTCTTGAGGTGGAGGTGCACAGAGGCACTAGCGTGCGGCTAAGGGCAGCCCTGGGGAGGCTGGTGCAGGCAGAGGCCTGGCATGCCTGTGCATCCCTGGCTGGAGTGGGAGGCTGCGATTGCTGAGCATTTGGTTCCAGGATGTGTTCTGGCTCTGGTGGGGATGGCTTCATGGTCAGGGAGGGCTGGGTGGGAGGCAGGGAGACTGGAGGTAGCTGTGGATAGAGGCTCTGAGGGCCTGAGCTGGGATGGTGCCCAGGGACCAGGTAAGCGTTGAGATGTGGGAGGCGTTTGGGAAGTCACCTGTGTCTGGTTGGAGGAGGTGGACATTTCTAATGTTTGCTTACGCTGAGTCTGTGGTGGAAATGTCTTGACATTCCCTGCTTTATTGTAATGCTTGAGCTGGGGTTATCAGGGAGGGAGGCGGGCTTCTGCAGGGCTGGAAGACATGCTGACGGCCAGCTCTGGAGTGGCTCCAGATGAGCCGAGAACCTGGTGTGTTTGTGACGGGTGTGTGTCATTGTAGTTGAGGTGGAAGCTGTGTGTAGTGAAGCTATTCTGAATGGGTCTTTCTGAGCTGCTGCCTTTGTTCCAGTGTGTGAATGTCCTGAGATTCTTCCAGGTGTCCTTCACCTTCAATTTGAAGGTGGATTTGAATGGATATGGCCAGTCTGGAAACCAGCAGATTCTTGGATTGCATCTTTTGTTGGACGCCAGCTTTCCCATATTGCACTGGTGTTGACTATCCCAGAGGCAGTTACTGGACTGCGGATGCACTGGTCAGGGTTGCCAAGGTCTTAGGCTGGATGGAGGGTTTGCCTTTTGAGATAGGGTCACTGTCACCCTGAGTCAGCCTTGCACGTGGGTGAGTGACATACATCATCGGGAGCATGGGAAGACCAGGTGGACGACCTTAGTGGCCCTCCTGTCACTGCTTTCCAGTAGGCTTAGATGTCTCTGTAGCAGGCTGCATTGGAGCAGCTCAGCCTGCCTTGGAGCCTTTGAGAAACTAAGGAGCTACTGGTGATGAAAGGCCCCGGGTTAATCCTCCTTGCCTCACATGGAGAGACCAGGGCTCAGCTGGGTGATCCCTTCCTTGAGTGTGTTCTTCCCTAAGTCACTGCTCTTGCTGCCCCTGTGACTCTTCTAAGTATTTAAGAAAAGTATCATAATAAGGAGGCATTTCCCTCCAAGGATGTTGGGAATCCCATTTCGGGATGAGTGAGACTTGCTCCAGTTCCCACTGACAGTCTGGTTGCAGGTGACAAAGAGCACAGCCGACCACAGCTACCATGGGATGCTGGTCCATGCTGGAGGTGGACTTGGCTGGCTTCATTCAGGTTGTACCTGAGGGAGAGTCTTCAGCAGGGACACCTGGCACCAATTGAGAGGAAAGGGCATGGAGGGCTCTGTATTGACTCTGTAGTGGATGAAAAGCTGCAGTTGAGTGGAGATGACAGTGACATTATGCCCTGCTTCTTGTAAAGACAGCATGTGGAGCCCAGTCCCAGGACACAGGTGTGTTTAAACAGAGAAGGTTAAGGTGCACCTTGAGGGTCCTGGAGAGCCCGTGCGGAGGGGGAGCAGGGTGACATGGCCTTGGCCTTGGTTGGGCAGTTATTCTACAACCCCTGATACCTCCTGGCAGGGCAGGGCTTCTGCCCCCACACCCAGCCAAAGGCCCTGAAGATTCCAGGGAGGGGCAGGGCCCACTCTGCAGGTCCTAAGGCCACAGCTTAGTTGGGAGCAGAATCTGCTTTTATGAGTTTAGCTCTTTGTGTCCCATGTGGAATTAAAAGATAACTGTTGTGCTGGGCATGGTGGCACATGCCTGTAATCCCAGCAATTTGGGAGGCTGAGGAAGGAGGATCACAAGTTTGAGACCAGCCTCAGCCACCTTGTGAGGCTCTGAGCACCTTGGTGAGACCCTGTCTCAAAGCAAATGAATAAATAAGGGCTAAGATGTAGCTCAGTGATAAAGTGCCACTGGATTCAATCTCCAGTAACTGCCTCCCCCCCCAAAAAAAAAAAAAAAGATGGAGGAAGATGACTGTTAGGACGGCTGGGTCTGGCTCAGTGGTAGAGCACGTGCCTCCGTGGACCAGTCCTGGGTTCCATCCCAGCACTACAGGGGAGAAAGATGACTTTTGTGGGAGACGGGCTTTCTTTCTGGCAGGAAGCAATCTGGACACCTCAAAGGTCAGGTGCTGCCCACCGGGGGACTCTGGGCAGGTGGGATGGCCTTTGCCCCTGCTCCTGCCCTTGGCCTGACCCCGGGGCCTTCTCTGAAGGCAGGTGGGAGGGGGCAGGATCAGTGAGGTTTTCCTGGGATCCTGTGGGTAGGAGCCACCCACTGCCTGCTAGGAGGAGCCAGCCTCTATCAGGGGAGGTGAGAGCTTATGCACATGTGTGTGCATGTGTCAGCCACCCTGTGCGACCTGCGCTCACCCTGGAAACATGGAATCAGGTCCCCCTTTTTTAACCTTGGGGAGAAATTCAGCTTCCTGTGTGGCCATCGTGCTCTCCCCTCCGCTCGTCCAGAGGGAGAGATTTCAGGGTCTCAGAGGGGGATGATGGTATCTAGTGCAGGACAGCCTGAGTGGCAGATGCAGTCTGTGCCCAGACAGGGCCACTGAGGGTAAGGATCCCAAGAGGTACCTCCTGCCCCTGTCCACTCCAAATTTTGTTCCCATGATCAGGACTGCATCTTCTACTTGCTTCATTTCCCTGTGGGCTTAGTGGTAGGGATGAAGGCCCTGAGGAAGCTGTGGCCTATAGCATAGAACTGATGCCCTGTGACTGGCCCTGCTTGCTCTCAGCCCACCTGTGGTAGCATCTCTGTGGGGAGGCACGGGGTTCAGACCCGGCTTGCACAGCTTTGCTGCCACAGCTGCCCCAGAACCAAGGCTCAACGTCCTTGTCACCGTGTGGGCCGCACAGGGCCGGCTGTGGGCACTGCCAAAGCGGACTGTTATGTCATCCTTTCCAGTGTCAACCTTAGGGCCCAGGAAAAGGGCCAGGCTAAGGCCACCACCTCACCTGTGTTTGTAAATAAAATTTTATTGGGACACCGCTGCCCATTGAGACAGCCCCACCAAGCCTGAACCAGAACTGTCTCAGAAAAAGCTTATTGGCTGTTGTCTGGAGTGTCAGCCCCTGTGCTGAGCCTGGACCCCTTGGAGGCCTTGCTGTTGTCCAGGGCCAGACTGAAACTCTGGGTCCCTTGGTTCTGGCCCCTTCATTTCATCAGCAGGACATCTAGGTGATGACTAGCCATTGTCATGTGGTCAGCAAAGATGAAGAAAGGCTAGGCACAGCGGTGCACACCTGTAATCCTAGCTACTTGGGAGACTGAGGCAGGACAGTTGTAAGTTCGAGGCCAACCTCAGCAACTTAGCGAGGCCCTGTCTCAAAAGAAAAAGGCTGGCGATAGAGCTCAGTGGAAGAGCACCCCTGGGTTCAATCTGCAGTCCTGCATAAAACAGAACAAAAGATGAGGTCAGACCCAGAGCCCACAGGTGTCTGCTCTGGGACCGGCGCCCTCCTGGCTGCTGGCCTCCATGGGGATCTCCTGAAGACTCAAAATGCTTCCCACCCTGAGTACCACTCCCAGGGCTTTCCTGGCTTTTCTCAGGTTCAGCAACAGGCCTGGCATAGCTTCCAGTGGAACTGGCCTTTTTATTTGTGACCTGTTTGTGACCTTTGGAATTGAAAACAAAGCATGGTCATGCACAGCCTGGATGGGAAGGGCCGATGTGCATGTCCCTTGTGGAGTTTGGATCAGCTGTAGTGCGGAGAAAGCTGAGGCCTCCTGGGAACGTAGGTCTTATGTCTTTACCTTGGCGTGGGTTGGGGGCCTGTACCTGGTTCTCCTTGGGCCCTGACCAAGTCCCTTGTCCCTTCGGTCTCTGCTCTGTGGTCATACAGTGAGACTGGTGTTTGCCATGGACACTTCACCCTGGACTGAGTGGGGTCATGGGTGCCTTTTAGAGCTTTCTCCACTTGGGGCAAATGCTGTCTGTAGGATCGATTCCATGCAAGATACCAGTGGCCTCAAAGCCCCAGAGAAGGGCTTCCCGGGTAGGACTCCCTGACAGGGGCTGGGTGTGTGGTTTCTGTGTCCCGTCAGCAGGAGCAGCCTGGTTTTGCTCTCTGTTTTGATGTTGTCTCTCCCTTCAGAGTGGGTGTGACAGTTGAACTGCGCAGGCCAGGCAGGGGGCCTTGCGGGGAGATGTCTGAGGGCAGGGGCAGGTCGCAGCTAGAAGAGCGTGTTCCTTCCTTTCCTGGTGGCACTATTTTTGGAGTTGGACGCTCACCGACGTCTGCTTGTTCCAGGGAAATGTGCTCAGCTCGCAGTGCATCTGGCGAGTGGGAGGGGACAGCTAGTGCTGGCGGCCTGTGTCCAGCTCATCCCGAGTTGCTCTGGGGCCAGAATGAGCCGCGTTGGATCCCTTTCCTGTGCACAAGGTCTCACTGGTGAGGGCCTTGGTGTGGGGCCACAGGACCAGCCTCATGATCTGTGAATGGCTCCATCTTGTGGGCCAGCTTCTCATAAACCGGAAGTGGGCTGTGTTGAGAGGATTCTGCTGAGCTGTCTGTCCTGGAGGGATTGGTGAGAGGTGGCCCCTGGCCCTCCCTCCCTGTGCTTACCCTTCCCGTCAGAGCATCTCTGGGGAATGGTCCCCTCATCTCTGAGCTTAGAAGGGTAGTGGATTCCCAACTGAGCAGGGTCTGCCAGAGCTCAGGTGCGCAAGGTAAAGTTCACTGGCTGTCGAGCGGAAGTATGCACTGATGTAGCCTCACAAAGGCAAAGACTTTGAATGTTGTCTTCCTCCTCCTGGTGGGGTGACCAGCAGGGCCCTGGAGTCCCACTTCTGATGGCAGCTTGTCCTGGGAGCCTCAAAATGCCCTGTCTTCTGCTTTTCCTCTTCCTGTTCTCCCACTTGTGAATTGATTGAGGCCTGGTCATTTTGGGGTGATGGGAGTGGCCAGTGAGAGCTGGCTGCAGACTGTGGTGTAGTTCCTTGGTTGAGACGTTCAAGAGCAGATAACCCATGACTGTCCCTCTGCAGTGCCCCATGCCCAGGTGTTTGCACTGGGGTGGAGGTATCTGTTGGGGGAGAACCTGAGGGTGTCATAGGCAGGTCACCAGAGGGGTGGAAAATAGGGCTCAGGCCTACAGCAGTGCCAGCAGGGCCAGGACAGCGTTGATCACACTGGGCCTGACAGCGCTGGCAGAGGCCGCTCATCATCCTGTGGCCACATGGGCACGCAGGGCTCAGAGGGAGGCCAGGCAGCAGGCCAGGCACAGAGCTTCCAAATGTTGGAGCCGGAGTCCTGATGACAGCTGAGGGCTGGGGAGAGATGGGCTGCCTCATTCTCCTTGCTGGTGTTAAACACATGGAGGCCCGGCACAGGGTGGCAGTGCCTACCTGAGTCGTGGTGCCTCATTCCCCCTCCTGCAGTGTGGAGTCATTGTGTGTGACAGTGTGAGGTCAGTCAGTGCCTGTGGCCCTGTGGCGTGGGCAGGTCTCGAATCCTAGCCCTTTGGCACAAGGCCTGCCTTCGCCCTCCTCTGTGGCACGTTTGTGGGTTCAGGGAGCTGCGTTCCAAAGTGGCTTAAGGGTTTCCAGCACATGAGGCTCCCTTTCCTGCTCCATGTGTCCTGGCACAGACAACCCTGCATGCTCTTCCCTGCCCATGTCCCTGCTTCCTCGCATGCGCAGTGTCGAGGAGCCTGCTGTATGGAGGGCAGCTGGAACAGTGAGAAAGAAAAGCTTCAGCCAGGATGGACAGCAGGCGGGGACCTGGCCCCTCATGCAGACTTGTGTTCCCCAGCTCTGCCTTCCTGCTGCCTGTGAAGCCACCTTGTCACAGCAGGGGTCCTGGCCCCAGGCAGGTGGGACGCGCCCCCCCATCATTAAAATGGCCTTGGTTAGAAAAGACCAGCAGACACTTCCCGCAGCCTTGCTGTGGGGTCACAGATGCTGCTGGGTCAGTGAAGGCAGGTGGAGAGGAAGTCACAGAGCAGAGCGGCAGGAAGGGTGGGTGGGGGCTGGCAGGACATGGCTTCAGTTCCCAGATGTCTCAGCATGTCTCTGCCCCCAGACCCCTGAGCATATAGAAGTTGCCCTCCTTTTGTTCCCAAGCCCTTGAGGTTCCACTGTGAGCCTGGGGGTGGAGATAGCCTGTGGCTTGACTTGTCCCTTCACAGCTCTGGTGTCCCAGAAGAGTTGAGGCCCAGGTTGCTCCAAAGGCAGGAGTTTGCTGCATGCTGGAACTGTGCACTGCGGGATTTTCTGCAGGCGGGAGTCACAGACCCCAGGCTGGCCAGCTGCTGGGTACTTAGCTGCAGAGCTTATGCCAACTTCAGGACTGAACCTCAGGACTCGTCACCTGGACTTGTCTGAGGCGTGTCCCGCTGAGGGTCACAGCAGGCATTCCCCACAGCAGTCCAAGGAGGTGGGCTCCACTGGGCCGCAGTGCAGCAAGGCCGCCGCCTGGAGGCTTCACATGCAGTGTGTTGCGGTGACTTGTTAACCTGCTGTTTTGCCCTGTGGGCAGTGCCAGCCTCTCCTCAGGCCTGACAAGTGACCAATGACAGACAGGTGTCACCACTTTGAAGACCAGGCTCCAGGTCCCTCCCCTCCTTCCGCAGGCAAGGGTGAATGTGACACAGATGAGATGTACACAGTTCCAGCTGGGATCCGAGGAACAAGGCCAAGTTGGCAGACAGCTTAGGGAGGGGAGCCAGGTGGACTACACATCACATGTCACTGTTTCACTCAGGATGTGCGTTCTGATTTTGGTGACCTCGAGTTACAAGATTGCATGGCAGAGACCAGAACAGGAGTGGCTGTGCACATCAGCCAGCAAATTCCTGCGGTGGGGGAGGCTCTGTAGCCACCGTGCCACCTGGAAGGCACCTCCCCCTCCTGGCACCTGCCCTGTCTCCTCTGCTGTCCCTGGGGCACAAGTAGCCAAGCAGGCCAGAGAGGTTGAAGCGAAGTGTGCCTGGTGAGGGTGTGACCACTGGTGTCAACCGTCATCACTGTGCCTTCCCTCACTGTGTCCCTGAGATGAGCCCTTTTAAACTCTGGGGATCAGAGCAGCAGGCAGGAGTGAAGTGAGCCTGCAGGATGGTGACTCGCAGGGTCCAGGGCAGACCTGGCATCTGGCCAGAGCACATGCTGCCTGCTTTGGCCTGGTGCTGGCCCATGTGGGACACCAGCTAACCTGGTCCTGGTGCCTTGCTGGGCAGTGAGGGTCCTAAGTGAAGAGTGACAGTCCCACAGGTTCTAGTGCAGTCTGCATGACAGGACAGCTCACTGGTGGAAGGGACATTTGCCAGGACCTGAAGAAAGAATGGAATTCCTGGCTCTGGAGGTTGCTTGGGAAAAGCCTGTGCCCAGGGGGCCTGTCCTGGTCCCATGGGTGCCAGGTGGCCAAGAGAAAGTCAATGGGGAAGGTGAGAGCACTTTTCCTCCCCTCTTCAGGGGCCTCCCTCTCCCAGTCCCTTCCCATCCCAGTTCAGATGTCTCCTCCTTGTGACGGGCCCATCAATGCAGAATTCCAGAGGCCCTGCCTGGAGAAGCCACTGAGCCACCTGGCCAGGTGTGATGGAGCCTGAAAAGAACTTCGGGCTAGTGATCCAGCAGATGGCCTGAAGCCGACGTCTGCAGTGGACCCTCTGGGGCAGGCACAGACGGCCAGGTGCATCCCAGGCCCCCAGAAAGCCAGGGACCTGCTAAGGGCCACCCAGCTCTCAGGCAGAGTCACCCTGTAAGAATCCCTGGCCCTGCCAGAGCAGCATGCAATCACCTGCTTCATAAGGTGGCACTTTATTTATGGCTGGTTTTACCTGATAAAAAACAACAAAAAAAAGGAACCTAGTTTAAAAAGAAAAGTGTTCTGGGCTGGGGACATGGCTCCAGAGGTGTCTTTGTGGGCTTTGTGAGGGAGTGCCACCATTGTGGGGTGAAGCCACTTAACCCAGATGAAAAGAGGGGGCAGTTTTCCCCATCTCTATTTTTGGAAAAGGCATCTGGAGATGCCTTTGGAAAAAGAACTGGAGAACAGGAAAAGAAGCAAATCAGACACGTGTGAGAGTGAAAAGCCTGCAGGGAGGGAGGTGCGGAGGGGCTCCACACGGGAGCTGGCAGCCCACTGGGAATCCCAGGCAGGACGCGGCCCTGGAAGGAGCACACTGACCAGAGTGGGAGGACAGGGAAACCACACAGGACCTGCCCTCCACACAGCCCACCACATGGTCACGGGAAAGTCTAAGAACCCTTCACCAAGCAGGGAGATGCTCAGAGCCAAAGCCAGTACATGCCTGTACTTGTCAGTGTTTTCGGGGGGCGAGGTCCAGCATCCTGTGGGATGCTTGCAGAATTTTCAGCAGCCACTGAGCCACCTGACCAGGTTTGCTGGGGCCTAGAAAGAGCTTCAGTTGCTAATGGTACAGCCTAGTGATACCTAGCTCTGATTGTGTCTCTCCTGTGCCCAAGCCACCCTCACAGGGGCACCTGGTGACTCCAAGCTAAGCAGCTTGGTGCTCCTTTCTGTCCCTCTTGAGTCTGCCGAGGGCCTTCCTTTGAAAGGGACTGTTCCTTAGGGCAAGGCCATTTCCCTGAAGACAGAAGGGTTGCAGGAGGCTTTTTGGAAACCGGGCAGCAGTGGTAGTCCATGAATTTAAGTGAGGATTCCTTTTGCCTGGATCAGGGGTCTCCTACTTTCTTCTTCATTTTTTTTCCCCCATTTCTATGGGGCCATCACCTCTTGGGCCCTAGCCTGTCAGATGGATCAGGGACGTGCCCAGGATTCTACTCCTGGTGCACATCCTGCCAAGCCCTGCCCCGTCTGACTCTGGTAGGTCCTCCATCCTCTCCTGCTCCCCGAAGACTGGCCCCTGGCCTGAGGTACTCTACCTGCCGTGCCACACCCGCCCAAGGAGGCTGCAGTTCGCAGCCTTGGTGGCTTGGCTCTGAGCTGAGTGTGCCATGGACCAGGTCCTGCTCCCTCCTCCCAGGGTCCTGTGCACCCAGACCTGGGCTGGGCTAGAAAGAGCTCCCGGGGGGCGGGAGGCAATTTGGAAATCCACCTTGCTCTGATCACAGGCTGTTGAAGCCACCTCTTTGGGCACATCCCAGGACCTTCCGTTCCCACTTCTTTCTGTATACCATAGTTTCTGGTTCTTCTTAATTTTATAGCATTGCTGGGCAGAAATACCACCTTAATCTGACTTGCATCTTCCTGTGGCTTCTCGGGTGCTGTCACCGCAGCGTTACTGCCGCAGTGGGTGCTGCATTCCTTGCTGTTTCCTGTTGGGTGGTTTGGCCAGGAGTGGGGCTTCCTCCCGTTGCAGGTTGACTCCAGGCCTTGCTCTCCAGAGTCTGCTTGCCTTCAGCCCTCGAGGATGGTGGTGAGGGGCGAGGATGGTGGTGAGGGGCGAGGATGGTGGTGTGGCGTGCTCTTCCTTGTTTATGATGGGCCAGCATTGCCCTGCCCTGCTGAGAGTTTTGGCCTGAGTTTGGCAGCTGGAAGGTGCCACACCTCCTGGTGGGACCTCAGCTGGATTTTGACACGGGAAGTCATGTGTGTGAAGCTGACAACCAGCTGGCACTTGTCTCCTTTGCTGAGCAAGATCTGTGTACCGTGCTGGCTGGTGTTTTTGAAACACTCAAACTGTCATTAGGCTACTTTTAAAGGTCTTGAGTTTGCTTCAGTTAACCTGTGTGACATTGGTGACATTGGTGAAAAAGCTAAAATTATGTGCTTTTTTAAAAATTTAAATTTTTTTAAGTGTTTTGTTACTGTGGGTCAAACCCAGATGCTAACACTGAGCCACATCCCCAGCCCTTTTATATTTTATTTAGAGACAGGGTCTCACTGAGTTGCATAGGGCTTCACTAAGTTGCTGAGGCTGGCTTTGAACTTGAGATCCTCCTGCCTCAGCTTCCTGAGTCCCTGGATGGATGCCACCGCTCCTGGCTGGAGCTGTTTTTGAATTTGAAAATAGAAAGAGTTCACATAGCCCCTGGCAGCTCCCCAAATCATTTTACATACAGGTTGTTGCCATCCAGTCACAGAGCAGAGACTTGCCAAGAGATCCCAGGGCATTGGTGCTGTGCTAAGGATGAGACTGTTGGCCCTAGCACACCGCTGCTTTCTTGAAGAAAATCTCCTGGTTCCCATTCCTCTGTCATCAGAATCCATTCTCTGGATGGGGACCAAACCCAGGGGTGTCCTGCCACTCAGCAACATACCCAGCCCTTTTTATTCTATTTTGAGCCAGGGGCTTGCTAAATGGCTCAGGCTGACCTCAAATTAATGATCCTCCTGCCTGAGCCTCCGGAGTAGCTGGGATCCCAGGCTGCGGCAGCGTGCCCAGCTTTGTTTGCAAGATCTCCAGTGCCGGGAACAGTGGTGAGTCAATGAGGCGATTCTCAATGGAACCATGATGGTGACTTTGTGATTAGCTCTTGGTGCATCCTGTGGGGTTCATTTGTAAACTAGGACATGCACAGGAGTCTTCACAGCTGTACCTGTCACATGCCATGCCTGTCACATATGTGACAAGGAACAGTGAGTGGGGCCATCAGTCTCACATTTTTCTTCCTTAATGGGCTTGCCACCGCCTTGCTGAACATTATTTGATGTTCAGACGGTTTTGGGAAAGGTCACCAAGCAGGTTCTAAGGTCAGATGGCTCCCTTGGCCCTGCCCTTCCTCCCTTTGTTGGGTCTGTTTTATCAGCAGTCCCTGACGGGGTCCCCTGTGCACCAAGAGCCCCTAGTGTCCTTTCCCCAGCCCTTGTCCCCCGTGGCCTGTCTGATACTCTGTCTGAGGGTGGGCACTATGAGGCTGCATGGTCTTGGTTCTCCCTTTAGCCCCTGAAAGACAGGACAGATTGTTCCCATTTCACAGATGGGAAAACTGACAGAGGCGTCAGGTCTGTCACCAAGGCCACATAGTGGGTTGAGGGCTGTGTCCCTGACTGGGGGGGGGGGGGTCAGTAGGCCCCTGCAGCTTTGCCCCTTGTTTCATGTCAAGACTTTGTTTTGTTTTGTGTTTTTAATAAAAGAATGTCATAGTGCTTCATGATAGTGTTCAGAGGTAGAGGCGGGAGCTGGAGGAGGTGAAGGCCATTGTGTGGCAGAGTCCATTTAGTACTATACAGACATCGTTTTGGCAGCCTCATCGGTTAGGTTTCGAGCTTCTATGGCAAAGCTCAGAGAGGCGAGGTGTGCTAGAGGTCACACAGCTTAAACGTCGGATCCTGAATGGGAACTGAATCTTCTTGATCTTAGCTTTTGGGCTGTGGGACAGAGTTTTGCTTTCAATTTCCAGCAGCTGCCAGTGCCCCCAGTGTGTTGTTCCTGTTCTTCAACCCTCCAGCGCCCTGACCCTGCTGGGCTGATTAAGTGTAAGTTGGACATTTATACTGCTGGGATCTCCTGCGAGGAAGGGTCGTGACATCTCAGGTGCCACTTCAGCTTTAAGGCTGAGGTCAGGTCTCCTCCCTGCAGCTCTGGCCTTGGTTTGGGGTGGCTCAAGTGACATGGAGGAGGGAGCCAGCCCTGGACCTTAGCGCCTTCAGTTTGTTATTGCTGCACACATCTGTGAGTTTCGGATTGCCTTCTTCCTAACCCGGGCCCTGGCTCCTGACACCTGCCTACCCTGGTCGGCTGCTGGGAGGAGGGTCTTGATTAGACCCTCAGCTCTTGTGGGTTCTGTTCCCCCCCGCATTCCTGTGGGGGCCCTGGGGGCACCTACAGTCTGGCTGCTGAGAGGTGCAGCCACCCAGCACCAGAAGCTGGTTTTGTTTTCTTTCCCTAAATAAACAGACCTCTGGTCATCCGGCTGAGGCTGTCCACCTGGAGCTGTGTCGGGCTTTACTTCTGTGAGCGCGGATCAGAAGCCATTCCTGAAATCTAATTTCTGGCCTGAAATAAAATAATTTTAATGATTTCAGTTGGCTCTGGCCGATACTGTTAAGTAAGAAGGTAGGAGAAATTGTTAGTATTTTCTTTGGGAAGAATTAATTTTTTTAGAGCAGTTTTAATTTCACAGCAGATTTGAGCGGTTAGTGCTGCCTACCTGTGAGAGCTCTGGGTTCCTTCCCAGCCCAGAACAGAACCAACAGAACTGAAAAGCCCCGGAAGTAGAGAGGGCTGTATATCCCCCCCGCCACAGCCTCCCATTATCAAAGCCCCCACCAGGTGGTCCACTCGTTATGCCAGCTCACCTACCTGGACACGTCATTGTCACCGAGTCCATGCTCAGGTCAGGTTTCATACTTGTCTCCGTGGGTTTGGACACGGGTGATGCCATGTGGCCACCAGTTTCGCACCATGTGGAGTGGTCTTGTTGCCCTAAAGTTCCCCTGTGCCCTGTCCATCCCTCCCTCCCCCTCACTAATGGTAGCCACTGACCTTTTACCATCTTCACCGTGTAGCCTCTTCCAGAATGTCAGAGTTGAAATTGAACAGTAGGCAGCCTTTTCAGACAGGCTTCTTTTTTTTTTTTTTTTTTTTTTTTTTTTTGGTACTGGGGATTGAACCCAGGGGCACTTGACCACTGAGCCACATCCCCAGCCCTATTTTTTTTTTTTTTTGTATTTTATTTAGAGACAGGGTCTCACTGAGTTGCTTAGGGCCTTGCTAAGTTGCTGAGGCTGGCTTTGAACTCGCAATCCTCCTTCCTCAGCCTCCCAAGTGCTGGGATTACAGGCGTGCGCCACTGCGTCTGGCTCAGGCTTCTTTTTTTAAAAAATATTTTTTTTAGTTGTTGATGGACACAATACCTATTTATTTTTATGTGGTGCAGAGGATCGAACCCAGGGCCTCACAAGTGCTAGGCAAGCACTCTATCACTGAACCATGACCCCAGCCCTCAGACAGGCTTTTTTGACTTAACAGTATACACTTGACATTCATCAATGTTTTTTCATGGCTTGATCATTCATTTGTTTGTTTATTTATTTGGTACTGGGGAGTGAACCCAGGGGTGCTTAGCCACTGAGCCACATCCCCAGCCCTTTTTTGTATTTTATTAGAGATAAGGTCTTGCTGAGTTGCTCAGGGCCTCGCTGAGTTGCTGAGGCTGGCTTTGAACTTGTGATCCTCCTACCTCAGCCTCCCTGAGCTGCTGGGATTATAGGTATGCACCACTGCACCTGGCTCATTTCTTGATTTCTGTTCGTTTTTTATTTTTTGTGGTGCTGGGGTGGGACCCTGAGCCTTGCATAGCGGGGTGAGAGCTCTGCCACTGAGCCACGTCTCCAGTGCACTCATTCCTTTTTGTGGCTGAATAATATTCCATGGTCTCGTGGCAGGTTACCTGTTCATTTACCCAAACACTTCTTGGTTTCTTCCATGTTTGGATGATTTTTTTTTTTTTTTTTTTTTTTTTTTTTTTTGGTACTGGGGATTGAACCCAGGGGCACTCCACCACTGAGCCACATCCCCAGCCCTATTTTGTATTTTATTTAGAGACAGCATCTCACTGAGTTGCTTAGAGCCTCACTAAGTTGCTGAGGCTGGCTTTGAACTTGTGATCCTCCTGCCTCAGCCTCCCAAGTGCTGGGATTACAGGCGTGTGCCACCACGCCTGGCTTGGATGATTTTTAATAAAGCTGCTGTAACTGTCTGAGTGCGGGTTTGTGTGGTATCACTCTGCTGCATAAATACCAAGGAGTGTGATACTGGATCGTGTAGTAAGAGCATGTTACTGAGTTAGTGTGTTTGTATCTGTGTGTGTGTGTGTATGTTTGTGTGTGTGTGTGGTATAGTACTGGGAATTGAAACCATGGCCTTGCATGTTCTAGGCAAGTGCTTTACCATTGAGCTACTTCTCCAGCCCTTTTTATTTTGTTTGGAGACAGGAACTCACTGAGTTGCCGAACTGGTGGTCCTCCTGCCTCAGCCTCCTGAGTTGATGGGATTACAGGCGCGTGCCACTATGTGCAGCTGTTATTTAGTCCTATAAGAAACTCCTGCTGGGCGTGGTGGCACACCCCCATAATCCCAGTGACTCAGGAGGCCAAGGCATGAGGATTGCAAGGTTTCAGGCCCGCTCCGGCAATATAGAGACCCTGCCAATCTGATGGCCTCCTTCTATCTCTAACCAAACTGTACCTTCCTAGAAATGTTTAAAAAGTTGTTTCCTGCACTTGACCTGGTTTCATTTATTTGTGAGCCCAGAAAGATGAGCTGTCACCCACAGGAAGTGGAGGAAATGCTCCAGGAGTGGCCTTGTCCTGTCTTCTCAGGGCTGGCTTTCCCAGTTGCCCCTCTATGAGGGGTGCTTCTGCCTTCCCAGTGCCAGAGGGGGCAGTGCCTGAGCGGGCAGTGCCTGGGCTCCTTCCGGAAGGGAAGTTTTCTGCTTGAGACAGCGGCCCACCCCGCCTGGAGGCTCCCTGCGGCCCCAGCAGCACCCACACGTTCTCATGGGTTGTCGAGACTCCAGCCTCACTACCAGCATTTGCCTCAGCAGGGCTTGCACGATCACCCGTGTGGCTCCGTTCACATCTCAGTTTCCCCGTCTGTAAGGAGGGAGTGGTCCCACCTGCTCCGGAGTTCCTGGGGACCAAGTGGAGTGTCGTGTGTAGGGGCAGTGGGGGGGCATGGTGGCCTCAGATGCATCACTGCTGTCACACTGGGAAGAAGCTGAGCTCTGGTGTCTCCACACCCTCCACAGCGCCTCCTCTCCAAACCTCCCCCATGTCCTTTGTGACATTCAGATACCTGGCATATGCAGCAAGGAGCAGGCCTGTGGAGGAAGGCTCTTCAGGGCCATGCAGTTGGGCCGGGCTCCTTAGCTGCCTACCTGAGTCTGTCCACCCCACCACCAGGTCAGAAGAGCCTGACACAGGCCCGAGCTGACTCTCCCGCAGCACCGCCTCGCTGCTCTCGGCATCGGAATCTTCCCATCACCTACCTGCTGGTCCTTGGGGATACCCGGGGCCCACAGGGCCAACCTCCTGCCCCTCACTGCAGTGCGGCTCCCCTGCATGGCTGCACGTTGGGGACTGGCTCTGCCTGCTGAGCCCTGTTCTCCTCCTCAGTGGGGCAGCACTGCCTTGTCACCCGTCTGCCAGTCCTGTCCCCTAGCCTCACAGCTCTCCTCCCCTCCCTGGTGGGAGCTGGCTGCCCACACGCCTGGCTTCCTCTGATCCTGGAGGGAGGGGATTGAGGCTGTGGGGCTCCTGCCGTGACGAAGGGCAGTCAGGCGGGCACTGTGCCCTCCCTGATGTAGACATGAGTGAGCCTGTAACAGTGGGCCCCCTATCCCACCCAAGGTGTCCCGCGGCTGCCACCAGCTCCCCTCTGCACCCCGGCAGCCCAGGGCACTGGTGGATGTACATATGGGGCCTCCCCCTCCCCTGGACACCCCGGGTCTCGGGGTGCTGGGTGCTGACCCTTTGTAGTGCTTCCATTGCTGTCTTTTCTAATCTCAAGTCCTGTGTGCCAGGTTCAGCCATGGTACCTACCTAGAAGCTCGGGGTGGGGCTGGCCGGGGTGCCCAGGGACCTGGGCAAGTGAGGGGGGTCCAGCTCAGACCTGGGGGGGCCTCCCAAGCTCTGAAGGCAGAGGCTGTGCCCAGTAGCAGTCATCTAGTACGTGCCAGAGGGCCAGGGGTGGGGGCTGCGATCATGGCATGGGGCGGGCAGGCCACGTGGGAGTGAGAAGCCTCTTCACGGCCCTTGCTCCAGGCAGCAGAGAGGAGGGCCAGTCTGGGGGCAGGAGGGCCGGTGTCAGCAGGGCGCTCTCTGGCTGTTGGGCCTGCCTCTCCTTGGATGGACTTGTGGTGTGATATTTGTTTCTGACCCCCTGCTTGGGATGGGAGGCTAGGAACTCACTTTACTTGCCCTTGTAGGGCAGGTTGCCTCCCAGGAGCCTGTGGGGCCGCCTCCATCCAAGAGGAGAGAGCAGAAAGAGGTGTGGAGAGTGGGCATGGTGCTGGGACAGCTCGGGGCGCTGCACTCGCCTAGCGAGTCAGGAAGCCTGGGCTCCGTCCCCAGCACCGGGGCAAGTAGTCAGGGATAGGTGACTGGGGGCCTGGGAGCCACCTCCTATTTAGCCTGTCGGGGCCTGGCACGGAAGGGCCGGAAGTGACAGGGACCGAGGCAGGAGTGCGGCTGGAGGTGCCCGGGCTGCACCTTCCCTCCCGTGTTTGCGGGGCTGTGACTCCATGTGCTCCGAGGCTGGCTCCGCAGGTGGGTCAGAGTTGGGGGATGAAGCCATGTTCCTGCCCTTCAGTGGACCTCTTGCTCTTGTAGGTGGTATGCCCAGCATTTGGGGAGCCTGACCTTCTCCTCGCTGGCGAGCAGTCCAGAGCAGCCTTGGCTTCGAGGGGGACAGAGGCACCATTGTGCTGCCCAGAGCCCAGGGTGAGCTCCTCAGAGCTGTGGCACGGAGAGCGTCCCTTCTGGAAGGTGCTGGGCAGAGCTGCCCCTGCCTTTTTTCTTTTCTTCTTTCCTCAGATGAGTCTCTGGACTCACAGAAATGGTGTGTTTCCTTGGGTGCTGCTGCTGCCTTCCCTCCTGATTGCCCCGCTCGAGTCTCCGGGCAGGAGGCTGGGCAGCGGTGCTCACCTCGGCTCGCCCCTGCCAGCCCTAGAAGCCACACTGGGTTAGGAGCGACAGGACAGGGAGCAGCAAGGGTGCACATTTTGTGGAGGTAGGAGGGAGAGGAAGCTGAGGCCTCCTTGTCGGCCGTAGTTCTCTGCTGTCCTCACCAGGCTGCCGTCGGGGGGTTCAGTGCCCCTGCTCCCTGCCTCAGTCATTGAAGGGCCCAGGGGCACCTCCTGCAGAGGCAGTGAGCGGGCATGCTGTGAGTCAGAGGCGTGATCAGAGCACTAAAGAGCAGCATGAGAAGCGGGGTGACCCCAGCTACCTGGGAGGCTGAGGCCAGCTTGGGCAGCTTACTGAGGCTTTGTCTCAATAAAAAGGGTGGGGGTGCCACTCCGTGGTAGAGTGCCCTTGGGTCCAGTCCCCAGTACTGGGAAGCAGGGGAGAAAGAGCAACATGTGATGTGACCTGGTAACAGATTCACTCCATTAATATATTAGCAGTGAGATCCAGTGGCAGATCTAATTGTCATAATTAGTGGTGAGCCTAATGTCATTGTAAGGTATCACCATAACTATCATTAAAAGTGTATTGGTGGCACTCGCCTATAATCCTAGCAGCTGAGGAGGCTGAGGCAGGAAGATTGTGAGTTCAAAGCCAGCCTCAGCAATTTAGTGAGGCCCTAAGTAACTTAGGGAGGTCCTGTCTCTGAATAAAATACAAAAAAGGGCTGGGGATGTGGCTCAGTGGGTAAGTGCCCCTGGGTAAAATCCCTAGTACCAAGGGAAATAAAAGCAGATTCCAGACTTCCGGCTGCCTCCTGCCACCAGGCAAGGCTCCCTCATGGCAGGTGACGAAAGCAAACCTCTAGATACAGGGACGTCTGCCCCATGCAGCCTCAGCCCAGAGCACTGATAAGCCAGTTGTAGAAGGGTGACGGGTATATTTGAAACAGGTGGTTCTGTCAGTGTGGAAGGACAGTCAGAAGAAAAGTCACACCGTGAAGGAACAGAGGGTCTGCCACCCCTCATTTTGGAAGGGTCCTGGGTTTGAGCTTGTGCACTGCTGTTACTGAGTGGGTAACCTTGAACATGCTCTGGCCTTCTTGCGCCTTGGTGTCCTCATCTGCTTGGTGGTGGTCCTCACAGTGCTCAGTCCTGTCCATAGGAGAGCCACTGAACAGGCTTTTGAGGGTGTGTGGGCACCAGGCACCTGGCAGGAGGTGTCCTGCTTCTGCCCTGTGAGAAGCTGGGAGGACGAAGAACCCCCGTAGAGCCCGGCCCTCTGAGTTCCCTGGCCTCTCATTCAGGCTCTGAGTTTTGGGGACTTGCTATGGTTGGGCTCTGGCAGCATGTGGTCACTGGCATAGCAGCTCCTCTGGGGGGTGTTTTGGGGGTTTTTTTGTTTTGTTTTTTTTTTGGTACCAGGGATTGAACCCAGGGGCGCTTACCCACTGAGCCACACCCCAGACCTTTTTTTTGGAACCGGGGATTGAACTCAGGGACACCCGGCCACTGAGCCACATCCCCAGCCCTATTTTGTATTTTATTTAGAGACAGGGTCTCACTGAGTTGCTTCGGGCCTTGTTAAGTTGCTGAGGCTGGCTTTGAACTCGTGATCCTCCTGCCTCGGCCTCCCGAGCTGCTGGGATTACAGGTACGCGCCACCTCCTGTGGGGTTTGAGTATCATGTGCTTCTTGCTGTGTGGTCCCCTCCATGGGCCCTGAAGGCTTCGTAAGACTGTGCCCTCTGGGTTCTGTGCTTCTGGGGCGGGAGCCAGTTGGGTGACATTTCTTGTCAGACTGTGTGCCGAGGTATGGTCATCTTTCTGGGGAGAAATCCCTTGGTAGATCTTGGTACGTGCTTGTACACAACCTCACTAGAGCGCAGGCTGATCATTTTGTGAGTCAGGACCCAAGAGGAGAGGCGGCCTGGCAGACCCTTCTGGAGCTTGTCCACAGTGGGGTGGCGGGTGAGGGAGAAGGCCAGTGCTGCCCTGCTGGCTGTTTCGCCCTGGTGGATCGTGCTGTGCACGGTGCAGGGACCCCAGGCACAGGTCCCCGTGGTGTGGGTTGGAAGCTGGTGGCTGGAATTGCAGCTGGATGGGCAGGGTGGGGCCTGCTCTCGGGTCCTGCTGAGTGGAAGCTGAGAGTCTGAGAGGACAGGCTGTTCTTGTTTATCTGGGTAACAGAAGACCCTGTTGTTCTGAAGGTAAACGCCTGGGCCTCTCAGAAGCCAAGTGCTCCACTCCAGGGGGACCTGCAGGGGCCAGTTGCTCTTCCAAGGAACAGCTTGCCTCTGTTGGTGATGCAGCCTGAGTGCTGGGCAGCCCTGTGGGTTCTGGGCCTCCCTGCAGGGTCGATACAGGCCCGAGTTGGCCACATCAGGTTCTGTTTCTTCAAAACAAAACAAAACAAAACAAAACAAAACAAAACAAAACAAAACAAAGGTTAAAAAGATGCAGGATAGACTGCAGAGGGCAGACAGGGTAAATCACAAGAGTGGGGTATGGAGCACACGACAAGGAAGTGCCAAGAGAGACGCAGGTTCCCCCACCCCTGCCTGCCCTGCTCCTGGTGTCACTTACACGGCCCTGCACTCTGCAGTGCCTGCTGATTCTCCATATCCTGGAACACAGAGCGTCTCTGCCAGGTCTGGGTAGACAGGCCGGGGCCTTGAGGCCAGGACCCAGCCTGATCATTTTGGTGACCTTCCGGCACAGGGGCCCCCAGCCCAGGTGTTGCCCCTTGGGGAGGCCACCTGTGGGCATTTGTGCCAAGAGGCCGATTGCTGCCCTTGAGGTCAATTGAGGGATGCCCAGGCTCTGGGGGAAAACAGAAGCCGAGGGTCTCTGAGGTGTTTCCTACCTGGAGAGCCACTTGGCACTGAGGCCAAGATGGGTGCCTGAGGAGCGTGGCCAAGAGGTGGAGGATCTGAGGGTCCAGTCAGGAAGGCACTCAGTCCTAAGGCGAGGCTGCCCAAGGGAAGTGGCCTAAAATACAGACAGGGCAAGTGCCTGCACACAGCCCTGGCCCGCGGCAGGAAGCTGAGGGCCTGCCGGGGACGGTGTCCACAGGCTGCCTCTGCACACTTCCGAGTGGTTCCGTGCTGTGGAGGTGAGCTGGGTGGCAGATCTCTGAGCCGGAAACACAGGACAGAATTGATTCTCAGGCGGACCCCCACGGAGGCCCAGCCTGGGCTGTGGGTGGAGGGCTGATGTGGGTGGGACCAGGGCGAATTTTCTTGTACCTCAGACAAGGTGGGAGGCTCGTGCCAGCCTGGAGGACCCAGGTGACCTGGGCCAGGCCCTCCGTCTCCTCTGTTGTCAGGGGCATTGAGGGTCGTGGTCACCGGGGTGTGGGGAGAGGGGAGCGCTGGCCAGGCGCTCAGGCTGTGGGCAGAGGTGGGCTTGGGGGGAGTGGGGAACGCCCTCAGAGCATCGCTGAAGATCCTGGTGCCCAGGGCCACCTGTCAGTGGGTTAGGTAGGGTTAGTGAATGGTCACCAGGAAAAACAAAGCCAGCAAACACCCACACTGGGGGCCATAGCCTGAGGGTGCCGCTGGCTTCCTCACTGCTCCCATGCCCACTGGCCTCTGTGATAGTAGCAAGAGGCGAGGGCTGCCTCCCGAAGGCCAGCTCCCTGCCTGCTGGCTCTGGAGAAAAGGTGTCTCCAAAGAAGGGTCACAGGGCTGGGACTCAGCGGTGGAGCGCTTGCTTTGCACATGTGGGGCACTGGGTTTGATCCTCAGCACCACATAAAAATAAATACATAAACAAAGATACTGTGCACATCTACAACTTAAAAAAAGAAAAAGGATCCCAGGAGCTCCTCGAGAGGGGAGCTTGACCCAGACCAGCAGGGTGCTTGGCACATCTGACAGGAAAGAATTCCAACTGTGCCAGACAGAGGCACGGACAGGCGTCTCGGAAGGTAGATCCTCATTCAGGGGAGAATGGGGGCAGTCTTGAGAGTGAGGGGCACATTTGGGGGCTTCCTGGCTCTTTTAAACAAAAGTTGGTGAGGGTGGGTGTGTAGGAATGGTATTAGTCTGGTGATCTTAAGACAGATGGTCCCCTGGGGGCTGGGTTCTCTCCACATCCTTACACTGACATGGTCTTCGTTGTCTGATCAGTAGATAGCACTGGAAAGTCCCCTGAATTATAAGTTCCTCAAAATGTCATATTTCTCTTTGCTTCACCAATTTATTGGGCATTTAATTAGCAGTACACAGGTAGATTTACAGGAATTTTGGCTGTAACAGGCCTGGGAGAGAGACTGGCTTAGGGAGTGATTGACCTGGAAATGCAGGTCAATCTGAATTAAAATCCTATTTTATATTTTTGGTGCCAGGGATTGAACTCAGGGGTGCTTAATCACTGAGCCACGTCCCCAGCCCTTTTTTATATTTTCTTTAGAGACAGGGTCTCGCTGAGTTGCTTAGGGCCTTGCTAAGTTGTTCAGTCTGGCTTTGAACTCGAGATCCTCTTGCCTCCGTCTCTCAAGCCACTGAGATTATAGGCGTGTGCCATGGCGCTGGGCTAAAATCCTATTTTCTTCTTTTTCTTTTTTTTTCACTTCATTTTAATTTTTTGGTACTAGGGATTGAAGCCAGGGCACTTTACCACATACACAGCCCTTTTAATTTTTTAAAAATTATTTTTTATTATTTGTTCTACTTAATTATACATGACAGCAGAATGTATTTTGACTCATTGTACGCAAATGGAGCAGAACTTTTCATTTCTTTGGTTGTACATGATGCAGTCACACATTTGTGCAGTCATACATATACGTAGGGTAATAATGTCTGTCTCATTCTACCATCTTTCCCACCTTTGCACCCCCTCCCCTCCTTTCACTCCCAATCTGCCCAATCCAAAGTTCCTCCATTCTTCCCTTGTCTCCCCACCTCCATTATGGATCATCATCCACATATCAGAGAAAACATTTGGCCTTTGGTTTTTCGAGATTGGCTTATTTCGCTTAGCTTGATATTCTCCACATTCCATCCATTTACCTACAAATGCCATACTTTCATTCTTCTTTAAGGCTGAGTAATATTCCAGTGAGTATATATATCACCGTTTCTTTATCCATTCATCTATTGACGGGTATCTAGGTTGGTTTCACAGTTTAGCTATTCTGTATAATCCTATTTTCTTGTCCTTCCTTTATGTCTCCTTTCTGTCTACTTCTTTTATAGGACCTCATTGTGAGTCGCCAGGGTCCAGGAGCGATCGAGGCCCCTGCCTGCTCCTTCTGATTTGGGGTAGGCAGCCTGTGATATTGGGCGGCTCCTTCATTTCTTTCTTTGAGCTGAGGCAGGTATGAAAGGTGAGATAATGAGGAGCTGGGTGCCGTGGTACTGCTTGGAGACCAAGGCAGGAGGATCACAAGTTCAAGGCCAACTGCAAGACCCTATCTCAAAATAAATATAAAAAAAAAAAACTATAAAGGGTTGGGGATGGCTCAGTGATAGAGCGCCTGAGTCCAACCCCCAGTACTGAGAAATAATAGTGATAATGATGAAGGGAAGGGCTGAGTTACGGTGCTGGAAAGAGCGCCTGGCCGAGGGGGGACCTCATGACGGGAAAACAGCAGCCTAGTGCCCCTTGGGGGTGGTTTTCATAAAGTTCAACCCCTTGCCTGTGAGCATGTGGAGGTCCTGGGTGTCACCGAGTGAAACAACCCTGTTGTGAGTGTGGCAGCCTTTTCTTCATTAATCCCTCAAACTGGAAGCAACCCTTTGTTCTTCAGTGGGCGAAGAAATGAGTAAAAGGCGGCATGTTTACTCAGTGGGATGATGCTCAGCAATAAAGAGGAATGAGCTTCCCAGAGAGCCACAGGGATGAATCCCAAAGGCATTATGCTAAGTCTGACTGGTGGACAGAACAATGACCTCAGTAGATCCCTGGAATCTGTGACTGTGACCTAATATGGAAAAAGAGACTTTGCAGATGTGATTAAGTTAAAGGTTTTGAGAAGGGGAGATTGTCCAGAGTTTTCCTGGTAGGCCCTAATGTCATCTTAGTGTTATTCATTTAGGTACTAGTGCTAGAGATTGAAGCCAAGGGCACTTTACTTTGGAGCCACATCTCCAGCCTTTTTTATTTTTTACTTTGGATGGTCTTGCTGTGTTGCCAAGGCTGGCCTTGAACTTGCAGTGCTCCTGCCTTAGTCTCTTGGTTGCTGGTTTTACAGGTGTGCATGACCACCCCTGGCTGTCATAGTCCTTATAAAAGAGAGACAGGGAGGTTTGGTCTGGAGTGGAAAGACAGTGGCCATGGGATTGGAGAGGCAGAAGTTAGGGTGATGCAGCTATAAGCCAAGGAACACCTGGGATCACGAGGCCAGGGAGCCCCCAAAGTAGGGCACCTGCTGATGTCGCAGTTTCAGCCTAGTACTGACTTCAGATTTCTGGTCTCCAGATCTAAGAGAAAATAAATTGTGGTTGTTTAAGCCGCCTGGCTTGTGGTCATTTGGTGCAGTAGCCATGGAACACTCACGGGATTCCATTTACATGAGTTTCAGAAAAGACAGAATCATAGGAACAGAACATGGATCTGAGATTGCTGGTGACTGGGGGTGAGTGGAGGGTTGGGCACCACGTCTGCTCATGGAAAGTCCAGCAGAAAGGAAGGTGGCCCATACTGCTCTGGCAGTATTTATTTGCTGACCCCTGAAAAGCAAGCCAAACTCGCGGGAGGGCGTTAGGGCCCCCGATGGTCTGAGTCGTCTTTTCTAATTGGCAAGGCTTCTTAAAGACTTTGTCATAAGCTTCTGAACCCCTCATGAATCTAGATAGAAATCCCCACTCTGCCAGCTCCTGTGTGGCTCACCTGGCTCATGGCAGCTTGGAGTCCCTTTGCCGGGGACGCCTTGTCTGGTCATAGCTGGTGTCATCCTTCCAGCAGAGAGGAGGAGATGCTGAGGGTCCACCCTCCCTTCTGTGCTTTGACCTGGTGGGTGGCCATGATCTCGGGTCTTCTCTGGGTTGGAACGTGTGGGTCCAGTTTCCCCTGAGCCAGCCAGACCCACTGGGCCCGCCTTGCCCCAGCTGGTGGTTCACAGTCTAAACAGCCCTTGTGGCCCACTCTAGTCCTGCCAGGAAGTCAGGGAGGTTTCCTGAAAGACATTTCTCAATCGTGTTTGCTTTACTGGAAGGTGGGGGCTGTTGCCAGAAGGTTGCTGGCCAGGCCTCTTCGCAGGATCAGCCACCCCTCTTCAGCCCCTCGTGCCTCCCTGAAGCGTGACCCAGCTCTGTAAAATCAGTGTGGGTGCTGACATTCGCTTGGTGAACCAGCAGCTCAGACTCTTAGAGAAGATTCAGATGCCCTTCCTTCCCTCATTTCCTGTCACTGGGGGTGGCAGCAGGGGAGTGTACTGTCCAGGCAGAGTTAGCATCCAAGCCAAGGGGGTGCTTCTGGACCCCAGGAAGGGGATGTAGGCCTCGCGTGCCCTTGGGCAGCCTGTGGGGTACAGCTGGGTTCTCATTGTCTCCCAGGCTGGTGGCACCTGTCCCAGGGCTCTCTCTAGATCAGACCCCATCCACTCACATGTCTCATCTCTTCCCTTTGTCCCACTTGCCATATTTTGTTTTGTTGGAGTATTTTAAAAACAATCCCAGCCAGGTGTGGTGGCGCACACCTGTAATCCCAGTGGCTTGGAAGGCTGAGGCAGCAGGACTGAGTTCAAAGCCAGCCTCAGCAACAGTGAGGCACTAAGCAGCTCAGTGAGACCCTGTCTCTAAATAAAACACAAAACAGGGCTGGGATGTGGCTCAGCGGTGGAGTGCCCCTGGGTTTAATCCCCAGTACCAAAAAAAAAAA